>QVLQ01000015.1:600000-945651 GCA_003545705.1 Acidomyces sp. 'richmondensis' | reverse complement strand
TAACCCCTAACCCTAACCCTAACCCTAACCCTAACCCTAACCCTAACCCTAACCCTAACCCTAACCCTAACCCTAACCCTAACCCTAACCCTAACCCTAACCCTAACCCTAACCAATTCCTTTTCCAACATATCTACTCAAGAAGCTGGGCCTAACGGCACGGCAATACCCATCTCCTGAGGCTGCGTGCGGTAGTACATGATTTACTTGTATCAACCTCATCCCATTGGACGGCTTGAGGCGGAGCGATCACTAGAAAAGCATCTCGGGGCTCATGCCTCGATACCATCCGTGCTCGTTCGCAAATTCATAAAGCTGATCAAAACTGCGGCACATGTGCATCGTTCCCCAGCCGTTCACACCATATTCTAGACTGCCGTTGCTCTCATCGTAGGCATATCTATCGAGGGCGTTGTCACCTGCACACATAATAGCCTAGATGATTGGCTCAGTTCTTGCTTCGTGTTCAGCGGACGACCTTGCAATTACTTACTTGCCGCAAGTAGTCGAAACAATGGTTAAGATGACCATTGCTAATGTCCTCTATAGGCTTTATGCCAGCCACGACGCGTCCCGTCACCTTATCCACATTCATGAATGTGTCGCGAAACATCATCTGCAACGTTTTTGTCACATTGGCATCAAATCTAGAGCTCGAGCGAGAACCTTACCAAACAGTGCAACTGATGGAACATGGAGATAACGTATACTTCCACATCCTCTTCGTTCTCTCCGGAAACCTGGTATTTCTCGGGCATTCTTGCATTTGTCGTGGTGTTCAAAGGCATACCGCCAGTCAGATTGTATTTCCTCGGGTTTCGAACTTGAACAAAACCGTAATTACCCCCTATATGGGATTTGAAGTCAGACTTGAATGGCCTTGCATCGTGTTAGGTGTCAATCCAGCTAACCTGGGAGCAGGTTCATCCACGGCGAACCAGGAGTCATAGCAAGCTGATGCTCATAATTTTCACCTTTCTCGAAGATAACACGGTGCTCAGGTACTTGGTTGGTCAGTTATCTTGATCAAGTTGCGACCTATTCGGCAATGAGCATACAAGATGGGAAGAGAGATTCCGAGGGGACATGATAGCCTTGGTCATGAATCATGACACTTATCAGAAGCAGTAAGGTCAACGTATTCGACAGCAGCAAAAACCAGAACGCATTGCTGTATGACACCAATCGATAGCATTTGTCGCTGTATGTAACAATATCAACCAGCCCTTCTTCCACAGTAACCGGAACATAGCCTACTTTGGAACTTGACATGACGGTCGGATAGAGGTGATGAGAGCCTTGGGGCTGAGTCGATACTAGATCGTGGTAGTTGCAGGTTCCAACGCAATTTAATGTTTCATGATACCAGAATGTTCGCGCTACGCGGCCAATGGAGGCCGAGCAGCGCTGAGCATATATTGCTTCTTCATGGTGGAAATGGCGGAGTTCGTGAACTCAGAATGGCCGCAGTGCACTGGACTTGAAGTTGTTGACAAAGCTGCAGTCAACATGCACTCAGCTACTCTAGCTTGCAGGCAAGCTACAGCATATGTTACGCGTCATTAACGCATATTAACGTAATTCATGGCTTAGTGACGCACCTCGGTTAGTGACGCACAAAAATCCGACTTCACTATCTTCAACTCAACTTTCTAGCTGCAACAACAATACAGTCAGATTCACACTCGCTAGATACACTAGAGGGTGCCTCATCTTCAATATTCTCAACCTCTATAGTGATAGGCTGGATTTGTCGCTCCTTATTACGCTTTTTTACTGCTATTGCCTCCTCAGCTTCATTTGCAATTTGTAGCACTTCCTGAGTACTAAACACAAACTTCCCCTTTAATGCAACCCGCTTCCCTGTTTTCCGAGCCTTACGGGTGTGTAGAAGCTGCTCTGCAAAGGCGAGCCTCTTACGTGTTGTTATAAGGTCACTTTGTGTTGTCTCAAAAGCGGAAGTCATACGCTGGGCATAGCGCTTCACTAGAGTCCGAAGGTGCTTAGAGTCTTGAATCTCAGCATTAAATACTGCATTTGCTTGTCGTAGCTCTGTCCGCTCCGGAGGTGAGCTATTGAGAAGTGAGAGGTCGAGAATATGCGAATCGCTTGCTACACTTAGCTGCAGAGCATGTGTTTTGTATATAGTAGTGTACTTTTCAAGCACTGTAATTGGGCTTAGAGGGACAAGACCAGATGCTTTCTAACCGCTTTGTATATTTACAACTGTGAAGGCTCTTGCTCTAGCACGGATATACATCTCAGTCCATTTAACCCGTGAAATGCGCCCTGAATCAAGCTGTGAGACTGCATCAGTCTCAGCTGCAAGTGCACGCTTTAGCGGAGCAAATATGCTTATATCTAGAGGTTGCAGTATATGCAAACTATGCGGTAGAAGGATAAGCATATCAATAGCCTTATCTATGCAGTATGCAATAAAATTTGTAGTAATATGGCTGCTATAGCCATCCATAATAAGAAGCCGTCGTTGTATTGGGTCCAAAGGTCGGGTAGTAGGTTTAAATACAGCTGTTAGCCACTCGTATCCATGACTATTAGATGTCCATCCACTATTGCTTGTTGAGAATCGCCAGTTACTAGGTGTTTGAGCCGGAATCCATGCGGAATTGGTATGCTTGGCCTTGAAAATGACTAGCGGTGGTAGAGCAATGCCAGAGGCACTGACGCACTCAATCGCAGTTATCCATTCCTGCCGCCCACTTACTATCTTCCAGCTTGACTTCTTACGTATATTTACCAATGCTCTTGACGACTGCGATGTACCAACTGCAAATCCTGACTCATCCATGTTGTATATGCAATCTGGCTGATAGTTGTGCTGTACAACTAACTCAGTAACAGCATCAAACCATGTCTCTATAGCTTGACGGTCCATTGCACTATGCCGAGCGCTCTCGAGCTGTCGTGTCCAGACACTCTGAAGGGAAGGATGTCGTTTTCGGAAGCGGTCAAGCTAGCACTTGCCAATAGGACGAAGAGGTGCTGGTGAGCTTGACAGCTGATAGCGCTGCTGCCGGATTTCTTTGGCCATATTCACAACAAGTGCTGGTGATGCAGGGTATCCAGTTACCGTCAACCGCGTTATCCATCTTACTAGTGTCTTCTCTTCAGCATTTGAAAGGATCTGCCTATGCTCGTAGCCTTGAGCCCGTGAAAGGTGTCCAGCCATTCGGCGTCGCAGAGTCCGCTCTGCTAGAGAATACGCTATCGCAGTAGCTCGTATTGAGGAATATCGCTTTGCTCGATATGCCGCAATAGCCTCTTGTAATGTAGATTCAAATGACGCGTGTAGTTCACGTAGAGACGCGTCCATTGTGTAGAGTGTATGGGTACAAAGCAGAAGTGGTGGGTGATGGTGCGTCACTAACCGAGGTGCGTCACTAAGCCATGAATTACGTTAGTGTGTTGTGTCAATCGCCTGATGCTTTTCAATTGACCAGCCGTGTGTCGAGAGTCAAAGAGCGTCGGCGCTTGCAGCTGTCCATTTGCACCGATCTTCATATCACATCGAAGACGGACTGAATGCTCATGATCAGAGCACAGCAATGTTGCTCACATTCTGCAAATGTGGTTCAGAGCATCGTTCAATGCCTCTAGCTGACCACTATTGGAAGAAGTTTGTGATGTTTCGTCTGCAGAGTATAGCCAGACTGGGTGAGCATTGGGAATATCATCGATGCTGAATCTGCCGCTCCCAGCTTCTCCGAACCCGGGAAATGTTGAATGAGTGGTAAACAGCTTTTGTGGTGTCGTTTGCCGTGATGTATCGCTACTGGGGCATAGGAGACCGAGTGTCTCGTCTTCAGAACAGGACAAATTTGCTGCAAAGTCCTCCAAGGTAGTAACGTAATGAGAAACCGGTGACAAACTTTGTGGAGGCAGAGCGGTCGAGCTACTTTCATCGACTTCAAAACCAGCTCTACTAATATTAAGACTTGCCAGCACAGACAACGCCTTGATGACACTCTTGTAAAGTTGCTCCTTCTCCTGCTGGCTCTGCTTGAGCTCGCCCTCTATTTGGCTGATGCGGCTCCTAAGTGATTCCACTTCATTGGTGCATTTTTGCCGGTGCCTTCGCTGCGCATCGCGAAGCTGCTGCTGCCGGGTCTGTAGCTGTATTAAAATGGTGGATGGCAGTATCAGCATGCCCAAAACTGTAGACTAACCTGGGGGTTGTCCATGGGGAACACGCGGAGAGTGTGAATCGCACTCGCTCGGCAAATCTGGGCCAAGAAAGTCCGGAGGATCCAAGAGTCTCTATATGAAGGATCAGCACCTGCTCCACCACGGTCGACCACACGTTTCAGGCAGCTACTCTCAATATTCGGTTGAGCATAATATAGCAGGGGTGGTACAGCTGGGCAGTCAGAAGTATGAAGAACATGCTAATACCCCGCTGAATTGAACCCAGTGGGGTTTCGAAACACATATCTGCGGATGCTATTGGTGCTCGGAGACCGCGCCGTACACTGACATATCAGCTTAAAGCTCTATAATGAAACGATCTTTAGCGAAACTTAATACTGCAGTGTTGCACCCACGCTGTGTGACTGCTCCTTGACGATGTGTGGAAGCCATTGCTGCATTGCGTGAGCAGACCTGTGAGGTCAGTATGTATCCATGTGTGTGTCACAGGTAGCAGGCAGGCAGGTAAGCAGGAGTGGATATAGCTGCAGACAATATCTTTCCAAGAGCTAAATGAAGTGCATCGAGTATCTCATCACATAGGAGGTGGATCAAGGGACTACAAAAGGATCAGAATTTGCACAGAAGAAATAGTGTTCCTCCCCAAGTCATGACCTTACATTACCCCCTTCTTTAGGTTGATCTCCACGAAACCGATACACAATTAGGACCGCTAGCGTACAAAATCTGGCCGGAGCTTGTTTGGGTATCAGCGGTGGAAATTCCGGACTAGGTCAGGCACATCTTCCCAGATTGTATTGGCTGGTTCCCTTGTACGTATATTGTGAGACGCGAAGCAGTAAAGTGTATTGCAACACGTACTACCCTTGCTATTGAAGTTCTAAAAAATGTTGAGAGTTGGCAGTTCAGGACAGTGTGAGGATGCCTGAGGCATGCACTTGTTGTCTTGGCAAGACAACATAGCTAAAAAATCGAGCAGGCCCAGACATCTTGAACACTTTCTTTCCAACAGTGTTCAAGCTTCCATCGAACTCTGAAGAGTCACCCACCTTTTAACAAAGAAAAAAGAAAGTACAATCTGAAAGTCTGTGTGAAGAAAAGGGATGGTGCCAAGCAATAGCGTGAGCGTACTGCGAAATGAATGTAAGCGTAGAGCGTAAATGTTGACAACATGTTGACATCTTCTTGACAAATTTTATATGTAAAGTCATATTCACCTCTACAATCGACCTACGCGACATGAGTGTGTCTCGCTGCCAATGTCAAGATTGACAAATCATCTACCCACAAAGTTCTCATCTTGAGTCACGGCACTCTCACTGAACATCTGCTAACATCCGATGTAGGAGCACTCAAATATGAAAATCATGGCCTTCACTCCGGACTGTGAGCTCTTCAACGTCGATCAATCAGAGCATTTCATTGACATCCGCTTGGTTTTTCCACCTGCGCACTCCACAAACGAGACCAATTTGCCTTCCAGTTAGGCTTACTAACTATCATCATGAAGTCAAGTATCACCGTGACGATAGTCATCCTTACGGCGATAGGCGTAGCGAGCCCCGTTGGCTTTGTCAAGCGCGATGCCGCCCCAGCCATTGCATACGAGCATGAAGGATCAATTTATGCGAAGCGCGAGCCCAACCCTGGCGAAGCATACGAGCATCAAGGTTCTATCTATGCCAAGCGTGATACTAATCCCGACGAAGCCTACGAACACCAAGGTTCCATTTACGCCAAGCGCGACGCCAACCCTGGTGAAGCCTACGAGCATCAAGGCTCAATCTACGCCAAGCGTGAGGCCCAGCCAGGGGGCGCTTATGAACACGAAGGGTCCATTTATGCAAAGCGCGGCGAAACCTACGAACATGAGGGCTCGATTTACGCCTAAAAAGACAAGTTTTAGTGCTCGGTGGGACGGTGGGTGTTTTCTCGACGAGCAAGCTGAGCGGCTGGACTGCGGGAGGTTTTGTTCCCTTCTTTGGCCCTGTTGAATTGACGAGACTGTTGAAAGGTATAACGTAATTCATGGCTTACCGAGCCACCTCGTTAAGCGAGCCACAAAATCCTTACTCCTTTGCTTCTACTACGTGTAACACTTATAATGGACGTGACTATACGCGATTTTGACGCGTAACGTCATCCGCGGGGAAGCTGCGCACGGATTGCCAAACCACCACCTTTCAATGCAATCTATGCGACTTCACTACAATACAGTCTGATTCTGAGTTGCTAGATACACTCTCAAATGGTTCATTCTCCTGCTCCTCAATTTTTATAGCCGCAGGTCGCTTGCGCAACAACACCGCCGTTAGTAGCCGCGGTAGCTTTAGCATCAGCAATAGAGCCGCTAATACGTCAACCGTAATAGATACTTAATTAGGCAGTTATAAATAAGCGTACAAACAAACGAACACTTCTATAAGGTAAATAGAACAAATAAACGACCTATAAGAAGCGAATAAACGAACAGTACCTCGTTCGCCATTCGTTTGTTCGGTGACCAGCCTGCAACTAATACTGGCAATACCCTTACTAAGCAAAAAGATCTTGTTATAAGCTAAACAAAATAAAGAAGACAGTTCAGAGGAAGAGGAGGAGGGTAAAGAGGAAGAGGAGGAGGAGGAGGAGGAAAAGGAGGGAGAGAAAGAGGAGGAAATTAACAGAGAGAAAGATTGATTGATTATTCCATTTAACGTCCTATAGAAGTCTATGACTATGAAAGACGGCTCATTCTAGAGCGGTTTATATTTTTCCCATTTTATAACGCCAAATATAGATAAGGAAATTGTGGGGCTTAAGAGCCCTAGGGGCGCGGAGCGCAATCAATCTGTATCCTCCTCTTCTTCCCTAGGTAGCCTGCTGAGGTGCCAACCCCTAGTAGCTATCCTAGTTGCATCTATAAAGTGACGCGTAAGCTTTCTGCCTTTTCTAGTATGTAGTAGTAGGGGAAGTGTTAGCGGTTTGACGTTAAGAGCGTCAAACTCCTTCTGCTCCTCCTTATATAACCTGCATTCTAGTAGTAGGTGTCTAGGTGTCTCTTTCCTTAAGCACCTACACAAGTCATTGATTGATTATTCCATTTAACGTCCTATAGAAGTCTATGACTATGAAAGACGGCTCATTCTAGAGCGGTTTATATTTTTCCCATTTTATAACGCCAAATGTAGATAAGGAAATTGTGGGGCTTAAGAGCCCTAGGGTACACAAGTCATTCTCTGTATGTCCAAGCTTATTTAAGTATCCTTTAATGTATCTATGCCCTAGCTTAAGCTGGAAGAAGGCGCTATTAACCTGACGGCTTACTCCCTGAGGTCCTAAAGAAGGCTGTAGGGTTAGCTTCCAATCGTAGAGTCGGCTATAGCTTAGCGGGTTGCCCTTAGGATCTGATATCTGTTTTGTCTTATATATATCTAGTAATCTTTTCCAATTGGTAACTGCCCAATTATTAATTAGACGAATAACTAAGGTTCGAGCTTAAGTAGGTATAGGTGTAGGTATAGTTCTAGGCGGCTAGGGTTCGCTAAGCTGTCTTTGTCCATTTAGAGGTCCGCTAGGTTTCGGGGGTTCTGTAGGCTCTCTCCAGGGAGGGTTATGATAGGGGTCAAGCCGGGTAATATAGTAACAGAGTGTTACGGGTCATGACAAACAAGGAAGGTTTACCGAAGCCCCACCTTACGAGTGACAGCTGGAAAAGTAGACCAATCAGGGAGCGATCACCGGATCACCCTCGAAGTGATCACAGTGATCAGGGTGATCGCAGTGATCAGGGTGATCACAGTGATCAGGGTGATCATACGAATTACGAGTAGTATATAGGAATCGAAGAAGAAGCCTTAAGCTTCGACTTTGTGTTCAACTCAATTGTTAATCTCATTGGTTGGAATAACAACTTCTGCTTCCACTTCGCTGCCTTGACACTCCTCTTCAAACGAGTACCAACCACGTGACTCTAGGTCATCTGATCATCACGTGACCAACAGAGACATAACACAGAGGTCATCTTTATCCAGATGGTCTAGGTCCTCTATTAGCCTCTAAAGCTGTGTTGGTTTAGAGGATTTGTTAGATACTCTAATAGCCTTAACCCGAGTCGTAATAGGGTGTTGCTAATGTAGTTATAGGCAGCGTAAGGCGTATAGGTGTCGGGACCTAGTAAGCCGGATTGAGGGTGGTAGTAGGCTAGCCTCTACTTCACACGGTTGTGATGGCGCCGTCTTAAAAACTCCTAGTGTCGTGGGGATTGACCGCAGGCAGGTTGGGTTGTGGCGGCAGGCGGAAGCGGTGGTGGCACACCCGCCACGGTAGCTGAGCTTTCCGACACACACACACACACACACAGTTACACAGCGAACACAGACAGACAGACACACAGACAGACAGACAGACATTGTATTCTTGTACATGTAGATACACACACGTATCATCATTCACCTTTAAGACCTGCATGCATGACCCAGAAGAGCCTACACACACAAACGTACACCCAGACAGCCAGACAGCCAGACAGGCCGGCCTTGTATTGTCGTGGGGATTGACCGCAGGCAGGTTGGGTTGTGGCGGCAGGCGGAAGCGGTGGTGGCACACCTGCCACGGTAGCTGAGCTTTCCGACACACACACATACACACACACAGTTACACAGCGAACACAGACAGACAGAACACAGACAGACAGACACACAGACAGACAGACAGACAGACATTGTATTCTTGTACATGTAGATACACACACGTATCATCATTCACCTTTAAGACCTGCATGCATGACCCAGAAGAGCCTACACACACAAACGTACACCCAGACAGCCAGACAGCCAGACAGGCCGGCCTTGTATCATACGCTAATGCGACGTTCACTGATCTACTGAGCTGGTTGCCTACTCGACCTACGCGTGATACGCTCCCTTCCAGGACGACGGACACTCAGGACGTCCTACTCCACGACACTAGGATTTTCTTAGTAGCCGCGTTTTAGATAGCCTATAAGGGCTTAGCTTGTTCTGTTGATCCGTTAGACCATATAGGGGATCTATAGTCGGCAATACTGATAATGCACGCGCGGTATAGTTGCCTTAGAGCTCTAGCGGATAGGCCCCTTCCGGTGTAAGCTAGTCTCTCTAGTCTCAAGAATGCTTATCTTGCCTGTAATGCTCGTATTCGGATATATTCTTTAAAGGTTAAATAGGGGTCAAACCAGATCCCTAGCTAATGTACTGGTTTGAGCGATAGTTGAATAACCTCTTTGTTTGGGAGGGTAATAGGGGTATCCGATCCTTTCCCTTTTGTGAAGTGTAGGAGTTCGGTTTTC
The DNA here is from genome assembly GCA_003545705.1 of Acidomyces sp. 'richmondensis'. Taxonomy (NCBI): domain Eukaryota; kingdom Fungi; phylum Ascomycota; class Dothideomycetes; order Mycosphaerellales; family Teratosphaeriaceae; genus Acidomyces; species Acidomyces sp. 'richmondensis'. The sequence goes on along the minus strand of QVLQ01000015.1, from coordinate 936,176 downwards.
GCTAAGTCAAATTCAATAGCGTTCTCTTGCCCTAAGGTGTATAGCGTTTGAGTAGCTTGTTCTAACAGTTTGATATTCTTCCTTAGGCTTGATAAAGCCGTAATAAGGGCTATATCGTCAATATAGGATATAGGCTTAATTCCATCTAAATGTGGGAATAAGTCCCTTATATAGATAAGGAATAGGATTGGTGATATAGGGCTCCCTTATGGTATTCCTATATTGATTAGCTTTGTATCTTCCGTATTTCCGTTAAATGATAATTTGAGCGTCCTCTCACTTAGGAATGACCGAGTCTATAGTATTAGGGGGGCTGGTAGTCTTAGCTAGTGCATAATCCCTAGCAGTTGTTCCTTAGCTACGTAGTTAAATGCTCCTTTAATATCGAGGAATAGGGTAGAGGTTTTAAGGCCTCTACTCCTATTAGCTTGTACTTCGTCCGTTAGTATAAACGCTACATCTATAGCGGACTTCTTCTTACGGCCCCCTAACTGCGAAGGATGTAGAAGGTCGGTAGTCTCAGCGAGGTATCCCAACCGCCTCGCGAGGATCCGCTCGCTTACCTTCCCTAGGCAGTTCAGGAGGGAGATAACCCTGTAAGCCTTAGGGATGGAATAGTCTGGTTTCCCTGGTTTCTTAAGGATAGCCCCCGGTAGCTTGTTTCCATACTCTCGGATATATTCCTATATCTAATAGCGAGCTATAGATATCGTAGAATATCTCGGGAATAGCGGCGTATGCCCTCGTAATTATTTCTTATGTTATTGAGTCTGGCCCTAGTATCTTGCCTTTAATAGCTATATTGCTACAAGCATCTTGAAGTTCCTTAGTTGAGAGCTTAGGCCACTTCCACTTAGGACTAGCTTTATACCTTTTCCACCGTATAGTTATACTAGTCGTAGGGGGATTTAGGAATAGTGCCGTCCTAAGGGCTTCACACTTGCCGTTAAAGGAATCTTGTCCGCTTATTGTCGGTATTAGGCTGTTTGATTATCTTTAGTATAGGATATAGCCTTATATATAGTTGTAGGGTCCTCTTCCTCTAGGAATTTATTCTAGTAGTCCTATTTAGCTGCTTTAATCGCTTAGAAGTAGGAATTCCTTACGGACTTGGTGGCGTGGCGGAGTGGTTAACCGCTACCGGAAGCCTTCGGATCAGATTGGGCACCTGTTTCGAAGGTCGTGGGTTCGATTCCCACAGCCACCCCTGTAACCGGGGATATTAATTTAGTAGGTGGATTGGCCAAACAGGTAGTGAGAGGTTTTCCAAGAACCAGGGTTTTCCCTCTTGCCACAATAGTGACAAATGTTACCTGATGGGTCAGTGCTCACTATATCACCAGTGAACTAAATGTATTCTTAGTTACAGACCAGGGCTCTTAAGCCCCACTATCTCCTTGTTTATATTTGGCATTCTAAAAAAAAAAATTGGACCATAAAAACACTGCTCTAGAAAGAGCCGTCTTACATAGTCATAGACTTCTACAGGACGTTAAATGGAATAATCAATCAATCCTTACGGACTTATAGGATTCTCTATACTGGTTACAACAGCCAGAGAGGTACAAGAATGGAAATGGAGATTGACAGCGAGGGACCTACCACTCCTAAAAGAATCATAGGCTGTAAAAGGCCTATTGAAACCCCACAGCGCCCCCGCGCTAACGGAGCAAGGCGTCAACTAATACCGGCAATACCCTTACCAAGCAAAAAGACCCTGTTGCAAGCTAAACAAAATAAAGAAGACAGTTCAGAGGAAGAGGAGCAAGGTGATGAGGAAGAGGAGGAGGAGGAGGAGGAAAAGGAGGGAGAGAAAGAGGAGGAAATCAACAGAGAGAAAGAAAAAGAGGTATCAAGCCTTATTTATAAGGCCAGAGACCTTATCGTTAAGGCAGCAAGCCTTACTAAAAATCGCCAAGAACAGACCAATCTCCTTGACCTCGTACACATCTTCAGGGAATATACGGAGCAAGGCACAGTACTCTCTAGCACTAAGCTTATTGCTAATAGAGCAAGCGAACTGACGGCAGTTGCTAAGGCAGCTACTAGCGCTATCCGTACCCAAACAGCTACATACGCTGATGCAGTAAAGGCTGGAGCTAAGCCAGGCGTCAATCCGGTAATACAACAGGCAGGAAGGAGCAACCAATCCCAAGCAGAGAGAACAAGCCCTAAGGAGACATTAAAAACTGAGTCAATTGTAGTCTCCCTAAAAGGGGAAGCTAGTAAAGATATAGGCGCTGACTTCTTCAACCTAAGGAACAGGGTAAATAAGGCGATAGGAGGACCGGCAGTTGCCTCTATCCGCTGGACCCTAAACAAGGAGAAGCCGAACCTTATCCTCACCCTCACACACGAGTACCCGGCCAATAGGGTGCTAGCAAGCTTTAACAAGTGGCAGAGTGTCCTAAAAGCCGACAGTGCTACAGCTAACACTAACTGGCATAAAGTGCTAATACACGGAGCCCCTACCTCAGTGTTCAATACTGAAGGAGGAATGGACCTCATCGTAGACGAGATCAAGACCTTCAACCAGGGCTTAGAGCCAGTAGGGGTTCCCTATTGGCTTACATCCAAGGAACGCCGGCAAAACCAACGAGCAGGCACAGTTATAGTAGCCTTTAAAACCGAAAAAGAGGCTAACACCGTTATACGACACGGTATATCAATCGCCGGTCTCCGCCTTAAAGCTGAGAAAATGCTACGGACCCCTAGAACCTCGCAATGTTCTAGATGCCTAGGCTTTGGGCACAGGGACATTAAATGCCGTAAGGCATTTAAATGCCGCCTATGCGCCGAGGAACATAACTCTAAACAACACAAATGCGGAGCCTGCGAATCAACCGAGCTATGCCAACATATAAAGGCTAAGTGCTTTAACTGTGGCGGCAAACATACGGCGGACTCTAAGGACTGCGAGACCTACCTAACTATCAGAAATGTTAGAAAGGAATCTTAAAGTCCTTCAAATAAACGTGAACCGGAGCTCCTTAGCAACAGAAGGGCTCTAGAATACGCTAGAGATCTGGAGATAGACCTTATAGCAGTTCAAGAGCCATGGATAATAACTAGCGATAACGAAAACGACTACAGAAAAGCGCGCTCTATAACGCACCCGAGCTATAACTATATAGTACCAAGTCCTACGAGCCCAAGTACGAGGCCCCGGACCCTCCTATACTTTAGGAGAGACCTAGGACTAGAGATAGTACAAAAAGACCTCGGAGACTCGGACCTTCAGTCTATAGACATTAGGGATAAGCGGAACCAGCTAACCCTACTAAATATCTATAATGAAAGGGACGTGAATAATATCTGGACATTAGACAGAACACTCTATAAGCTCCCTATACCTAAGAGCACTATACTTCTAGGGGACTTTAATATACACCACCCAGTTTGGGAACCTAGTACGGGTAGCCCTAGCCCCAGAGCTCAACTATTTAAAGAATGGCTAGATAATAAGGACCTTTACCTATCTAATAAGATCGGAGAAGAGACCTTTTTCAGACCACATCTAGATAGAGGAAGTGTCCTAGACCTTACCTTTACAAGAGGGATCGAGACTATAAACTGGCAAACAACTCCAAATATAGGATCAGACCACTTAGGGATTACCTTTATAATAAGAGGGTCTAAGGACTCTAAATGCCTTTATACAACGTCCCTAGGCAGCAGGTTTAACACTAAAAAAGCGGATTGGACACTCTTTAATAAAACCCTTAGAGAGGAAGCTACTAAGAGCCCCTACCTTAGAGCAGCAATAGTAACAAGCAATATACGGCCTGAAGAAATGCTAGAAGGAAAAGCACACCCTATACTAGAACACCTAGACAAAGCAGCTTCGGCCCTTACTAAGGCTATTCAGACGGCGTCAACAAAGAGTATTCCCTTACTGAAGATAAGCCTAAGATCAAAGCCCTGGTGGAACAGCAAACTAAAAGACCTCAGAAAGGCGTATAACAAGGCCTACCGAGCCCTCCGGCGCTGTTCTAAGCACCTGGAGGATATCTCTGAGAATAACCAGTACAGAGAATCCTATAAGACCGTAAGGAATTCCTACTTCCAAGCGATTAAAGCAGCTAAACAGGACCACTGGAATAAATTCCTAGAGGGAGAGGACCCTACAACTATATATAAGGCTATGTCCTATACTAAAGATAACCAAAACAGCCTAATACCGACAATAAGCGGACAGGATTCCTTTAACGGCAAGTGTGAAGCCCTCAGGATGGCACTATTCCCAAATCCCCCTACGACTAGTATAACTATACGGTGGAAAAGGTATAAAGCTAGTCCTAAGTGGAAGTGGCCTAAGCTCTCAACTAAGGAACTTCAAGATGCTTGTAGCAATACAGCTATTAAAGGCAAGACACCAGGGCCAGACTCAATAACACAAGAAATAATTGCGAGGGCATACGCCGCTATTCCCGAGATATTCTATAATATCTATAGCTCGCTATTAGATATAGGAATACATCCGAGAGCGTGGAAACAAGCTATCGGGGCTATCCTTAAGAAACCAGGAAAACCAGACTATTCCATCCCTAAGGCTTACAGGGTTATCTCCCTCCTGAACTGCCTAGGGAAGGTAAGCGAGCGGATCCTCGCGAGGCGGTTAGGATACCTCGCTGAGACCACCGACCTTCTACATCCTTCGCAGTTAGGGGGCCGTAAGAAGAAGTCCGCTATAGATGCGGCGTTTATACTAACGGACGAAGTACAAGCTAATAGGAGTAGAGGCCTTAAAACCTCTACCCTATTCCTCGATATTAAAGGAGCATTTGACCACGTAGCTAAGGAACAACTGCTAGGGATCATGCACCAGCTGAGACTACCAGCCTCCCTAATACTATGGACTCGGTCATTCCTAAGTGAGAGGACGCTCAAATTATCATTTAACGGAAACACGGAAGATACAAAGCCAATCAATACAGGAATACCGCAAGGGAGCCCTATATCGCCAATCCTATTCCTTATCTATATAAGGGACTTATTCCTACATTTAGATGGAATTAAGCCTATATCCTATATTGACGATATAGCCCTTATTGCGGCTTCATCAAGCCTAAGGAAGAATATCAAACTGTTAGAGCAAGCTACTCAAACGCTATATACCTTAGGGCAAGAGAACGCTATTGAATTTGACTTAGCAAAAACCGAACTCCTACACTTTACAAAAGGGAAAGGATCGGATACCCCTATTACCCTCCCAAACAACAAGGTTATTCAACCATCGCTCAGACCAGTGCGTTGGCTAGGGATCTGGTTTGACCCCTATTTAACCTTTAAAGAACACATCCGAATACGAGCATCACAGGCAAGACAAGCATTCTTGAGACTAGAGAGACTAGCTTATACCGGAAGGGGCCTATCCGCTAAAGCTCTACGGCAACTATACCGCGCGTGCATTATCAGTATTGCCGACTATGGATCCCCTATATGGTCTAACGGATCAACAGAACAAGCTAAACCCTTACAGGCTATCCAAAACGCGGCCACTAAGAAAATCCTAGGAGTTTTTAAGACGGCGCCATCAAAACCGTGTGAAGTAGAGGCCAGCCTATTACCACCCTCAATCCGGCTTACTAGGTCCCGACACCTATACGCCTTACGCTGCCTACAACTACATCAGCAACACCCTATTACAACTCGGATTGAGGCTATTAGGGCATCTAACAGACCCTCTAAACCAACACAGCTTCAGAGGCTAATAGAGGACCTAGACCATCTAGATAAAGATGACCTCTGTTACTATATTACCCGGCTTGACCCCTATGATAACCCTCCCTGGAGAGAGCCTACAGAACCCCCGAAACCTAGAGGACCTCTAAAAGGACAAAGACAGCAGAGCGAGCCCTGGCCGCCTAGAACTATACCTACACCTACACCTACTCAAGCTCGAACCTTAGTTATTCGTCTAATTGATAATTGGGCAGTTGCCGATTGGAAAAGATTACTAGATATATATAAGACAAAACAGATATCAGATCCTAAGGGCAACCCGCTAAGCTATAGCCGACTCTACGATTGGAAGCTATCCCTACAGCCTTCTTTAGGACCTCAGGGAGTAAGCCGTCAGGTTAACAGCGCCTTCTTCCAGCTTAAGCTAGGGCATGGATACATTAAAGGATACTTAAATAAGCTTGGTCATACAGATAATGACTTATGCAGGTGCTTAAGGAAAGAGACCCCTAGACACCTACTACTAGAATGCAGGTTATATAGGGAGGAGCGGAAGGAGTTTGACGCTCTCAACGTCAAACCGCTAACACTTCCCCTACTACTACATACTAGTAAAGGCGGAAAGCTCACACGTCACTTTATAGACGCAACTAGGATAGCTACTAGGGGTTGGCACCTCAGTAGGCTACCTAGGGAAGAAGAGGAGGATACAGAATGATTGCGCTCCGCGCCCCTAGGGCTCTCAAGCCCCACAATTTCCTTACCTACATTTGGCGTTATAAAATGGGAAAAATATAAACAAACTGCTCTAGAATGAGCCGTCTTTCATAGTCATAGACTTCTATAGGACGTTAAATGGAATAATCAATCAATCTATACTGGTTATTCTCAGGGATATCCTCCAGGTGCTTAGAACAGCGCCGAAGGGCTCGGTAGGCCTTGTTATACGCCTTTCTAAGGTCTTTTAGTTTGCTGTTCTACTAAGGCTTTGATCTTAGGCTTATCTTCAGTAAGGGAATACTCTTTGTTAACGCCGCCTAAATAGCCTTAGTAAGGGCCGAAGCTGCCTTGTCTAGGTATTCTATTATAGGGTGTGTTTTCCCTCCTAGTATTTCTTCAGGCCGTATATTGCTTGTTACTATTGCTGCTCTAAGGTAGGGGCTCTTAGCAGCTTCCTCTTTAAGGGTTTTATTAAAGAGTATCCAATCCGCCTTTTTAGTGTTGAACCTATTGCCTAGGGACGTCGTATAGAGGCAGTTAGAGTCCTTAGACCCCCTTATTAAGAAGGTAGTCCCTAGATGGTCTGATCCTATATTTGGAGTTGTTTGCCAGTTTATAGTCTCGATCCCTCTTATAACGGTAAGGTCTAGGACGCTCCCTCTCTCTAGATGTAGTCTAAAAAAGGTCTCTTCTCCAATCCTATTAGATAGGTAAAGGTCCTTACTATCTAGCTACTCTTTAAATAGTTGAGCTCTAGGGCTAGGGCTACCCGTACTAGGTTCCTAGACTGGATAGTGTATATTAAAATCCCCTAGAAGTATAGTGCTCTTAGGTATAGGGAGCTTGTAGAGTGTTCTGTCTAATATCTAGATATTATTCACATCCCTTTTATTATAGATATTTAGTAGGGTTAGCTAGTTCCGCTTATCCCTAATATCTATAGACTAAAGGTCTGAGTCTCTGAGGTCTTTTTGTACTAGCTCTAGTCCTAGGTCTCTCCTAAAGTATAAGAGGGTTCGGGGCCTCGTACTCAGGCTCGTAGGACTTGGTACTATATAGTTATAGCTCGGGTGCGTTATAGAGCGCGCTTTTCTGTAGTCGTTTCCGTTATCGCTAGTTATTATCTAAGGCTCTTGAACTGCTATAAGGTCTATATCCAGATCTCTAGCGTATTCTAGAGCCCCTTCCGTTGCTAAGGAGCTCCGGTTTACATTTATTTGAAGGATTTTAAGATTCCTTTCTAACATTTCTAATAGTTAGGTAGGTCTCGTAGTCCTTAGAGTCTACCGTATATTTGCCGCTACAGTTAAAGTACCTAGCCTTTATATATTAGTATAGCTCGGTTGATTTATAGGCTCCGTATTTGTGTTGTTTTGAGCTATATTCCTCAGCGTATAGACGGCATTTAAATGCCTTACGGCATTTAATGTCCCTATACCCGAAGCCTAGGCACCTAGAACATTGCGAGGTTCTAGGGGTCCGTAACATCTTCTCAGCTTTAAGGCGGAGACCGGCGATTGATATACTATATTGTATAACGGTGTTAGCCTCTTTTTCGGGTTTAAAGGCTACTATAACTATACCTGCTCGTTAGTTTTGCTAGCGTTCCTTGGATGTAAGCCAATAGGGAACCCCTACTAGCTCTAAGCCCTAGTTGAATGTCTTGATCTCGTCTACGATAAGGTCTATTCCTTCTTCAGTATTGAACACTGAGGTAGGGGCTCCGTATATTAGCACTTTATACTAGTTAGTATTAGCTATAGCACTATCAGCTATTAGAACACTCTCCTACTTGTTAAAGCTTGCTAGCACCCTACTGGCCAGGTACTCGTGTGTAAGGGTGAGGATAAGGTTCGGCTTCTCCTTATTTAGGGTCCAGCGGATAGAGGCAACTGCCGGTCCTCCTATCGCCTTATTTACCCTGTTCCTTAGGTTGAAGAAGTCAGCGCCTATATCTTTACTAGCTTCCCCTTTTAGGGAGACTACAATTAACTCAGTTTTTAACGTCTCCTTAGGGCTTATTCTCTCGGCTTAGGATTGGTTGCTCCTCCCTGCCTGTTATATTACCGGATTGATGCCTAGCTTAGCTCTAGCCTTTACTGCGTCAGCGTATATAGCTGTTTAGGTACGGATAGCGCTAGTAGCTGCCTTAGCAACTGCTATAAGTTCGCTTGCTCTATTAGTAATAAGCTTAGTACTAGAGAGTACTGTGCCTTGCTCCGTATATTCCCTGAAGATGTATATAAGGTTAAGGAGATTAGTCTGTTCTTAGCGATTTTTAGTAAGGCTTACTGCCTTAACGATAAGGTCTCTAGCCTTATAAATAAGGCTTAATACCTCTTTTTCTTTCTCTCTGTTGATTTCCTCCTCTTTCTCTCCCTCCTTTTCCTCCTCCTCCTCCTCCTCTTCCTCATTACTTTGCTCCTCTTCCTCTAAACTATCTTCTTTATTTTGTTTAGCTTGCAATAGGGTCTTTTTGCTTAATAAGGGTATTGCTAGTATTAGTTGACGTCTTGCTCTATTAGCGCGGGGGCGATGTAGGGTTTCAATAGGCCTTTTACAGCCTATGATTCTTTTAGGAGTGGTAGGTCCCTCGCTGTCAATCTCCATTTCCATTCTTGTACCTCTCTAGCTGTTAGGTAAGGTCATATTTTGGTGCCTCAGGCCCTAAGGGTCCAGTACTCAAATTTCAGGGTCCAAGGCTTGGCAACACCTCAAAAATTTTTGTCTGGTTTCTAGTGAGATGGAGCTATCAAAAGCTCGATGGATAACGCCGGCGGCGCGCCGTGCGCTTGACGCGTAGGTGTACGTCGCCAGCGCTTGAATTTGGTGTAATCAGCTTCGAATTTCGTCCGGTTTTGGTCGAGATGTGAATGTCGAGCTTATTGTACAGTTGGCATGAATGACATAACAGGCCGGCCTTGTATTATATACTAATGCGACGTTCACTGATCTACTGAGCTGGTTTCCTACTCGACCTATACGTAATACGCTCCCTTCCAGGACGACGGACACTCAGAACGTCCTACTCCACGACAATACACAAACATACAGACAGACAGCTAGATAGCCAGACAGCCAGACAGGCCGGCCTTGTATCATATGCAGGCTGGTCACCGAACAAACGAACGGCGAACGAGGTACTGTTCGTTTATTCGCTTCTTATAGGTCGTTTGTTTGTTCTATTCGCTTTATAAAAGTGTTCGTTTATTTGTTCGCTTATTTATAACTACCTAATTAAGTATCTATTACGGTTGACGCATTAGCGGCTCTATTGCTAATGCTGAAGCTGCTACGGCTACTAACGGCGGTATTGTTGCTCGCAGTACTTCCGCAGCACTCTTATTATCTAATAGATCCTGCTTATACTAGCTCTTCAAGCACTGATAGGCCTCAGCTAGTAAGTCAGAGGTGTGCTAGCGCTCGTCGTTCAGTATATAGCCTGCTTTACTAAAGGTCCGTTCGTTAGCAGCGCTAGTTGCTAGTACAGTAAGAAGGTCAAACGCTATATATCGAAGAATCGGAAAGCAATACTTATTCGCTTGCTACTATTATAGCGGATCGACCTTATAGTTTAGCTTAATCGGCTCGTATAGATACTACTCAAAGTCGTTTAGTATAGCGGAGTCGTCGCTAATAAGGTTATATTGCTCAAATTCATCCATCTCACTATACTGCGGTGAGCTTAAGGAAGCCGCAGCTACTTCATTACTGAAGCGCCGCTTATATCTATAAAACGACTTTTGAATAGCCTTCTTTGCTATACTGATCCACTCCGGATAGCTACTACTCCAGTGTTTATTAAACTACTCTATCTTATAGTAGGGTAGATAAGGATTGCTGCTCGGTATGCTGATATAGAATCGCTAAGCCGATAATATTTATCTAGCTTCTTCTAGCTAAGATTGATACAGGCCTTAAAATGGCTATATAGCTAATATTACTGCTACCGCTTATAGTCTTCTAGCTTCGTCATTAACTAGTCGATAGCCTAAAGTAACTGATACAGACTTCTATAAGCTAACTAACCAAAGTCGGACTGTAGAAGGAGTGACATCTTCTTCATAGGCGCAAGCAGCTAGCGCAGCAGGCTAAGCTCCTGCTAATGTAGTGGGGTTTGGCCCAACGCAGGGCGGGCGCATGCCCTGGTGTCAGGTGGAGATGATGCCTGACAGGGGTCGCAGAATGTATAATCTAACATGACTCGAGATGGGGGGGAGAGACAAGGGTAGACACATATGTGTACCGAGATACGCACACACACAGAAAAGCAATCAGACAGACATGAAAGCAGACTGGCACACAAGACGGAAAGATCATTAGACAGACAGACAGACAAACAGACAGAGGGCAACCACGGCCCCATTTCCCTTCTACACCATGCGAACCTGCTAGGCCCACCAGTCCTCATCGCGATCCTGGTTGTCATTACTCTCTCCTCTCCTTTTGGGAGCGCTCTCGCCGGGACGAAGGACACTCAGGCCGTCCGACTCCACGACACTAATCGTCTGCAGTAAGGACGTCGTCATCGAGCGGATCTTCAGCAGTTTAGCGGTGATAGCTCTAATACAGGTCAATAGCGTCCTTTAGCTTAAATGCACGTTCCAACATATCGTGTGCGCTATTCCATCTAATGCCGCCATTGATAACGAGCTCAAACAGCCGTAGACCCTCGTCAACTGCGACCTCACGCTGCTTGCTTATAAAGAAGTGCCGCCGCGCTGGTGTAGCGCGAGCATGAGAAACAATGTTATAGAGCTTACTAAGCGGTCCTTTCTTCCGCTAGGCTCGAAGTATTACTTACTGGTCCTTCGTTCGAAGGATCTGTTCAAACTGAGTAACGGAAGGTGTGCTAAGGTCGTCGTTCTTATCCGGATTATTAGCAGTACGGCAAACTTCAGATATACAATCAGTATCTACGCTATAAAGAATAGCCTTGTAGACAAGGTTTACAACGTAAGCGGTATAGCGTAGTCGCTGCTAAGCTAGATCAAGGTCAATGTGCTTAGCTAACAGCTTAAGCGCCTTAACGTGCTTCACTGCCGAGCCGGTCACACCACCGAGCCGGTCAAAATGCGTACACAACGCGTGCTTCAGCTTCCACATCTTATTATCCAGCAATTTTTGGTAGCAATGCCATCTCAAACTGAGGGAAGACTTTCTTTAGCCCTCTAAGCTTATCTTAGTAAAAGCGTTTCATCCCTTCGTGCTGCAGCTACAACATATGACGTTCCATTTGAAACTCTTCGTAAAAGGCACCTTGGTGTCCTTCCAAGAGCAGAGACACCTGCAAACTGCCGGTTATTTACTCAATACGAAGAGGATATACTCGTTCAAAAGATCCTCCAATACTCTGAACAAGGACTGCATCCCCAGCGTGCAATTGTGGAAGAGATGGCCAATACAATGCTTAGTACAAAGCAGCCATCTCAACCTCAAAGAGTTGGCAAGAATTGGGTTACTAAGTTTGTAAAACGCCATTTACAGCTTTCAAGTGCATATAACCGGAAGTTTAATTACCAAAGAGCAGAATGTGAGGATCCAAAGCTGATCAGCTTATGGTTCAAGTTAGTTAGGGATACAATTGCACAGTACGGTGTTGCAGAGGAAGATATCTACAACTTTGATGAGACTAGCTTCCAAATGGGTATAATCTCAACCTCAAAAGTAATTACAAGCTCAGAAAGGAAGGGAAGACCAATGACAAGGCAGCTAGGGAACAAGGAATGGGTTACAGCAATTGAGGCAATCAATGCAAAGGGCTAGGCTATTCCACCATTCATTATATTTGCTGCTAAGCTTCATCAGATGACTTAGTACCAGACTGGCCTTCCAGCAACTTGGAAGATTGCTGTTAGTGATAATGGCTGGACTACAGATAAGATTGGTACCCAATGGATCTATCATTTCCATGAAAGTACAAAGCATTCCTATAGTAAATGGAGGCTCCTTATCTTTGATGGACATAGCAGCCACTATACAGCTGAGTTTAAGGAGTTCTGCCTACAGAACTACATCCTTACATTGTGTATGCCTGCACATACATCTCATATCCTTCAGCCTTTAGATGTGAGCTGTTTTGGCCCTCTAAAGAAGGCATATGGCTCTCAGATTGAGAAAAAGCTTAGGCTTGGCATTAACCATATCACTAAGGAGGAGTTCCTTCCAGCCTTCTTTACAGCTCATCAACAAACTATGACTCTAGATACAATTAAATCTGGATTCAAAGCAACTGGCCTTGTTCCTTTTGATCCTGATCAGGTACTTTCTAACCTTGGACCTATTATTAAGGTTACACCATCTCCAAGAGGCAGCCAGTCCTCCTGGGACCCCAAAACACCAAAGACTTTGCCTGAGATTAAGAAGCAGACCAATATAATCTTAACTGAGGCTCGTAAAAGAAGAAGATCATCAGTCTCTTCAGGTGAAAGACCTCTTTTACAACTTATGAAAGGGTTTGAGGCAGTGGTCTATGAGCAGGCACTTTTGAAGGCTGAGAATGCTGCACTCCGAGCTGAAAATCAGCAGCAGAAGCAGAAGCGTGCACGCTATAAAGGTTTTATCCAACAGGGAGGATCATTAACTATCCAACAAGGGCAGGAGGCTGTTCAGAAGAGGGTGGTTAAGGAGCAATTCAGTAAGAACATAGAAAATATTGATCCAACAATTCTAGGTGAGCAGCCAAATGGTCCTCAAAAAAAGGCACTATCAAGGTGCAGCAAGTGTGGTTCATTTGTTCATAATGCTAGAACATGTAATTTATAAAATAAGCAGTTTTATGTTCTGTTCTGCAGTGTTGCTCATGTAATGTGCTGCTGAAGGTGGATGAGATGGAAATTTGACCGGCTCGGTGGTGTGACCGGCTCGGCAGTGAAGCACGTTATCGTTATTGCTAGTACTATCGCTAATAAAGAAGCCGATCTTACTCGTTATTTTGTACTCGTAGAGGACTTCAAGAAGATAGTGCTTTTGCTCTTTACTACTCTTACTGCCGAAGGTGTTACGGAGCGCAAGCAGCGCTACCCTCGCCTTACAGTTACTATTGTCGTGGGGATTGACCGCAGGCAGGTTGGGTTGTGGCGGCAGGCGGAAGCGGTGGTGGCACACCCGCCACGGTAGCTGAGCTTTCCGACACACACACACACACACACAGACAGACAGACACACAGACAGACACACACACACACACACACAGACAGACAGACACACAGACAGACACACACACACACACACACAGACAGACAGACACACAGACAGACACACACACATACACACACAGACAGACAGACACACAGACAGACACACACATACACACACACACAGTTACACAGCGAACACAGACAGACAGACACATAGACAGACAGACAGACAGACATTGTATTCTTGTACATGTAGATACACACACGTATCATCATTCACCTTTAAGACCTGCATGCATGACCTAGAAGAGCCTACACACACAAACGTACACCCAGACAGCTAGACAGCCAGACAGGCCGGCCTTGTATTATACGCTAATGCGACGTTCACTGATCTACTGAGCTGGTTGCCTACTCGACCTACGCGTGATACGCTCCCTTCCAGGACGACGGACACTCAGGACGTCCTACTCCACGACAATTAATAGTGTAGCTTCTATAGACCGACAATTGCTATCTAAACACTTATAGAGGGCGACAGCAACGACCCCCTCTGCTAGCAAGCAACCCCTAACGCGCGTCCTTAGAGCCATATAGACCGCGACATAGGAGAATGGCATATCAGCTGAGGAAGCTATAGGTCCGAAGATACGCGCGCAGGCGCGCGCTAGGACAATGTCACTAGTACTACAGACGGCAGATAGGGAGCCGAGATTATGGCGCCGTTGCCAGCCAATGCTATAATTATACCTCGAAGTTAGAAGTAGTTACCGGTACTTTATTCGTAATATAGAGCGCTAGTATAGTGTGCATAATAACACCGTAGAGTGTCGTAGCCTTCTTAATAACAACAGTAATCTTCTTCGCTCTAAATAGTCGGCAGAGGAAGAAAGCAGCTGCACTCGTTCTTAATTTTATACGCGCATCGTTACACTCTCTTAATCAACTCTTATTTTAGCAGAATCTAGCTCAGCAGTATCCGTATTAGTAGTACTCCTTTCGACAGTTTTGTTTATAGATGTGCCTATAGCTTAATTACTAGTCGTATGATTTCCGACATTCTTTTTCTTCTTAATTCTACTCGTACGAACCTAACGACGTAGTGTTTTATTAGCGACAAACTTTTACTTCTGCAATATCGCCTACCGCCGCTTCCAGAAGTTATACCAGTTTCGAAGTACCTTATCAGGATAACCGCGAGTTAGGTGCCGACCCGACAAATACTAGCACCTCTACGACGATAGCGACGCTGTATTTTCGTTCCCCTATCGAACCGATAAACTATATATAAGTTGTTGTTGTTGTTGTTTCCATTAACGTGCTATTTGAGTCTAAGACTATGTAACACGGTTTTACCAACCTACATGGTAGCTTGGCTCCAACAGTCTTGGTTTGTTCCCTCCTTTCCCTCATTTCAATGGACATTTGGCTTTCCGCCTGTTGCTCTGTATTCAGAGCCTATTTATTATACTCCTATACTCCAAACGCCTACCCTCCAACAACTTCTTCCTCCCCGGCCCTGTTGAGGTGCCACTTTCTTGTCGCAATACCCGTTGCTTCAATGAAAGCTAAGGTTTCTTCGACTCCTTTCCGAGTTCCTAGGAGGTCTTGCATTGTTTTGCTTGACCTGATTGTCCTTGTCCTTGATGCTGAAAGCCTTTGGCAGTACCGTAATAGGTGCTCAGCGTTTTCACGTGCGCCACACTGGCAGCGGTTATTAGTGGACTTGCCTATTCGGAACAAGTAGTCTTTTAAGTACCCGTGTCCGATTTTCAGAGTGTAGAAGGCGGTTGTAATCCTGCGGTTCCCTCTCACTCCTATCTTAGTGTTATTAAACCAGCGGTGTTTTTTGAAGTAGCTATTTTGGTTCTGACTGTTGGCTCTTTTTGCTTCCTCTCTCAGGTACTTTTGTTTCCACGCATCCCTTGTATCAATCTTAAGTCTCTCCTTGTTGTCGCTTTTGGATCGTGACGGGAAGTGGCGGAGGCGGTACTTTAGGGCCTGTAATTGTGTCCTGTTCTTAAGCTCCTTTGGTATTTCCGTATAGGAGCCCCTGTCAATTGCTATAGGCGGTATAGACGTTGTCTTTAATGCTTGGCTGATCGGGTGGGTATCGCTCAGTTCTCTTGACCGTAGGGCATAGAGGATTGACTGTCGCTCTAGTCTTATAGTTACTGGAAGTAGTGCTGCTTCCAGTTCTGCTGGCGCATTTGGTGCGGTCTTAAAGATGCCAAGTATCTTCTTTGAGGCTCTGCTCTGTAGGGTCTCTAAGGGTTTGATAGGCTTCTTTGGCTTCCACCAGACCTGGCTCCCATAATCTGCAATAGTTGTAACACAGGTAAGGTATAGCTGGCGTAGTGCATGGGTTGAAAGTCCGCGTTCCCGGTTGGCCAGTCTTTGGACTCCTTCAAAGGCTGCGAGGGCTTGTGACGCCCTCATCTTGATGTGTTCTTTAAAGGTAAGTCCTGGGTCAAACCAGATTCCTAACCACCTAACACTTTTGGACGCTGGCTTTATTTCTTCACCACTGGGTAGGGTGATTAGGCGGTCTGCACCTTTTGTTCTTGTAAAGTGTATTAGCTCTGTTTTTTGTAGGTCAAACTCTATCGCATTTTGGTTGCCTAAGGCTACTATTTTTGCCGTCTCCCTTTCTAGAATCCTGGTGTTCTTCTTGATGCTTGTTGACCCTATTGCTAGAGCTATATCGTCAATGTACGATAGCGGCTTGACACTATGCAGCGTTGAGAAGATGTCCCGGATATAGATCAGGAATAATATTGGTGAGATTGGGCTTCCTTGTGGGATTCCGGTGTTGGTTCCTGATAGTTGTTCAGTATGGCCGTCAAAGGTCAGCTGTAGTGTTCTGTCTTCTAGGAACGACTTTGTCCACTTAATTAGGCTATAAGGAAGGTGTAGGCCTATCATTGTTCTTAGGAGCTTGTTCTTTGAGACGTGGTCAAAGGCGCCTTTAACATCTAAGAAGAGGACAGAGGTGATATTCTTCTTACGTTTTTGTCTCTCGATAAAGTCGGTTAGAATCATTGCCGCGTCTATAGCTGACTTCTTTTTTCGTCCTCCTATTTGCGAGTTATGGAGGAGGGGACCGGCTTCGGCTAGAGTGCTTAGGCGTTGGGCTAGAATCCTCTCGCTGACTTTTCCTAGGCAATTAAGTAAGGAGATAACTCTATATGCCTTAGGCTTTGAGTAGTCTGGCTTATTTGGTTTCTGGATTATTACCCCAACCGCTTGTTTCCAGCATTTAGGGTGGTGTCCTTGGCTTATCAGCCTTGTATAGACCTCTAGAAATGTGTCTGGGATAGCACTGTAGGCTTTGGCTATTATTGCTTGGGTTATTTTGTCTTTGCCTGGGGTTTTGCCTTTTACTTTTGTTGTAGAGCATGCGGCTTTGAGCTCCTCCTCTGTCAGTTTTGGCCACTGCTATTGGCCAACTATGTAGGTGGACCATCTTGCTGGCAGATCATCCCCAGCTGGCGGGGGAGGAAGGAGTGTTTCCTTAAACTCTGCACATTTGTCTTCAAAGGTTTCTTTCCCATTTATTGAAGGGATAGGAGCCCTATTATATTGTCTTGTATACTTAAAGGCTTTGAAGATTGAGTGCGGGTCGCCCTTTTCCAGGAAGGTATTCCAGTGTTCATTCTTTGCTACTTTAATAGCTTGGAAGTATTGGTTCCTTGCCTGGAGGTAATTTCTCTTCTCTTCTCTTGTAGCAGTTTGCGCCGGGTGTTGGATGCTTCTATATTCACGGCTCATTCTGCGGCGTAGATCCTTAAGCTTAGGTGTCCACCAGGGTTTGGATTTGAGGCAGACCCGTCTTGTTGGGATAGCTAGCTTTGCAGCTGTAGCTATTGCTTCTGAAAAGTTCTCTGCAAGCCTGTCCAGGTCCTCTTCATTAGTTATCCCTTGGCTGGAGTGTCTGAGAGATGTTGTAAAGAGGTCCCAATTAGCTTTGTCTGTGTTAAAGGAGGGGTTGTTGTTTGGTCCTTCTAGTTGCACAGTTGGTCCTGGTTGTATTCTTGTTTGAATTGCGAGGTGATCGGAGCCTACATTAACCGTAGTCCACTCTACTTCCTTATCTAAGCCTTGACCTTTTGTGAAGAAGAGGTCTAGAACACTTGGTTGGGCCATGTTTAGTCTGAAGAAGGTTCCCGTCCCTTGGTTATTTCGGAGCCGGAAATTGTTTCTCTGGAGCCATTCAACTAGATTTTCAGCCCTTATTGAGCAATCTGTGCCATTTGGGTCCCAGCTGTAGTGTCTTATATTAAAGTCCCCTAGGAGAATTGTATTAGGCGCTGGCGTTAGTTGGATAAGGGTCCTTTCTGAAGTCCAGTTCCCTGTTGTATCCCTTTCATTATAGACATTGATTAGTTGTACTGTCTTGCCTTGTTGGTCACTTATGTGCAGGATCTGTATATCAGGGTCCTCAGTGGCATGGGGGGGGGTTTCGGAGGTTACTTGTAGGCCAAGGTCCTTTTTAATATATAGGAGTGTTCTTGGGCGGGTGTTATTGGCATGTCTAGGGAGGATCTGGTTGTAGCTATTATGTGCTATAGATCTTGTATTCCTGAAGGACCCGTCTTTGTCCCGGGTCAACCAGGGCTCTTGTACTGCAACAATGTCAATTTTACGTTGCACTGCAACCTCTAGAGCTGATTCAGTTGCCTGCAGGCTTCTGTTGAGGTTGCTTTGAAGGATCCGGATTGGTTTGTCTAGCATTTAGCTGTTCTTCTGTCTTGCTGTATCCTCGGTTTGTCGCGGGCCTTTTCAGCGCGTACACTCACTCCTCCTATAAAGAGGCGGGTTTCAACTGCTCTCTTAGCCTCCTCTAAGGTCCGGAATGCTAGCAGCATAGAGCCGCCTTGTTGTTGTTCACGCTTTTGCTTTTTTGTTAGCCAGATTGGTGTTCCGACAACTGTAAAGCCCTTATTAAAGAGTTCCAGGTCTTTCTTGACCTGGGCTTCCCCATCTAGAGTGTCAAAATCCTTTGTTGAGACTCCGTGGACAACTACTTTGTACCAAGTATCGTCCTCAATAAGCTGTCCAATTGGGATTTTTTCCTTCAGATTTCCCAGGTGGTTGAGGATTAAGTCCTTTCTTCCTGGGTCAGTAAGGGTGAGGACAAGGTTATTCTTCATTGACTTAGTTGCGGCGGTTACTGAGAGGCCCTCTGCACCTCTCTCGGTTAGGAACTTATTCAGGTTGTCCCTTAATTTGCGGGGGTCAACTTCAAAGTCCTTGTTCTCCAGAGAGAGGGTGATTCTTGTTGGGGTCTTTGTCTTTGTTTCCTTTTCCCCTCTAGGGGCGTTTGTACGGTTCCTTGTTACTGTAGTCCACTTTTCGCTATTTTGGTTATTGTCTTGGTTTGTTTTGCCGCGGAGGACTTCTGTGAACAGAGGTTTCTTTGTTTGTTGGGTGATTCTGGAGGTGGCTGCTTCTAAACTAGCAACTTGCGTTGCTAGGATTCTTATTGTAGATTTCACCTCTTTCTTTTCAACATACTCGCGAAATACCTCTATTAGGTCAAGGACCTTGGACTGTTCTTCGCAGTTGTCCTGGAGTAGGGCTGCTGCTTCCACTAGAAGGGATCGCGCCTTCTTGATCTTATCGGTAGCAGCTGTATTATTTGCCGCTACCAATGTGCTGTCTTTTTGTCTCCTTGCCACTTGTATTGGGGAATCCTCTGTATAAGGGTTTGACCTCTTTTTGGCTGGCAGGACGGGGATGAATTTCCCTTGTTTAGTAGGAGTTGTCTGTTGTTCAATCCTTATTGGTTTGGGTGTTGCTGGGCCCTCTGAGGGATGTCCTTGCCCTAGTGGGATAGTCCCACTCCCCTGGTCTATATCCATTGACATATTGGTTAATATCAAAGTCCAAGTCCAAGTCCCAGTAGTAGTCTAAGAGTGGTACTCGTGTGTGAGGGTGAGGATAAGGTTCGGCTTCTCCTTGTTTAGGGTCCAGCGGATAGAGGCAACTGCCGGTCCTCCTATCGCCTTATTTACCCTGTTCCTTAGGTTGAAGAAGTCAGCGCCTATATCTTTACTAGCTTCCCCTTTTAGGGAGACTACAATTGACTCAGTTTTTAATGTCTCCTTAGGGCTTGTTCTCTCTGCTTGGGATTGGTTGCTCCTCCCTGCCTGTTGTATTACCGGATTGACGCCTGGCTTAGCTCCAGCCTTTACTGCATCAGCGTATGTAGCTGTTTGGGTACGGATAGCGCTAGTAGCTGCCTTAGCAACTGCCGTCAGTTCGCTTGCTCTATTAGCAATAAGCTTAGTGCTAGAGAGTACTGTGCTGTCAATCAGCTAGAGGGTGCAGATTATTGATGATGAATTGCGACTATATATAAGTGTTTATAACGCCTCTACCTTATCTAGGCAGTTCCGAAGCGCCGTTCTTTACTAGGGATAATATTACGTCTTTCTTAGGAGCCAGGTCTGGTGGAAGCCAAAGAAGCCTATCAAACCCTTAGAGACCCTACAGAGCAGAGCCTCAAAGAAGATACTTGGCATCTTTAAGACCGCACCAAATGCGCCAGCAGAACTGGAAGCAGCACTACTTCCAGTAACTATAAGACTAGAGCGACAGTCAATCCTCTATGCCCTACGGTCAAGAGAACTGAGCGATACCCACCCGATCAGCCAAGCATTAAAGACAACGTCTATACCGCCTATAGCAATTGACAGGGGCTCCTATACGGAAATACCAAAGGAGCTTAAGAACAGGACACAATTACAGGCCCTAAAGTACCGCCTCCGCCACTTCCCGTTACGATCCAAAAGCGACAACAAGGAGAGACTTAAGATTGATATAAGGGATGCGTGGAAACAAAAGTACCTGAGAGAGGAAGCAAAAAGAGCCAACAGTCAGAACCAAAATAGCTACTTCAAAAAACACCGCTGGTTTAATAACACTAAGATAGGAGTGAGAGGGAACCGCAGGATTACAACCGCCTTCTACACTCTGAAAATCGGACACGGGTACTTAAAAGACTACTTGTTCCGAATAGGCAAGTCCACTAATAACCGCTGCCAGTGTGGCGCACGTGAAAACGCTGAGCACCTATTACGGTACTGCCAAAGGCTTTCAGCATCAAGGACAAGGACAATCAGGTCAAGCAAAACAATGCAAGACCTCCTAGGAACTCGGAAAGGAGTCGAAGAAACCTTAGCTTTCATTGAAGCAACGGGTATTGCGACAAGAAAGTGGCACCTCAACAGGGCCGGGGAGGAAGAAGTTGTTGGAGGGTAGGCGTTTGGAGTATAGGAGTATAATAAATAGGCTCTGAATACAGAGCAACAGGCGGAAAGCCAAATGTCCATTGAAATGAGGGAAAGGAGGGAACAAACCAAGACTGTTGGAGCCAAGCTACCATGTAGGTTGGTAAAACCGTGTTACATAGTCTTAGACTCAAATAGCACGTTAATGGAAACAACAACAACAACAACAACAACAACCTTAGCTTTCATTGAAGCAACGGGTATTGCGACAAGAAAGTGGCACCTCAACAGGGCCGGGGAGGAAGAAGTTGTTGGAGGGTAGGCGTTTGGAGTATAGGAGTATAATAAATAGGCTCTGAATACAGAGCAACAGGCGGAAAGCCAAATGTCCATTGAAATGAGGGAAAGGAGGGAACAAACCAAGACTGTTGGAGCCAAGCTACCATGTAGGTTGGTAAAACCGTGTTACATAGTCTTAGACTCAAATAGCACGTTAATGGAAACAACAACAACAACAACAACGTCTTTCTTACGTAATTATAAGCGTATAATACTTCGTTGTAGATGCCCAGATAATCGCGCAGCGATGCTGATGGAAGCTTACTGCGATAAGGGGACCGTTTCCCAAGTTCGAGCGTTATAGGAAGATTATCCGACGCTCTATGCCTTAGCGGATGCTATAAAGGAGCGATTTTCGCAGTTTGATAAGGAACAGTACCTAGGGACAATCGAGGCCCTTACGCAGTATGTCGAGGAGGTGCTCCGATAGGGGCCGGTAGATATTATCCAATACTCGCGTGCGTTTAATAGGATCGTACGTAGGGCTTAAGAAGTAGGAACCCCTATCGATAGAGCCCAGGTAGTACGCCAATACCTTCGCGGATTACCTCGCGATGTTTAGCGCCGAGTAGTCAGCAAGGTTGGGATTAGTCCGTTGTATCCGAGATCCGACTAGTACCTTAAAGCAGTGCAATATACCGAGCGACTAGCTCGTAAGACTCGTTCGCTCGATTTGCTCAATTCGCCACTTTCTAGAGTTAGTATACTTAACCAACTTCGTATACTGGAGCTAGTGACCAAAGACCTATATAAACCGCCGAAAATCCCCAGGTCACTACTAAGTCTACCGCGCTAAGTTGCAAGTACTAGTGCTAGTCAGCAGGGGATAGACTTAGTAGACGAGCTTGTAGAGCACTTCCGAGCTTTACGGTTAAGTACAGTGCAGCTAGGGCCCGTAGTTCAGGCAGCTAGAATTAGTAATGTAGCATTCGCGACAATTGTAGCCCGAGCGTCTGTACTAACTACTGTCGACACTATAACCACTACGCCTCGCTATAGCACCTCCAATTAGCAAGGCTCCGTTCAGCAGACCTTACGCTAGGGAGTAACGTTAATGGAATGTTATATATGTAGGGAGCGCGGTTATAGAGTGCGAGCCTGTCCAGGCTTGAATCAGCTTATTAATAATAGCGTCCTACATTAGGGACCGGCGAATCGACTTTGTTAGGGGATATAGGACAAGCTAGGCAGTAAGCTTATAGGGTTGCTACGCTCTAGCAGACTAGAAGCAATCCGGCAAATGCTTCGTAAGCGACGAGTGCGTACTGCAGTAGGCAATATTAGCATTCAGTTTGAGGATAGCCCGGATAACTTATTAACCGACGAGGAATAGGATCAATACTTTATAGCCGGTATAGTAAAAGAGCGAACTCCTACCCTAGTAATAGATAAAAATGCAAGAGTTCATAAGAAACAGTTGCGTCCTCCGCGAGTGAGGACTAATCGACCGGGATACTTTATCCCTGCAGATAGGGTGCTAGCTCTAGGTGACCCCCAAATGACCCGTGAGCTTATACTAGAGCGACTAAGTATAATACCGGCACCTACGATGTTAGTAGGTATAAATGATTTCGAGCGTAAAGCTCCTACAGATAAGGGCCGGAAGAAGAGGCAGCGTACGGTGAAGATCATGGATTACTTGTAGGACCACCAGACCCTAGACCAAGATATTGTGCAGCGCATTATAGCACTACCGGCACTAGTAACGGTAGGTAACTGCTGTGCGAAGATACCGGGGGTTAGTAAACTTCTTTTCAAACCCCTTCCGGAGGAATTAGCCGATCCTATACGTACTAAACTGGATGAGCGAGCTGAAGTGAGGCGAGCGCTCCTAGAGCGACGAAGAGCGGAAAAAGCCGCAGAGGCAACAGCGAAAGGTGGCCTATAGGTGGCTGCAGTTACCCTTACCGCGCGTGAAGTAGATGCTATTATAGGTTCTAACATTATTTATCGTAATAACTCGCCTTTGGTTGTTACGGAGGTAGGACCGGCTAGCGCTACTATGCGATGTCTTCTTGATTCCGGTACTAACATCAACGTAATTCGTATAAGTAATGCGATAGCAGTATCCCTTCCTATATCAAGTTTGCTGCCGCCTCTTACGAAAGGCCGGATGTTTATAGCCAATAGGGAAGCAGTAAAGTTCTTAGGTATATAGATAGGTACGTCGGTTAAGATAGGTAATGTAAGTATACAAACACTACTCCTTATTATAGATAAGCTTGCGTAGCTATATATCCTTAGCGAGACCTTTGCATATCGAGCTTTATTGAACACTTAGCGCACACCTTCTAGTAAGGTGACTTGTACGATAACTAGCGAGGATAGGAGTCGTACTGTTATGTTTATGTCACAGGCAAGGCCTGTGCCAACTGGATTCGGCTCAACAGCTCATGAATCAGGGCTGAAGCCCAAGTGCGGGGTTATGACTCAGGGAGGAACACTATTTCTTCTGTGCAAATTCTGATCCTTTTGTGGCTCCTTGAGCCACCTCCTGTCTATAGGATACTTGGTACAGTTCTGTTAACTCTGAGAAATACCTTGTCTGCAGCTATATCCACTCTTACCTGCCTGCCTGCCTGCTACCCGTGACATTAGGTGGCTCCCTCCTTGGATATGGCTGACCTAACCCCTGAACTGCCTCTGGTACCTTCTTCTGAGGAAGAGTTCCTGGAACATGTTAAGGCTAACCCCTCTGCCTGGTATCAATATTGTGGAGCTGCTGCAACAGCTTTAGGAGAGAATAAGAAAAATATCCTTGAGCTGAAGAATCAGCTTCAAGCAGCACAAGATAAGAAGGGACAACTGTCTAAATTAAGGGACCAGCTTCAAGTGGCGCAAGATAAGAATAAACAGCTCTCTACTATTATTGAATTCCAGAAGGAGCAGTTTAAAGACTTACAGCAACAAGTAATATCCGCTGTGGTGTCTAAGGAAAGGGCTACTATCTCTACTGCTACTGGACTGGAAACCCCTCTTCTAACCACTTCGACCCCTAATGCTCAGGATACTCCTATTACTGGTACCCCTCTGGCTTCCGCAAACACTGCCCTCTCCGAGAGACTCCCAGACCCAGATAAATTTGCAGGAGAAAGGAGTGATCTCCGCCGCTTTGTCTCCCAAATACGCGAGAAGATGCTGGTTAATAGGGACCGCTTCCCTACGCCACTAGCCCGTATGTCCTATGTTACAAGCCGCCTCTCTGGTACTCCTTATGCGCAGATACTACCGTATATCAAGGATGGAGCCTGCTGCCTCCCGGACTATGGAGACATCCTAGATATCTTGGAGCGTGCATACGGGGATCCTAACCGCGTTAATACTGCTCGCACAAGGCTCTTCCGGTTAAGGCAAGCTAATAAGGAGTTCTCTGTCTTCTTTGCTGAGTTTCAGCGGCTAGGCCTTGAAGCAGAAATGACTGATGAGTCCTTAGCTACACTGTTGGAGCAAGCTGTCTCTAAGGAGATAAAGGGAATGCTAGTTCACAGTCCTCCACCTAGCCGACAATATCTGGCTCTTGCTGGCCACCTTCAAGATCTCGAGAACCGCCACCGCTATTATATTCCGGCTATTTCCCCAGCCCCAGTCAGATCATATGCAGCTGTAGCCGCAGCTGAGCCCTACTCTGGAGCACGCCAAAATATTAAGCCTGTCCAAGATCCTGTTAGCCCTGGCAGCTCCTTTGGGGGGGAACCTATGGACCTAGGAATTCAGCGCCGATATAGAGTATCTGATAGGGAAACCGGAAACTGCTTCCGCTGTCACAAACCAGGCCATTATGTACGACAGTGCCCTTACCCAGACACTCGCATTAAGCCCTCCAGGACAGGAAGCCCAACTTCTGGCCATTCCCGGATTCAGGGGATCCATACTGATTCCCCGTCGTTAACATCTGTTCAGCATCCTCCGTCAACCGGTTCAGAGCCGACCACTGCTACTCATACGACTGCTAGCCCGGCTCCGTCGGAAAACGCCTTACGCCTGGATCAAGCCGCTTCCAGGCGTTAGGGGGCTGCGCACCGTTATCCCACTCTACCACTACCTGTATAAGAGAACCCGCTGAAAAACCTGTTAAAGAACCTGCTGAGAAACCTGCTGAGAGACCCGTTGAAAACCTACGAAGGACAGCAATAAGGAAACAAGTTAAGGAACCTGCACTGCTGCTAGCTGCCCCTGATACCCTGAGAATCTCTAATGCTGCTATACATGGAATCCCTATTGAAGAAGAATTTCAGAGGTCTAGTGCACCCATCTTATCATCTGCAATCCGTATTGGACTGGAAGAAATCAATACGTATTCACTCCTGGATAGCGGGTGTGAGGGGTATTCTTTTGTTGATTTAGACTGGGCCCAAGAGAAGGGCATTCCATTACACCCGCTCCAGAAGCCATTTAGACTTACTGGGTATGATGGCGAAGGAAAGGACTGCCGTATAGTACGACACTACGCCTCCTGCACCTTTAGTGTTGGGGATCACGTTGAAGAGAACATGGTTATGTTTGCGACACCACTAGCCCATTATCATACTATCCTTGGAGAGCCATGGCTAGAGAAGCATGACCCCCAGATTAGTTGGGGAGGCCGCACTGTTGCGTTTACTAGCAACTACTGCCAGAAGCACTGCAATATGCCAAATAGACCCCAGAAACAGCATATGCTTAGGCACTTACCAGAAAAGACAACACCTAAGTACCTGCCAGACCGGCCTTCTGGAGTCCGGCCTATTAATATCGCCGCTGTTAGCCTAGACGCCTGCCGCCGTTTTGCGCACCGAGGGTGTGATATCTTTATCGCAACAATTGAGGATATAGATGAGATTCTAGACAAAAATGGCCAACCTAGCCCGGAACCTGAGGTCCTAGAACAACTACCTGAAGAAATCCGAGACTTTGCAGATGTGTTCTCACCAAAAAAAGCAGACCGCCTACCGCCCCACCGTCCATATGACCATGAAATCCGCCTGCTCCCTGGGAAGGATTTACCCTTTGGGCCTTTATACTCAATGTCCCGCGATGAGCTTAAGGCCCTTCGGGAGTGGTTAGACGAAAACCTGAAGAAAGGATTTATACGCCCTAGTTCTTCACCCGTTGCTTCTCCGGTCCTATTTGTGAAAAAGCCTGGAGGAGGGTTACGACTCTGTATTGACTTCCGGTCTCTTAACAACATCTCGGTAAAAGACCGGTACCCGTTACCGCTCATTAAGGAGACTCTGAACAACCTACAGGGTATGAAATATTTCTCTAAGATCGATATTGTATCCGCCTTTAACAATATCCGGATGAAGGAGGGACAGGAGTATCTAACAGCTTTCCGTACCCGTTTTGGCCTGTTTGAGTCCTTAGTGATGCCATTTGGACTAACAGGTGCCCCGGCAACCTTCCAGAGGTTTATTAACGATACTCTCCGCCAGTACCTAGACCAGTTCTGCTCAGCTTACCTGGACGACATTCTGATTTACAGTAAGACACGAGAAGAGCATATAGAACACGTGCGGAAGGTCCTTATGCAATTACGTGAAGCTGGCCTCTTTGCAAAGATTTCAAAGTGTGAGTTTTTTGTCCAGAAGACTAAGTTCTTAGGGCTTATTATTGGACGGGATGGTATCCAGATGGATCCAGAAAAGGTTAAGACCATAAAGGAGTGGCGAATTCCAAGTTGCCTTACAGATGTCCAGGCCTTTATCGGATTTGCGAACTTTTACCGCCGCTTTATCCGGGACTTTTCAAAGATTATTTCGCCTTTAGTTCAGCTTACACAGAAGAATGTTAAGTTTGAATGGACAACAGCCTGCCAATCTGCCTTTGACCGCTTAAAAGATGCATTTACCTCTGCGCCTATTCTGATGCCCTTTGACTGGACTAAGGAGGTTATACTGGAGACAGATGCTTCAGACTATGTCTCTGCGGGAGTGCTCTCCCAGTATGGGGACGATGGAGCCCTGAGGCCAGTAGCCTTTTTCTCTAAGAAACACTCCGCGACAGAATGCAACTATGAGATCTACGATAAGGAGCTACTTGCTATCATCCGCTGTTTTGAGGAATGGAGGCCTGAACTAGAAGGAGCGGAACACCCTATTAGGATCTTAACAGACCATCGGAACCTGGAGTATTTTACTACATCTAAGCTACTAAACCGCCGTCAAGCCCGTTGGTCTGAGTTCCTATCTCGGTTTAACTTCCGTATTCAGTACCGGCCTGGTAAACAAGGACAGAAGCCTGACTCGCTTACAAGGAGGTCTGAAGACCTCCCTAGAGAGGGGGACGAACGCTTAAGGCACCAAAGCCAAGTAGTCTTGAAGAGGGAGAATTTTGTAACAGACCCACAGCCTACTACTGGAAAAAGAGTGCGGTTCAAACTTCCTAATGATATACAAGCCCTAGAAGATAGCGAAAGCAACTCAACTAGTACTGATATACAGGAGATAGCAACTCTGACCCGAGTGCGTGTCGCAGCTATCTTGCTCCCAGACACTATTCAGGAACGTTTTATATATGGATACCAGCATGACCAGAACCTGCTCTCAGTCCTAGAGGCTATTCGACAAGGGAAGTCTAAGCACCCTTTTCTGCAACTTAGCCAGTGTGAAATCCGGAACGAGTTCCTATATTATCGGGATCGGCTATATGTCCCGGACGACGATGAACTCCGGGCTACAATTGTCCGCCTCTGTCATGAGGACCCGGCCGCTGGACACCCCGGACGAGCGAGAACCTACGCTTTGCTATCAAGGGAATACTACTGGAAGGGAATGAGCTCCTTTGTCCGCCGCTGGGTTCGGAACTGCTATACCTGCCGCCGAACCAAATCTTTCCGTGTAGGGTACCAAGGCCATTTAC
The DNA here is from genome assembly GCA_003545705.1 of Acidomyces sp. 'richmondensis'. Classification (NCBI taxonomy): domain Eukaryota; kingdom Fungi; phylum Ascomycota; class Dothideomycetes; order Mycosphaerellales; family Teratosphaeriaceae; genus Acidomyces; species Acidomyces sp. 'richmondensis'. The sequence continues at coordinate 908,221 of QVLQ01000015.1, read as the reverse complement.
AACCTTTACCCGTCCCACAGAAGGCCTGGCTAGATATCTCTATGGATTTTATAGTAGGGCTCCCGGAATCCGAAGGCTTCGATGCTATTTGGGTAGTAGTAGACCGCTTAACTAAGATGCGACACTATATCCCATGTTATAGCACTGACGGCTCAGAAGAACTTGCTCGGCTCTTTGTTAAGTACATCGCTAGATACCACGGCCTTCCAGAAACAATTGTCTCAGATCGGGGACCTCAGTTTATCTCAGACTTCTGGAAGCATATTACAGCTCGTTGGAAGACTTCGGCACGACTCTCAACAGCCTACCACCCTGAGACAGACGGCCAGACTGAACGGATAAACGCAATCCTAGAAGACCACCTCCGGAGTTATGTAGCCTATTTACAGGACGACTGGGTAGAATGGCTGCCGTTAGCCGAGTTCTCTGCCAACTCCCTGCCTTCCGAGACTACTGGAGTATCCCCTTTCTTTGCGAATTATGGATTTAACCCACGTATTGGAGTGGAACCGATTGATACTACCCGACAACCTGAGAGCCGCGATGCAGAGGACTTTGCTGCCGATATGTCTAACATTACCGCCTACCTACAAGAGGCTATGCTGTTATCCCAGAGCCGATATGAGGAATATGCCAATCAAGACCGGAAGACTATCCCTAGATACCAGGTAGGCCAGTATGTCTGGTTAGACGCACGAAATATCCGCACACTTCGTCCAGTAAAGAAGCTAGATTGGAAAAATCTGGGCCCATTTAAGATTGCACAAGTTCTAGGACCCTATACATATAGGCTCGACCTCCCTGCATCTATACGGATCCACCCTGTATTCAATGCTCACCTGCTGCACCCTGTTAGCAATGATGCGCTACCCTACCAGTCTCAGGCACCACCACCACCAGTTGAGGTAGATGGGGTAGAAGAATGGGAAGTAGAGGATATTGTGGATTCTATTACAGACCGCCGGGGGCAGGGCGGGAAACAGAGGGTAAAATATGTAGTGAAGTGGAAGGGGTACGATATACCTACTAGGGAACCAGCTAACACAATCTGGGAAGATGTACCTGACCTGGTCCGGAATTTCCACCGCCGATATCCAAATAAGCCCCGGCCAGACTTTGTACATTAACAGATCTGGTAAGATATTGGTTTCGCGGAGCTCAACCTAAAGGAGGGGGGTAATGTCACAGGCAAGGCCTGTGCCAACTGGATTCGGCTCAACAGCTCATGAATCAGGGCTGAAGCCCAAGTGCGGGGTTATGACTCAGGGAGGAACACTATTTCTTCTGTGCAAATTCTGATCCTTTTGTGGCTCCTTGAGCCACCTCCTGTCTATAGGATACTTGGTACAGTTCTGTTAACTCTGAGAAATACCTTGTCTGCAGCTATATCCACTCTTACCTGCCTGCCTGCCTGCTACCCGTGACAGTTTAGAGCATCGCCCGGAATTGATCGATTAAGTCGCGAAGAGAGCAACGCTGATAAAGTGGGAAAAGACTAGGCGAACCAGTTACCGGCACTGAGTTCGCTATTAATATAGTTGAATATCCGGTGAGTGGTAGTGAAGGTGGTAGCGGCGGCCTACTGAGAGAGGCGGGGGCACTCGCTCTATATCCACGGCTAGCTGTAGCTATGGGCACGATACTACCCGGGACCGTCATCCCGTCTATTCAACATCCTTAGCTCTTCTGCTCGGATACTTCGTTAAAGAATGAGTTCCTGTTACGGAATAGCGAGTTGTCGGACCTATATTATTACGGCTAGGTTCGCGCTATGTACAAACGGAAGGCGGAGAAGGTCCGCCTAGTGGATTCGCATAAATCGGACGGTTCAACGCTAGGAGGACGTCCGGACTGGAAGGAGCGCGCTATACGACGACAGCTACTAACGGTGCCAGTAAGAGAACTGGGGCCGTACGACTATCTATTTAAACCTAGGTATACCTCAAAGCCTGTTAGTTACCGCTTAACTCCGAAGCGTCTGAAGGACGTACTTGTTGGAATTGAACTTAGTGCCTTAGAGAGGCATATTTTTGAGGCTATACTTTTTGCGCGCGAGCCAGCGCTGTTATAGGACTTCTCAGAAATTGGAAGGTGTAGCCTAGAGGTATAACCGCTAGTAAAAATACGAACAGTCAAATATCAGGCTTAGCAAGTTCCTACGTATTCAGTACCTCGGGCTCTTCGGCAGGAGCTTGTAGAAATGTTGCAAGAACGGATTAATGCTGGGATTCTTGAGCCTTGCTACGGCCCTTACCGGAATCCGTAGTTCCTAGTAAAAAAGAAGAATAGTAAACATCGGTTTATCAATTCCGCTATCTATATGAACAGAGTTACGATCCGAGATGCATTAATTCCGCCTAATGTAGATGAGTTTGCTGAGGACGTAGCTGGACGGCTACTTGTATCGCTTGTGGATATCTTTTCTGGATACGACAACATCACATTGTATGAAGAGAGCAGAGACATGACAGCCGTACAAACGCTACTGGGCCTCCTTAGGCAGACTACGCTGCTATAAGGAGCAACGAATTCGCCGGCGCAATTTATCCGAGTGGTTCTTCGGATCTTGAAAGATCATCTTCCGGAGAAAGCGTCCCCGTATATAGATAACATTGTAGTGAAAAATGCGCGCGGCCAATCAATGAAAGATATAGCTACGCCAGGAGTGCGGCAAGCGGTGCTTGACCACGTAATACGATTAGATAGAGTGTTAGCCGATATAGAACGCTCCGGATGCACGATAGCGGGAGGAAATTCCCACTTCTTATCTCAGCGATTAGAGGTGGTAGGCTACGAGTGCGGGCCAAATAGCAGGTGGCCGTCACAGTCGAAAGTAGCCGCTATACTTAACTAGCCGGATTGTCGCAATGCAAAAGAAGCGCGAGGGTTCTTAGGAGTCTGCACATACTATCGGATGTTCATCTTCCGCTTTGCGATTATTGCTGAGCCCATTTTCCGACTATTGCGCAAGGATGCCGAGTTTGTATAGTCAGTTGAGCAACAGCAGGCGATAGATAGCCTTAAGGTCGCCTTAACTACAGCACCCGCGCTGAGGCCGTTGGACTATAGCGAAAATGCCGGAGAGATTATTGTGATAGTTAATGCTAGCAGCACAGGCTTCGGAGTCGTACTAGCGCAGGTTGGTAATGACGGGATGAGGCATCCCGTACGATATGATAGCGGTTTATAGACGAGCGCAGAGCGAAAATACGACGCGGTTAAGTTAGAATGCCGCGCCTTACTCCAGGCCTTGAAGAAGCTACGACCGTACCTGTACGGCGTGCAGTTTGTAGTGGAGACTAACGCAAACACACTAGTAGCGCAGCTTAATCGAACAGCAACAGATCTTCCTAATGCTATGGTCACACGGTGGCTCGCGTGGATCTAGATGTTTGACTTTGACGTTCGACACGTTCTAGGAAAGAAGAATGTAGTAGCTGATGCGCTATCCCGGAAGCCGACAGGACCTATAGCGGACGAAGATAGCGAACTGGATGACTGGGTCGATAATCACCTTAACGCAGTCTATATTAATGTGCGGCCTATTGCAGTGTGGCAGCCATCGGGCGACGGTTCCGCCTCACCTGCCGGCGAAGATAGCGATGCCCCACTTGATAGAACATACGGCGAGCAATCACAGCAGATTGCCAGATGGCTCCTGACCATGCGCCGGCCTGCTCAGATAACACGATCGGAATTTAGGAATTTCAAGCGGAGCGCCATGCGGTATGTGGTCCGCGATCGACAGCTCTTCCGTAAGCAGTCTAAGAATGTCCTATTAGTGAGGGTTGTGGATGACGCAAGAGGGCGTGAGGAGATCCTAGCACGCCTCCACGATGAGAGCGGACACCGTAGCCGCGAAGGGACGTATCGAAAGGTTGCCGATAGGTATTTCTAGGATGGCATGTTCAAAGATGTAGCAAGATACGTTAAGACGTGCCAGCTATGCCAGCTTCGGACGCTTCGCCGACAGGAGGAGGCCTTGCATCCTACGTGGACGTCGACGCTGGGGGACAAGTGGGCGGTAGACGTGGTGCATATGCCCTCGGCAGAAGGATATAATCATTTGGTCCTTGCGCGGGAAGATATATCAGGCTGGGTTGAGGGGCGATCCCTTCGCTCCACTGAGTCTAGGTCAGTGGCTCGATTTCTGTATGAGGATGTCATCTGTCGCCATGGTGTATGCCGATACCTCGTCAACGACGGAGGCCCTGAGAACCGACTCTGGACCGAGATCCTCATGGAAACCTACGGCATACAGAATGTCCGCATATCCGCGTACCACCCTCAGGCGAACGGCATGGTCGAACGTGGGCACCAGCCCGTAGTCGACGCATTATCCAAGTTGGAAAGCAACACTTTGCGGCCATGGCCGAGACGTCTCCATGGAGTATTATGGGCTGATCGCACCACCGTTCGGGCCGCCACTGGAATGACGCCGGCGGCGGTCATGTATGGACAAGATCACACACTCCCTGTGGAGCTGCTGTTCCCCACGTGGAGGGTGACCGCTTGGGACGGCATCCAGACGACTGCGCAATTACTGGCAGCGCGGGCGGCACAGTTGGATCGGAGGGATGAGGATGTGGCGGAGGCCATGCTTCGACTCCGCCGCTACAGAGAGTGGAACAAGGAGTATTTTGATGCAGTCCGAAATATCCGTCCTGAAGAGCTTCGGGTGGGAGATCTTGTTCTGGTTTTTGATTCACGACGAGATACTGACATGTCTTCCGCTCGTAAGCTGGCGCCGCGATGGAGAGGGCCGTTTCGAGTGGCGGAAACAAGGGAAGGTTTGGGTTCGTATCGACTGGAAGAGCTTGATGGCACCCGACATGAGCGCAGCTATCCTGGTCGATTATTAAAAAGGTTTCACCGGCGAAGTGGTCACAGTGATATCGCTGCAGATATTCCAGACCGTGAGGAGACGCAGAACGTCACGCCGAGAGTTGTACGACGTGCGTTGCAGGGAGTTGTCATTCCGAGACCGGAAATTGACCCAGCTGAGTTCCAGTACTTCTCAGATGATGATGACATCGATGGCAATTTAGATGGAGAGTACCACTAAGGGACAGTGGTCAAATAATTCGGTGAACAGAAAACCGGATTAACGGAGTGAACGAGATTGAACTGCGAAGGCATATTCATAGCGGCAACGGCTGACGGGAGCAGCCGCCCGATAACCACGGCGCGCCGTGGTTATCAGCTGACCAATCAAATGGCGTTATTCCGCGGATATCGGACGGCAGACGGCAGACGGCAGCAGCCGCCCGATAACCACGGCGCGCCGTGGTTATCAGCTGGCCAATCAAATGGCGTTATTCCGCGGATATCGGACGCTCCCGTGCGAGTTGTGGATGGACCTACATGCAAGGGAGCATGTCATTCTTTTATCTTTCTCTTTTTTCTTCTCTTTCTTGCAAACGCAATCATATTGTTTTCAAGCCCCTGGATGAGGATTAGATGCACAGAATGGTGATTCTTCATACTGCAGAGCCAGGGGACGGCTCTGATTATCTGGATGGGGAGGATTTGTCGTGGGGATTGACCGCAGGCAGGTTGGGTTGTGGCGGCAGGCGGAAGCGGTGGTGGCACACCCGCCACGGTAGCTGAGCTTTCCGACACACACACACACACACACAGACAGACAGACACACAGACAGACACACACACACACACACACAGTTACACAGCGAACACAGACAGACAGACACATAGACAGACAGACAGACAGACATTGTATTCTTGTACATGTAGATACACACACGTATCATCATTCACCTTTAAGACCTGCATGCATGACCCAGAAGAGCCTACACACACAAACGTACACCCAGACAGCCAGACAGCCAGACAGGCCGGCCTTGTATCATACGCTAATGCGACGTTCACTGATCTACTGAGCTGGTTGCCTACTCGACCTACGCGTGATACGCTCCCTTCCAGGACGACGGACACTCAGGACGTCCTACTCCACGACACTATCAATCCAATGCGCTATTACCTTAAGATAATCGACCTCGGTACCGCTCTTCTATTTATCGAAGCTGATAGTGTCGTGGAGTCGGACGGCCTGAGTGTCCTTCGTCCCGGCGAGAGCGCTCCCCAAAAGGAGAGGAGAGAGTGACGACAACCAGGATCGCGATGAGGACTGGTGGGCCTAGCAGGTTCGCATGGTGTAGAAGGGAAATGGGGCCGTGGTTGCCCTCTGTCTGTCTGTCTGTCTGTCTGTCTGTCTGTCTGTCTAATGACCTTTCCGTCTTGTGTGCCAGTCTGCTTTCATGTCTGTCTTCTTGCTTGTCTGTGTGTGCATGCGTATCTCGGTACACATATGTGTCTACCCTTGTCTCTCCCCCCATCTCGAGTCATGTTAGATTATACATTCTGCGACCCCTGTCAGGCATCATCTCCACCTGACACCAGGGCATGCGCCCGCCCCGCGTTGGGCCAAACCCCACTACAATAGTAATACTGCTCTTAGTATACGCGAGGCTTCTAGCGACCTTTAGCTTTATCTTAACAAACGTGCGAAGGATCCAGTTTGCGACGGTATTATACGATTAAGGTACTGTCACAGGCAAGGACTATGCTATCTGGACTCAGCTCAGCTGCCTATGAATCAGGGCTGAAGCCCAAGTGTGGGGTTATGACTCAGGGAGGAACACTATTTCTTCTGTGCAAATTCTGATCCTTTTGTAACCTCTGGAGCTACCTCTTGTCAGATAGGTACACTGTATACTTGTTGATCTGCCAGTCATCTCAGTTTCCTCAGTTGCAGCTATACCAACATCTGCCTATCTGCCTGACACCCGTGACACTAGGTAGCTCCCTCTCTTTGGTATGGCTGCAGATACCACTGAAGAGCCTTCCCTGGTGGATTCTGTAGCACAATTTATGGGGTAAAAGACTATGTCATCTTTGGAGAGTCTTGGACACCAGACCCGAAAATAGGACACCAGACCAGACCCGATACCAGATCAGACGCGACATTAGATCAGAAATCAGACCCGACATCAGACCAGAAATCAGACCCGACACCAGACCTGAAAGTAGGACACCAGATGAGACACCAGACCCGATACCAGATCAGACCCGACATCAGATCAGAGATCAGACCCGACATCAGATCAGAAATCAGACCCGACACCAGACCTGAAAGTAGGACACCAGATGAGACACCAGACCCGACACCAGATCAGACCCGACATCAGATCAGAAATCAGACCCGACATCAGACCAGAAATCAGACCCGACATCAGACCAGAAATCAGACCCGAAACCAGACCTGAAAGTAGGACACCAGATGAGACACAAGACCCGATACCAGATCAGACCCGATACCAGACCCGACACCAAACCAGACATCAGACCCGATACCAGATCAGACCAGAAATCAGACCCGACACCAGACCTGAAAGTAGGACACTAGATGAGACACCAGACCCGATACCAGATTAGACCCGATACCAGATCAGACCCGATACCAGATCAGACCCGATACCAGATCAGACCCGATACCAGATCAGACCCGATACCAGATCAGACCCGATACCAGATCAGACCCGATACCAGACCCGACACCAGATGAGACATCTGACCCGATACCAGATCAGAAATCAGACCCGACACCAGACCTGAAAGTAGGACACCAGATGAGACACCAGACCCGACACCAGATCAGACCCGACATCAGATCAGAAATCAGACCCGACATCAGACCAGAAATCAGACCCGACATCAGACCAGAAATCAGACCCGAAACCAGACCTGAAAGTAGGACACCAGATGAGACACAAGACCCGATACCAGATCAGACCCGATACCAGACCCGACACCAAACCAGACATCAGACCCGATACCAGATCAGACCAGAAATCAGACCCGATACCAGATCAGACCAGAAATCAGACCCGACACCAGACCTGAAAGTAGGACACTAGATGAGACACCAGACCCGATACCAGATTAGACCCGATACCAGATCAGACCCGATACCAGATCAGACCCGATACCAAATCAGACCCGATACCAGATCAGACCCGATACCAGACCCGACACCAGATGAGACATCTGACCCGATACCAGATCAGAAATCAGACCCGACACCAGACCTGAAAGTAGGACACCAGATGAGACACCAGACCCGATACCAGATCAGACCCGATACCAGACCCGACACCAAACCAGACATCAGACCCGATACCAGATCAGACCAGAAATCAGACCCGACACCAGACCTGAAAGGAGGACACTAGATGAGACACCAGACCCGATACCAGATTAGACCCGATACCAGACCCGACACACGATTAGACACCAGACCTGATACAAGATCAGACATGAGACCTGGCACCAGTTCAGACATTAGATCAGAATGTGGACACCAGATAAGACACCCAAAATCAGACCTGATATCAGAATGATCACCAGTTCAGACACCAGATTGACACTAGACCCAAAAACAGACCCGAAAATCAGACAACAGATCGGATACTAGATCAGATGAGAGACCAGTCCAGTTCGGTTTCGCGGAGCTCAACCTAAAGGAGGGGGATAGTGTCACAGGCAAGGACTATGCTATCTGGACTCAGCTCAGCTGCCTATGAATCAGGGCTGAAGCCCAAGTGTGGGGTTATGACTCAGGGAGGAACACTATTTCTTCTGTGCAAATTCTGATCCTTTTGTAACCTCTGGAGCTACCTCTTGTCAGATAGGTACACTGTATACTTGTTGATCTGCCAGTCATCTCAGTTTCCTCAGTTGCAGCTATACCAACATCTGCCTATCTGCCTGACACCCGTGACAGGTACTACTACTTCGATAAAGCTGTTCCGGTAGATTAAGAAGCTCTTATAGCGTTCTGAAGCTGCTCTTCGCATACTAATATCATTAGTAACGACCTAACTAATAAAAGCGGCCTAGAAGTACTTATAGTCAAAGGTGCCTTATTGCTCTTGGTCTTGCTATTTAAGGCGCTTGAAATTCCGAAGATCGCTATTATTAAGAGCTAACCGCTTCGTGTTCTAGCGCTTTAATCCGTCTTCATTATAGCCGTATATTGCTATATAGCGCTGTGCTTAGGTTGTTAGTGTAGTACGCGTAGTAAAGACAACTAGCGGCGTTTGAGTATAGCAATAGCGACAAAGCTATACCCGCTTTCCGGTCTTCTTTATAGATACTGCCTCGCTATAGACCTTATGCTTATCCTTCCAAATCTACGAGTAAGGCGGTCGCTTACTTAGGGGTGTTAGAACGAAGTTGATAAGCAAGGGGCTATTGAGTAAAAACCCAGTACTTATATGCCTTAACTAGTGTAACGTTAAGAGCTAAGACGCTTCGCAAAGCTCTGTAAGGTTATTATATGACGTCGGTGATGATTCAGTAGCTATTAGACGGATAAGATAGTAATATAGTAATAATATTATGAAGTTCGCAGATAACGCGTACTATGAAGTTTCGCGTTCTGGATGCCTAAGGCATTAGAGCAGCTCTGGTACTGTTCTAATTGGCTGGATCAATGCGGAGTGTAGCGGAAGCGCGGTAAGCGCCGGTCCCGTACGCCTCTGATTCGCTCATTTATTAGAGTTAGGGTTGGGGTTAATTTATAGTGAATAGCAACAGGGATATAACGTAATCCGCGGGGAAGCGACCCCCGCGGTGAAGCGACCCATGAATCTCGAGTCCATCAAGTTTCATCTATTATAACATCGTCAATAATGGCCCGTTCGTCAAAGCAAAAGGCAGAATCAGAAGCTGATATCCAAACGGCTCTTTTGGCATACCGAGCAGGTAATTTTTCGTCTATCCGCGCTGCTGCCGGCGCATTCTCTGTGCCATACACAACCCTCCGCCATCGCATAGCTGGACGTACTTCACGATCATACACCTACGAATCTGCTCAAATCCTCTCAAATATCGAAGAACAGACATTAGTACGATGGATATCACGACTCTGCCGGACTGGATTTCCAGCATCACCAAAGTTGGTTATAGAAATGGCTGAGGAAGTCCGTCGGTCCCGCTTCCAGCTCTCACAATCACCACCTCTATCTTTGCGACCTATCGGCGAACACTGGATTGATCGCTTCCGCACACGGCATCCAGAGATCCAAGGCATCTGGACTCGTCAGATCGAGAGTGCGCGACATAATGCGATCAATGCAGATACTGTAGGAATGTGGTTTGACGCTGTTACTGAGCTTCAAATCCAGCACCGCTACACTCCGGATTGTATCTACAACATGGACGAGTCCGGATTTGCAGTCGGAGCAAGTCAGTCATCAAGAGTACTTGTTAATCTTCGTGAGGAATCGAGCTGGAAGGTAATTAGTGGCCGTCAAGAGTGGATAACCGCGATTGAATGCGTCAGCGCTGCTGGCGTCGTAATCCCGCCGCTGGTCATTTTCAAGGCAAAGCACACTAACACGGCCTGGATCCCGATAGATACGCCTTCTAACTGGAGATTCACGACCAGCAACAGCGGCTGGACATCTGATAGCCATGCGTACGAGTGGTTAACTTCCGTTTTTGAGCCATTAACGAAGCCAGCTGACCTAGCGCACCGACGGCTCCTAATTATGGACGGCCATAGTAGTCACATTACTGCGAATGTGATTGCGCACTGTATGGAGTATGCGATTGACCTTCTTATCTTGCCACCGCATACGTCGCATATGTTACAGCCGCTCGATGTGAGCGTATTCTCGCCGCTGAAGCGTGCGCTCGCATCCGAGACCGACGCAGCTTCGCGACTCGACTCTGGCCGCATTCCACGTATTGAATGGACATCGATGTACATCCGCGCAAGGGAACAAGCATTGCGATCGTCGAATATCGTTAGTGGCTTCAAGGCAACTGGTCTATGGCCATTATCGCCACTTACTGTGCTTAAGAAGCTTCTATCGCAGCCTAATACGCAAGCTTCAGAACGACATAATGCAGCACCACTTACTGGCCTTAACCTCTCACTACTTCAGAGTGATCCACCAGACGGTACGGAGCTGCGGCAAGCGAACGCGCTGTTTCTTACTGAAGTACAGAAGGCTAGAGACCTCCCGTCCCCGGTTAAGCGTTACGCAGCTCGGATAACCTAAGCTTTCGAAGCGACGTTTACTAAGAATACTACGCTTCGGAACGAAACTACGAGGCAGCAGAAGCTGCTTCAGTTACGAAAGAAACGGACTACTGGCAAGCGAGTTGTATTAAAGGGGAAGTTCGTGTTTAGTACACAAGAAGTACTCGAGGTAGCCCGGAAGGCGGAGGAGGCAACAGCGGACAAACCTTTACGTAAGCAGCGCCGTATACAACCTGAGGCGATAGAAATTGAGAGTCAGGTAGTTAAACCACTTAAGAATATATCTAGCGACTCGGACTTGGACTGCATTATCGTGGAGCAGCGTAAATAATTTTGAAAGATGCTCAGCTTGAAATTCATGGGTCGCTTCACCGCGGGGGTCGCTTCCCCGCGGATTACGTTATATATTAGAAGACGACGTTCGCGAATAGATGAACGAACATGGAATATTGTGCGTTTGTTCACGAGATATTGCTTATCCGTTCGTTTGTTCGTTCGCTAGCAAACGACGCGAACACGTTCATATGTTCGTTCATTGACCAGCCTGATCATATGCTAATGCGACGTTTACTGATCTACTGAGCTGGTTGCCTACTCGACCTATGCGTGATACGCTCCCTTCCAGGACGACGGACACTCAGGACGTCCTCCTCCACGACAGTAGGTGCCTAGGGTTCTCTTTCCTTAAGCACCTGCATAAGTCATTATCTGTATGTCCAAGCTTACTTAAGTATCCTTTAATGTATCCATGCCCTAGCTTGAGCTGGAAGAAGGCGCTATTAACCTGACGGCTTACTCCCTGAGGTCCTAACAAAGGCTGTAGGGATAGCTTCCAATCGTAGAGTCGGCTATAGCTTAGAGGGTTGCACTTAGGATCGGATATCTGTTTTGTCTTATATATATTGTTACAGGAGGTGTAGTTGGGACACGTATAGATAGCCTCCGAGGGGATCACGTGCACCGGTCTCGGTGGCTTGGCGCACTGATTTCTCTTTCGCAGCGCATGCGACTCACAGAAAGCAGTAATCAGTTCTACCTCGTACTGACTGTTTAGTCGGGGACCTGTACACGCTGCGAGATACCTGGTTGAGGTATCCTGTATCAGGTAATGTCACAGGCAAGGCCCGTGCCAACTGGATTCAGGTCAACAGCTCATGAATCAGGTCTGAAGCCCAAGTGTGGGGTTATGACTCAGGGAGGAACACTATGTCTTCTGTGCAAAGTCTGATCCTTTTGTAGCTCCTTGAGCCACCTCCTGTCTTTGAGATACTTTGTATAGTTCGGTTAGCTCTAAGAAAGACATTCACTGCAACTATATCCACTCCTACTTACCTGCCTGCTACCTACCTGTGACAGTAAGAGCAGATTGAAGTTTAAATAATAGATAAGATGCTAAGGCCAAAGAAGAGATTGCTAACATATAGTAGCTGTAGACAGTAAGGCTATACTATCAGAACTTTTGTAAAGTAAGGGTAGCCTATAATGCATTGTATGCATAAATATAGAGTTGTTTAAGCTACCGGTTGTAGAGATATCAATTTTTAAATATTGAGGTGTTGAAATTGCTGTCTCACGCCTTGGTCTGTCTCACGCTCGTGTCCCCGGCGTTAATGTGGACGATATTATATAATCGTCTGAATATCCCTGAGGTTGTAAGGGTTAAAATTACATTGACAAAACTGGACTAGTGCTGAATGTAGAATAACTTATCCAGTGAAATTATCCCTCGAGGGCTGCGGCCAATGCCCACGACACTATACAGCTTGCAAGCAGTTAAGCAAGCTACAAATTACAGCTTGTGTTGCTTGAGCCCATGAGCCGCTTGTGCGACGCATTCGCTTGTGAAGCGTGTTATGCGGGCCGTGTTATTAAGCGGGACAGATTCGCATCTTGGCGGGTTGGGTGTGCTCATTTGAGGACGAGGCCAACGAGAAAGGTCAGAAGATTTGGAGAGAAAGACAGAATACGAGGGTGACTTTAATCGAGAAATGGCCACCTCGCTCGAAATATTAGAAGACTACGGTTATCTCACGTTGATGCCCGAAAATTTGGCACCTCGGCCTGCACGACTCCCAGATACCTTCGGCACGCGGTTTCCAGAAAGATTTTGCCACGCGTCTGGGTTGCTGCAATCATGATGCCTTGGAAGCCGGCTCACGAGCAATTTCCGGTAGGCGGCCGACTTGTTCATGCTCATATTGGGGAGAAAGCAGACATCGCTCCAGACAAACAGAAGACCCAAACGGGTTCTAGTCTATGGACAGCTAAACAAACTTGTCGAGTCTTTTTCAAAAAAAAAAAAAAAAAATAAAAATAAAAATAAAAATAAAAATTTAAGAATTTAAAAATTTAAAAATTAAAAATTAAACCGAACCAAAAAGGTCTAAACCGTTCTTCGCTTTCCTGCCTTATACTCTCCCTACCTGGCCCTTGCAACGTTCGAGGACAAAGAGGGACAAGAGAGTTCGACCTCTTATCACCCTTGTAGTTCATCTCAGCTTACATTCGAACGTAACAGATGATGAGGAGCAATACTGATATAGAGACCTGTATGACAACGATCCGTAAGTGTTGCGTAAAAGCCGGCTTGAGGATCTCGCCGCTCAAGCATCATTGCGAGCTCTATAACTTTCCACAATGTTGAGACGGCCACCATGGGAGTCGGTGAATGGGATGGCACGAGTGCAAATGAGAGGTTTTTAAGTCATGCGATGGAAGCCTACGCTGGCATGCTGGATTCTCTCAACGCCAACGTGGATAAAGTGATTGACTATCGCAAAACCTCCGGCGCGAACATGATATCACATTCATTCATTCACTGTCTTCCTAAGTGACAACGGAGTGGAAGGTGCGGCGTGAGTGTTGGGTACCAGTTTGCCACGCCGACAATGACTTACTGAGTTGTCGTGCATAACCTGGAATCTATCCGTGAGATCAGCAACATTTTCGTCAGAAACACTCGCTCCCGCTAATCATATGGCTGCAACTGTGATGGGCAACGACATCAAGTACACCATTCGCCAATACCACGACAATCCGTACGAAGATATAGACGCTGGGAATTCCTTTACCTGGTACGCAGTCCGAGACGATGGCTGGCAGTTTTTTACCAGAACCGACAATGAATTCCAAAGCCTTGGCTGCTGTGGTCCCAAGCGTCCACTATTCCGTCAAGACCCTTCAAATGCTGCCCGTCCCAGGCTGGCACCTTCGTGCTTGATTATAAAGCCTCGTGCTCACACCTTTCTACCGACTACCGCTCTGGATCACGTTAGCGCCCTTTTTACAACGGTCATGGACTTCGCTTCGACTTTCCTCGACTTGGCACGGGTCAACTTGCCTCCGAGCGTCGGAAGAAAATGATGCCATTCAAGTTACCAGGCGACGGTGTTGCTGTGCAGAGGACGACCTCTTTTCGGGAAAGGCACGCGCGCGCCATCCGGCCAAATCGTGGATGCTGCTGCTTCCCTAAGGCATCAAGATTGCAGACAACGAGACTTTGGGCGTTTCCCACCACACCAGCTCGGAAGAGTAGTTAACTATTCGCAAGCGTTGGCGTTGCGAGTAGGCGGTTGGAAAATTGGACACCTCCACGAGGGGCACAGTGGCGGTGGGAGGCTGACAGAGCATGAAAACTTCTTAAATTTGTGCAAGATCCAGGCGAGAGAGCAGAACGTGCTCAGGATTCGATGCCCCGTGAGACTGAGGGTTTTAGCCGTCCGCCGGGATGAGCACGTGGTGAAATGAGGTCTTGTTTGGGGTTAAGTCAGTTGCCTCTGCAGCCTTTTTCGAAGAACGAGGCCGGATGTCTGGTAGGACGGGCTCGAGCTGCACGCGGCGCTGATGGGAGCGATCGCCAGATGTCCGACCGTCTGCACATAGGATACACACCACTGGCCCGCCGCAATTGCTCTCGGCGTGAAGCAGCGACCGGTCGACTACCGACGCTGATATATCATCTGACACCACCTGCAGCACTACCAAGCCTACCAAGCCTACCAAGCCTACCTCTGGGCCATATAGGACATGCGGTCGGACATCGTGATGCAGAGAACAAATGATGGGATTCTGCCTCCTGCCTCCGTTTTAAAGTCACCTCAGTAATCACGTGCACTGTTCCTAGTCTTTCGTTAAGCCGCCAGTGCCAAGGCGCACACGTTGCGAAAGGAAAGCTTGGCGGATTTTTTTATCAGCTCCATCCTTCCTAAACAGGTAAGTGTATTTTATCGCGTGACGACCATTTCTCCGTCGGGAGAAGGGTTGGGGGGGGAGAGGGGGGGGAGTGCCGCTTCGGTGCTGCAACGGCTGTAGTGCCCGCGTCACTCTTATATGGCTACGGCCTCGTTAATACCGAGATAATAACGTTGCACGAAGCCCGATCTAGAGAACTGTATCGAACAATCATATCTCATATCTCATATCTCTTGTAAGATACCCCGCCCATGCCGCTCTAGCCGAAATCATATACGCGGCCCGAACTTGTGCGTAACTACACCCCCCGCAAAACGCCTCGCTCTAGTACGAAGGGAGAATGTGTTGGCGAAAAGTCCGATAATATCATATGCTGTCGATGCAGGACCAGACGATCAACCACTGCGAATCACATCACCACTCGAACGCACGGCACCATGGCCCGTCCTCTCACATCCGACACGTCCATACAGTCCGTAGGGCCGGGGCTGAGTTTATCGACGGCGTACGAATTCGCCGTTCGGCGCTCGCACCAGGAACGTGGGATGGCCGGGATTCTCCAACGACTCCATTCCTAATTGGAGATGGTACAAATGTCCGGTGGCGGACTCGATCGCGTCGGCCAACTGCAATTTGACCCTGCAGCGGCGTGTCCGCTGCGATAACCAGCGTCACATGGCTTAAGGATTGGATCATATCGCTTCGGGTGCGCTGCCGTCTGGGTTTTTTCCTCCTTCCTCTTTGCTCGCCCATCTGTAGTCTGTGGGTCTGTCGGATGTCACAGCTTCTAGAAGTCTCAAAAGGTCTTGTAGGCCCATAAATAATAGGCTTCGTCCCCGAATTTGTGTCGTGTCTACCGTTTGCCCTCACAACGTGGCGCGACCCCAAACCTTCAATCGGTTCCCGATACGTGCGTGCCTTCTCTCTACGCCGCCGGCACAGTCTGCGACCGACGATGGAACAGAACGGGTACGAAGAAACGAAAGGGCCAATGCCCGAAGACCCAGGCAAAGAGATACACTACGGGGCGACAGATGACCTCCCTCCCCTCGATGCGATTCCGAAGGGCCGCTGGGAGCGGAGCTGGCCCATCATTGCCTGTGGTGCCGGTCTGTTCTCTGATGGATACTTGAACGGGGTTGGTGGCGATCCGGTCCGTTGGAGTTCGACTGCGATCGAGGCTAATCGATATACCTGGTGTAGGTCATCGGATCTGTGGACACGATGCTGTACCGTCTCTATCCAAAGACGTACAAAAGCTCGCCCGCACTTCGCAACGTGTCGTCGCTTGTGTTCGTCGGCGAGGTGGTCGGCATGCTGATCTTCGGTCTGACAAGTGATTACTGGTCCCGCAAGTGGTCGCTGTTTACCTCGACCATCATTCTCATCATTTTCGCCGCTCTCGGCGCCGGAGCGTATGGAGCGCACGGCAGCCCGTCAGGAATGTTCGCTGCACTCACCGCTTATCGCTTCTTGCTCGGCATTGGGATTGGCGGCGAGTATCCAGCAGGCTCTGTCGCGGCTTCAGAAAGCACCGGAGAGCTCAAAGAGGGCCATCGCAATCGATGGTTCATCTTTTTTACTGACTTCATCATCGATTTTGGTTTTGTCGTCGCAGCGTTTGTGCCTCTGGTCCTCGTTCTCATATTTGGCGAACATCATCTCCATGCGCCGTGGCGTATTGCCTTAGGTTTGGGTGTGATTCCGCCCTTGAGCTTGCTATGGTTGCGATACAAGCTGCGCGAGCCGGAGGAATACACTCGCAATAAGATGAAGCGCATTCCCTACGGGCTGGTCATCAAGTATGTCTCTCTACCCAATGTCATACGATTGCGGGCTAATCAATCACATCAGGTTCCATTGGAAGAACCTGGTACGTAGGCAGCATATAGATCCTTTTCGTAGTTGATGATCGACTTCTTGCCTGAGCGATCTTGCTAACGTCCTGCAGCTTATTGTTTCGGCGGTCTGGTTCATCTACGACTTCTCGGTATTCGCGTTCAACACATATTCTTCTATCTGGTTGGACACAATTCTTGGCAACAATGCTCCGCTGTGGAAGAACTTTGGATGGAACGTTGTAGTAAATCTTTTCTACCTTCCGGGTTCATTTGCTGGGGCTTTTATTAGCGACTGGATTGGACCGCGCCTGTGCTTGGTCGTGGGAATGAGTGCGCAGGCTATTGTCGGTTTCATTATGTCAGGGTGCTACCAATGGCTTTCTCTGCCAAAGAACGTCGCGGGATTCGTCGTTGTCTACGGGTGAGTCTACTCGAGCTTTCTGATTCTAATCTGCGCATGCTTATATGCCCGGCAACTACAGGATATTCTTGTCACTAGGGGAACTCGGCCCTGGTGACAATATCGGACTTCTGGCTGCGAAGACTAGCGCTACTCCTGTCAGAGGCCAGTACTACGCTATCGCTGCGGCTCTCGGGAAGGTTGGTGCCTTCGTGGGAACCTACGTTTTCCCACTCCTCATGAACAATCCGAACCCAATTCGCGCAGGACAGGATCCATTTTTTGTTGCCAGTGCATTGTGCATATTTGCATCACTCATTGTATGGTTTGGACTGCCTCATATCGGTCAGGTAAGTTGATCTTTGAAGTTTTATCACCTCCGTTGAACTCAGTAAGTACTGATGCACTTTCTAGGATACCATCACCCGCGAGGATGAAAGATTTCGAGCGTATTTGGAGGAGCACGGCTACGACATTTCCCAGATGGGTATCAAGGCATGAAGTCGAACGAGCAGCTCCGTCCGAGTTAAAATTAGATTGAAAGCTTGCCAGCCAACTTGGCATTAATTCCACTGTTCACAAGCTTAGAGCTTCAATTGAGCCTTTTCCTTGGCGCCGTGACTAAAGCTCTTTCTTTGTCCCTCGACAGAGTGATCCAATTATGTCATCCAGTGTACAGACCTCTTGCCCGGCGTAGAGGGCGGTCGCATCTGCCAGTCTTGGATTGTTGGCACCATGAAAGAGGAAAGCCTTCGCTTCCAAATGGACCGTCCTCATTTCCAGTTAAGTTGCACATACGTTCGAGCAAGCTGCAATCATGACTTACAGTGTTGTATTAATTGTAACAGGAGGTCAAGTGAAGTCCGTCGAGATGAACAGCGAGTTGATCATGTGCGCTGTTCTGGCTGGTTGGGGCACTAATGGCTCTTTCGTGGAGCATGCGAGGTAACAAGCGAATTCATTAATCACTTCTACCTTGTCCTTACTCCACAGTCGGGTACCTGTATACCCTGAAAGACGCCGTTGAGGTATCCTGTATCACCAGTAGAGGTCAAACCGTCCATCGCCGATAATTTATGCGCACATGGGTGGCGCTGACAAGCCATAGGATTTGCGCGCCGTTCTGTGCGTCCTTGTATGAGCTAAAATCGAACACCTTGCAGAGCTCATATCTCCCAATAGTGACATCTGCACTGACGTGTTTGCACGGCTGGTTAGGTCAGCGATAATAGCGACGGAGTGATTCATGACAGTGGAAGATTCATATTGAGTCCTGGGCGAAATTTGAAGTCCAGATCAAACTGCGGCATTCGTAGAAGCAGTATGAAAACCACCTGGTAATTTATTTGCAAATTTTGGTTTACCGCCGACCATCGCAGCTTCACAGTAGGCCTGAAGGAGCTTGGGTGATATTCCCGTAATTTTTTTTAAAATGTGTGAGGGCGATTAGACTTCTGGTCGGCAGCCTTGTGCCACACTGTTACAGTACCTGAAGATACTTTTGCTTCTATTGCAAATCTATCTCTCCTTTCACTTCATGTTTTGACAGAAATGCGTTCTACATAGTTTTATAACGACGTATCATAGAAAGGTTCTTCCCGGGAAAGGCCGCGCTTTTCCGATCCGAAGTCGAGATATGTTCCGTAAAGCGGGGTTAGAAGTGGACATTCGGCTAGAATCTGCCCTGTGCAAGCTGTCCTAACAACAGCCGATGCTATATAAGTGGCCTGCACCTTTTTCCTTGCCATATTAATTTCGTAGGTTAAGTTCTCCTGTTCAATAGCTGCAAATCATATACAATTGGGTTTACTGGCCAACTCTCCGAAATGCCGAACACTAAGATCGTTCGCGTGCCTCATTTAGGCGGCATCGACGCTGCATATCAGATGCCGCAGCAGTATGACGCCTCTAAGCCTACCCTTGTCCTAGTCAACAGTTTTACCACGTCTTCAGAGCTTTATAGAGGCCAGTACGCTAATAAGGATCTAACGGATAATATGAACCTTATCTCGATTGAATTACTCGGTCATGGCCAAACCAGAACGAACAGCGAGAACTTCACATATTGGGACACTGCGATTATGAATTTGCAGGTTCTCGATGCCTTAGGTATGACAGGTCAAGGGAAGAAAGTTTTTGTTCTCGGGACAAGCCAGGGTGGGTGGATCACCGTGAGGATGGCTCTGGTTGCTCCGGATAAGGTACGGGAACATTTTTTCGTCTCTTTGCTAGATGTTTTGAAGGCTTATGCTTGGACAGATCACCGGTATCATTCCTCTGGGGACATCTATGGATTACGAATCCGAACGTAGCCGATCATTAGGCTGCTGGAATTGTCCTGCTGGTCTGACCCCTAGCATTGATGCTTGGTCCACGAATGAGAAAACGACAAACTTCGAACCGAGCGATGAATATTGCAATTATCTCATTGATATCGGCTTTGGTAAGGACTGCCCAACTGACGCTCGCAATTTTTGGGTCAATGAGATCAAAGCGAACTATAAAGGCGATGATGGGCGCAGAAGGATTCGTATGGCCGCAATTAACCTTCGCGATAGAGATGGTTTGCACGGGAGGTTGTTCGATGTTCGATGTCCAGTGCTTTGGTTGCATGGAACGGCAGACCCGGTTTACAGCACCAAAAATGCGGAACAAGAGATCCAAATGTTTGTGAATAGCCCCGATGCAAAACTGAAAGTGGTTGAAGGTGGCCAGCATTTTTTGAGCTTTAGCCATCCAAAGGAGGTTGATGGAGCCTTGCTTGAATTCGTTAGAAAGTATGGAAAATAGACGAGCGTTTTATTGCTAGGCATTCTTTGAAAATGGCTGGTCTTTTCCTACAAAACACCTATTCGGTATACTACAGTGTTCATATCGGATCGGAAAGTAAGATCCAAACATACGGGAGTGCTAATAGGCTGATAAGTTTCGTAAGGGAATGGGAAATACTCATCGGAAGTAAAACCTTAAATGCTTCGGACGTGATCCGTTGGCCGTCCGTTTCCCCCTCTTCGGATCCGCAGCAAGCTGCTACCAGGTCTCTACACGACTTGTGATTCGCTCATAACCACAGATTTTCTTTTGCCATCGGATGTGCAAACGTAGAGAGTTTTAATAAGTAGATATATATGGACGTGCAGGTTCCCGTAGCGTTTTCGAAGTTCGAAGAACAAAATTGACAACAAAACTAGTATATCTAAAGATATCTCGTCAACATGGCCATTAGCAGCTACGTTTCAATTTTGACTGCATATACTATTCCACTTTTCCTCCTTTTACTTGTCCTATCGCTTGTCCGCAACAAGTACAGTAGATTGAGTCACATTCCCGGTCCAAGGCTAGCCGCGTATACTAAGCTATGGAGGTTAATCGATGTCCGCAAAGGCCAGGCGCATTGGACAGCCATTGAACTTCATCGGAAGTATGGCCGGCTCGTCCGCATCGCACCTAATGTAATATCTGTCGGAGACTATATGGAAATTAGTAAGATCTACAACATCAAGGGCGACTTCACCAAGACAGCCTTCTATCCTATTCAGTGCATATCATGGCAAAAGAAGCCACAGATGAATCTGTTTAGCACTCGAAGCGAAACCGAGCATCGCGAGCAGAAAAAGAAGATCGCCAATGCGTATAGTCTTGAATCACTCCTCAAGATGGAGTCGGCGATCGATGACTGTTCAAAAATCTTCTTGAGACGTATGGGAGAATACGCCGATCGCGGCCAGGCCGTAGATCTTGGGATCTGGCTACAATATTATGGTATTTGCAAACGGCCCTGGAGTCCATCCTATTTGCCGAATGCTAAAGACCACTGCAGCTTTCGACGTAGTGGGTGAACTGACTTTCGCGGAGAAGTTCGGTTTCCTTGAAAAGGGTACAGATGTCGACGGCATGATGAAAGCTATCGAAGGCATGTTGGTATACGCCTCTCAATGCGGGCAAGTTCCGGAGGCACACCCGTTTCTCTTGGGAAACCCGTTGTTTCCTATCCTGCTGCCGCAAATGGAAAGCTGGAATCAGACCCTCATGTTCACACTTAAAGCCATAAACAGTCGCACTAGACTCTCTAGAAACGGTGAACTTGAGCTCGAAGGACGAGTCTCTGACGACATGCTGTCGAAATGGGCGGCAGTGAAGTCAGCAGACCCACTAAAGATGAATACTCGTGATGTAGTAGTGCATCTAAGTACAAATGTAAGGAAAACAGTTCATTTGAATGTGAGCCACACTAAATGCCCGTCTCAGGTGTTCGCGGGTAGCGATACGACCGCTATTGCGCTTCGGGCCATCCTCTACTTCCTGATGAAGAACCCTGACAAGATGCAAAAATTGCAGCAGGAAATTGAAGACGCTCAGAACACTGGGAATCTGTCGGATCCTATTAGTGATAAAGAGGCTCGCGCTCTGCCATACCTGAATGCCGTAGTGAAAGAGGCTATGAGACTTCACCCTTCAGTGGGATTACTTCTTGAGCGTCACGTTCCTCCTGGTGGTGCAACAATCTGTGGACAATATATCCCTGGTGGTACAATAGTCGGCATCAACCCTTGGGTAGTTCAACACGATCCGGATATATTCCCAAATCCAGAAGCATTTGAGCCGGAGCGCTGGCTAAAAGCTGATTCTGAACGTCTTATTAACATGGAAAGAGCGTTCCTGAACTTCGGTGCTGGCAGCCGGCAATGCATTGGGCGCAACATAAGTCTTATTGAAATGCGCAAAATTATTCCACAATTGCTGCGAGAGTTTGATATCAGTATGACAGGGGTGCGTGAGTGGAAAGTACGTAATGTATGGTTTACACAGCAGAAACTGCCCTTATGCCTCCTGAAGAGGCGCAAGAAGGTTTCATCGACAGAGAGTCTTACTCAAGGCTAGTAAGCAATTCTCTCTGTTGTGAAGGCTGTTGCTCCTTTGGTGGCGGTTGAAATATTAAGAAGGACCTGGAAAGAACGGATTGAAAATCGGATTGAAAGTCAGATGTGAGCACAGAATGTTCTAGGAAGTAAAGAAGGGACGATATAAGACTATGTTGGAAGTGCAGCCCCAGATGGGCGAAAGAGTAGATGCGAAGTCTCAAACGTCCATAGTGAGAGCGGCCTCTTCAGTGATGCTTGATTCCCGTGAAATGAAAAGATTCAATCAGAACTGACATGATTAATATTTTGTTTCGTTTCGTGCTTTTGGAAAATGACTTCCTCATATGCCACAATGCAGTTGCTGTTTGTACAAGGCACCTACCCAGCAAGTAGATGGGAGTTGCGTGGCGTTGTGTATATATGAAATTTCCGTCTGGTCCTTGACGATATGAAGCGTCACGTGCCCGAACAAACGTAAACTTGGTCTCACAACAAATCGCACCTTCGCTTAGTCTATGAGGCAACTTCGGGCTATTCCACAATTTATGTGGATGCCTTCAGTCGCGGGGACGACTGGCGTGAATGTTCAGTGAGTCTGACCGCTAACCTATGTATCTGACATTGTTGGCCTTGAATTCATCAGACCTGATCAAACGTCTCATCTGCTCTTCTTGGAGACACAGCGCCACAGTAGCCTCTACATCTTCTTTCCACGGCAACATAATAAGCCAAGCTTACCCAAGCATCAAATGCAGGCCGTCTAATTGCCTCGTCTTTTCCTAAATCGCCGCCAAAATCACAATCATAACAGCGGCCCTTGGCCCAAGATGACATGACAATATCAGTGGATAGATCTTTCCCTGAGCTTCCTCTCTGCGGTATATTCTCCGCGAGGGGTTTTGTAAAGACTTTGTGCGGACAAGCTAGTTCTATATCCCAAGTCTTCGCTCAAGGAAAGGCGCAGGTGAGACGCAACATCGCCAAGCGAGGTCTCGCAGAGATGATGAACCGTCAATGTCGTGCTAACTTGGTGCAATACCATACCCATGTACATTTCCGGCAGGTTGGCATGTGTACGAGTTGTCAACTTGCCGGTATAACGTTGTCGGGGTGGACTCGGGAGATAATATGTTTGACAGTCGGACGCGAGTCACGCATCGCCAGATGAATGCACTTATAACATCATCATCAGTAGAGACAAAGCTTAAAGAATGAGTGGGGAGTGCTTTCGCCTTCAGATTCAATATTTTGTCAGAAGGAATGCTGATGTAGAACCATACTGCTTTGGCTCTCGGACCTCGTGGAGCGGATATTGGAGCGGGCTCGGGTGAATGAAGGAAACGAATCTCAGTATCTGCCCATCACCTGCTCCAAACGATCCAACGCGGGTATCACTGTGAGTCGAGGCATATTTCCGATCCTTCTCTGTTCAGCTGTAAATGCCTCGTCTCTCATGGCTTGAGCTAGGAGCTTGATGGCTTGCACTTGGCCGGTCATGTCCGTGCAATTGTGCTGGGCATTGAAGACGAGCAGCAGCCCGCGCTCAATGAAATTCGCCTGCAGAAGCAAGACCGGCGCGGGCTCAGTGGGACGTTCTGGGAGTCTTGCGAGGAGCGACGACCGCCTCATCGAGCAAGGAGAACGGGAATCCACCGGCCCTGTATTGATCATATGGCGGCAACTCATGGCGGAGATCTTTGGTGAACAGTAACGGATGGTCTTCATATGGCACGATCTTGAACCGACCTTCGTTTGAGCGTATCACTTGACCGGCCACCCACGGAAAGGCTGCGGACTGCTTCTTCAGGCCGCTGGAGAGACTCTGCGCGATTCTCTTCTGCGCCTCTGGGAGGTATCGGAGAGTGGAAAGCAGAAACACAGCTGTGTGTACAACCGACACAGCCCAGGCTGTTGGCCAAAGATATCGAAATCCCACTCGCTGTCTACTCCCAGGGTCGACGATGCCATGATCGCAATCCATAAGTGAGTATAATTGGGGTACGAGACTCGGGGATGTATGATGACCATCCATCAAATAGCAATGCTCGGCTCATATAGATCAACATTGCCTGGCTCATAAGATCAACATTGCCTGGCTCATAAGATCAACATTGCCTGTTGACCATATCATTTGCCACCGTCACCTATTGTGACAAACTGTACTGTAGATACATCCCGCATTGATGTCCATGGTCAATTAGCCGGAGCCGACGATGACGTCCGCTCCCCTAGGATTTCTCGGCGTCGTGAAGCTCCGCTCGCCAAACCTGCCAATAGCAGCCCGCTTCCGGGCTCGGCTGCTGAGTAGCCGAGAGGTGTGGCGTTCAGGGTGCTTCGGGCTGCGCCACAAATCTGCTCACTGCGAGGCATCTGTACCCACCGCTCATTTCTTGCGTCTTATAAGGCATCTTCCATCTCGTCACTTCAACAGCATGCGTGTAGCGTTCGGCTAACTCATTGACTACGGTGATGGTTGTGCCCCCATCCGCGCATTCTCCTCTCACACCGCCCAGCATAGGGCACCAGGACGACATGGATGCCACCGGCTCGACCTGCACGGCTTCGCAGTTCGCGGGCTTCGACCACGGGCAGAATGGCGAGGACTGGGAGAGCTGGCTACGATGGGACCCAACGACGGAGGTGACATCACCTGATGAGGGTACATTCAATTCTGCTTCCAGCAAGAATGACTCTCCCATCCAAGATTCGGTCTACCCCGTCGGTGACCATTTCTTCGGCAAAGGCGGGGCTGACGACACCCTAGCACCACCACTGATTGTGGGCGAAGGCAGTTTGGACTTCAATGTCGCTCCGCTGGCCGGCAATGAGCCTTTTCTCTTCGGTGGATGCAATGACGTTGCTGCGGCCGACTTCGACTTCGGCGCGACGGCGTCATTTCCGCCGATGCAGGAGGACGTGTCCAGAGTGGACAGCACATGGAGCATGCTTCCATCGGCGCCTTCAGATAGCATTACTCTATCCGCGTTGTCGAATGAGAACGGCCAAACGGTCCCGTCCGGGCCGCCGTCTGCCAGCACGCCGAGCTTGCACTACAGCCCGGGCTCCTCCTCCCAACCGCGGACGAGTATCTCCAATTCGGGCTCACCTGCGGCGGCTCCCAAAAAGCGAGGGGGCAGGAAACGAAAAGTTGCGGCCGAGGAGGACGAAGTAAAAGACGAGACCGGCGATTCGCAAGAAGATGGGGAGCCACCGGTGAAGAAGACTTCCCACAATGTCATCGAAAAGAGATATCGCAACAATCTCAACGATAAGATTGTCGAGCTTCGCAACAGCGTGCCTAGCTTACGAGCGATGAAACGTGCGAATCGGGGAGAGGAGTCGGAAGACCTGGGCGGTTTAACGGCAGCTCACAAGCTGAACAAGGCCACGGTCATGGCAAAAGCGACGGAGTACATCAAGCATTTGGAAAAGCGGAATAAATCCATGGCAGATGAGATGGCACAGCTGAAGGCGCGTCTGGCAGCCGTGGAAGAAGCGATCGGAAAGACCCGAGATAGGCAAGCAAGCATCAGCACAAGTCCGCCCTGCGGTACAGGGCGACCTCGTGAGGCCTCTGCCTCATCGCAAAGTGGAGCTTCTGGTTTCCTGAATGTGCCAGCAGATCAGACCAGATACGGTCAAGCGATGATGGCCGCACAATACATGCAACCCCAACAACAACCCATCTACGCCCGACCTCCCAACCCACCCGTTGAGGCGCAGAACCAGCCACAGTATGTTTATGGTAGAGGGGCCGGCATGATGAACAAGGTCATGATGGGTGCGATGGCAGGCATCATGGTCATGGAAGGATATAACGAGCACGCGCAGGATGATTCACGCGGCCTTCTCGCGGCCCCTACTGCACTTTTCCGCCGCGGCTTCGCCGAGATGCAATCGCCGTCGTCAACCGCCGCTCTCGTACGTCACGCGGGTCTCCCGCTAATGAAGGTGGTGTGTATCATCGCTGCTGTGACTTACCTAGTCCTGCCTCTTATTTCTTCGCCACGACGGAAACAGAAGGCTACGCAGATAGTGCACCTCCCAAAGGTTCCCACCTTAGCGTCACCAGTAGAAGTACGCCGGGAAGCATGGCTGACAGCTCTTCAAACTGTATATGTTCCGAAGCATTTCTTGCTGGAGGTGGCAGCCGTCACCTCGAAGATGTTCAAGCTCAGCCTCCGTCGATTGGTTGGCTCTGATGTCTGGAATGCGTTCGTTGGTGTCAATAAAGAAGAAGAAGCTGCTCGTATCAAGGCTTGGGATATTGCGATTGACGCCCAGTTGGCCGGAGGTGATGCAGAAGTGAGCTACTATCGACTACTACTCACCCTCATGTCCTCTGGTACGCTGCCGGATAGTCCAGTTAGGCTGATGCAGAAGGCTGTACATTTCCGCGTCTTTTTCTGGGAGGTAGCGAATGCTGGGTATGGTAATATTTTCGGCTTTAAGCATCTCACCGAGAAAGTAGGCAAGTTCTATTGGGATTCTGCACGAAGAATTCAAAATGAGCTCGTCCACAACCAAGCTCAAAGCCGAGTGATCGAAGATGATGAAGTCGAGTTATTGCCGGACCACCTGGCTAGCCTGCTGGAGCTAGACTGTGACGAGGTATTAGGAGACGAAATGATTCAGCGTGCCTGGAATCTTGCCTGGAACAAACCAAGCGCTCACAATACTACTGCCAATGCTGCACGGGACGGTGTAGTGGAGGATCATGCTATCAGATCTCCTCTAGATGCTGTGGCTGCTTGGTATGCCCACATGGTCATAGACGATACTCTTCTTGACATGCTTGGCGACCGTCCATCGTCCATGGACATCGAGTACTATCTTCGCTTGGCAATTAGCATTTCGCCACCGGCGTCCGAAACGCAATTGCGCGCTTTTGCGACCAAAGCGGTCCTTTCAAATGCAAACCGCGAAGCCAACATCATCGCCGCGCTTGAAGCTTTACCAGCCTCACCGCCAACATTAAGAAGGATGAACCTTGTCAGTCACGCTCCCGCCAATCCGGAGATACATATCGCATTGACCGTCGCGAAGCTGCTTTCTCTACTGTCGAATTCTACACAACCCGCGTCATTGCACCGCGCTTACAGGGCAATGGCCAACCTGTACATCCCACCATCATCCTTCACCCTCCTCACGGCTGTGGCTACTTACATCCTTCTACGAAGGATGGCGACCAGCAACTGTGCTCGCCTTCCTCCGTCGACGCTTCGTGGCTTGGAAGATCTGGCAGGTAGTTTGCGTGTCTGGATTGGCACCTCGGGCGGCCGTAATGCTGGCTTGCAACAGGATGACTACGGTCGGGTCGTCGATCTTTGCCTCCGAGTGGCAAAGGAGGTGGGCGGTTGGGATGAAAGGGATAGCGGATATGGGTCCGTTGAAACAAGTCCAGTACGCGCTAGAGATGATGCTATCAGGGTTTGAATGCCATGTCATTGAGTGCAGAAATTTTCGTTTACGCTTACGATATGACCTGGATCTGCACAAATTTGCTCTTAAGAGAAGCATGGCGCTTGTAGGGTAAGAGGATAGTTCCCCACGCTGATAAACAGTAATAGTCCACAAACGCTGTATACGTGTAAATTTTATACACTATTCCATTTCTTGCCAATGACACCGGTCAACATTGCAATAAAGCCGCCCTCATGATTGCAAGTGCCATGTTATGAAACCGACTGATGGTCCTACTCCATTGCAATACAAACCAGGATGTATTGTATTAGACGAACGCCGCATTCAAAGAATTTTGCTCCTGGAATATTTTTAAGGCTGCAGGCTTCCTTTGACTTCTTCAAATTCTCCCGAAAAACAAGCGCATCCAATGGCATATTTTACATCTTTTGCCGTCATGTGTGCTCAATTACGGCTCCATTTGCCTACTTTCCTCTCAAGTCCACAAGAATCTTGCCCTTTGCGCGGCCAGTCTTACTTCGCTCAAAAGCTTCTACAGCGTTCTCAAAAGAGTACGTAGAGTCAATGACCGCTTTAATTTTACCCTCTCGCATCCAGTTTCCGATCTGCTCCAGGTCTTCCCTGCGGGAAGGGGCAGTGAAAAATCCAGAAAACTTCCGTTTTCCACCACCGAGCCAACTCGGCCGCAAAGACATACTGGCGATCATCGACATATACGAAAGTCCCGGCCGCCATCCAAGCA
Organism: Acidomyces sp. 'richmondensis'; assembly: GCA_003545705.1. Lineage (NCBI taxonomy): Eukaryota > Fungi > Ascomycota > Dothideomycetes > Mycosphaerellales > Teratosphaeriaceae > Acidomyces > Acidomyces sp. 'richmondensis'. The sequence goes on along the minus strand of QVLQ01000015.1, from coordinate 879,690 downwards.
TAATATATTCTGCTTCTGGCTTCGTAAACTGATCACAGGCAAAGTAGATTGCTGGACTGTCGCAAACATTGTCGACAATGTGGTCGTATATGTGACCAGATATCTTCAGCGCGTCGGCCACGCTCCCTTTCTTGTAGTCAAGAATTACATCAGCCCCGAGCTGTCGGCATAATTCCACATTGACTGTGGAACAGGCCGTTGTGACGTGACATCCCAGGATTTTCGCAATCTGGATCGCAAACACTCCCACACCACCCGATCCACCGTTGATAAAAATCTTTTGACCCTCACTCACTTTTGGGACAATCGCTCCGTAAGCAATCTGACCAGCCACCCCGATCGTGGCAGCATCCGCTAAAGATACCCCGTCGGGCAATGCGAGGGTCAATTTGGATTCCGGAACGACATATTCTTTCAGAGCGTCACCGGCGAAAGCTGACTTTCCTGTCACTCCCCACACAGCCTGGCCCTCCTTGAGCGATGAGCTTTCGGCAGGTATGACGATGTGACCGGCAAAATCAATTCCGGGGGTGGCGGGTTTGGGAATAACCAATCGACAGATGATGGGGACTTCTGCTGGTTTGTAGTCAACCGGGTTGAGGGCGACGACAGACGTTCGCACCAAATGTTGGCTCGACTCGGGATGAGGCACAGGTAAGTTTGAATTCAACTTGAGGCGCTTTTCCAGGGAACCGAAGTTGGAAGTGTATTGCCAAGCTCGCATCGTGGATGGAGGCATTATATCTGACGTTAGACGTGAGGTTTGAAAAGGAAACGAAACAAATTTCGACTCGGTTGCATTGCGACTTCAATGTCAAAATCCGCACGAATATATACATTCTGACGGACTCAATTAGTCCCTCCGTCCCATAAGCAGGAGACTTGTTGAACGATCGGAACGGTGAAATTGTCTGGCGATGTAGTTGCGTGGAACACGATAGCGGGCTAGCGCCAACTCAGCCAGCCCACTAGAAGACCTTCACTGCCCTCAAGGCGGACCAACAGCCCGACCGACGGCGCCATTGAGAGTTGGAGATCGGATAGATTCGTCTTCATATTATTATGCACGAAATGAGGTATTGTATATTACCGCAGTATTGATTGGTGGAGTTACAGATTGAGGGCCGGCTCAGTTGATGCCGTGTAAACTGCCAGGATGATCATACTCTGCCCCGGTCTAGTACTTCTCTAGAAAAACCTGAGAAGGTTCTCAATATTTCAGAACGGGCATGAGAAAGTGACCTGAAGCGAAGTTTTGAGGATCATTCAAAGAGAGGCAACTATGGTCATGGAATTACCGAATAAAAGTGAGCCCAAAAGAAGAAATTGATACACTTCCATTTGAATGAGGTAAGCTAATTACTTTACTGAGTATATACAGACATACGGAGCACAGTCAATATTCATACTGTCTCTGGAACGTGTTGAAAATACGACGGTTGCGTCACTGGCGAAAGAATACTCGTTTTATGTAAGGAGACGCCGGCCCCCGTTCGAACATGCTATGGGAATATATGCACTTGCCACTTTACTAGCTGAAATAGCGATGGGAGTTGAAGCTTGATGGGCACTATTTCGAACAGAGAAGTACTAATACCTGGCCACGAATATATAAATGGATGGATGGATGGTGTATGAATGAATGTATATGTAAGTGCTTATGCTGTCTGCAACAACACTTATTTGATCCACTTCTTCCAAGCTCGACACCCAGCGGTTTGTATCCCGCCTCGTGCAGGATTGCACAAGCTTATGCCGTATTTAAGACGAGACAAGGATATTGTGCAAATGTACATGCATGCATGAACTCCCGTTGTTATCACACGCAGCCGCCCCGCAGTGATCCGAACCGCGGAAATCACTTCATATCAGGCACGTACTTATGATACACAAGTGTGCCTCCATTTGCTACACAATCTTGTGACAGGTTATCAATATACGAGTTAGAAATCGTTGAAGACATTCCTGGAACTTCGTTCATAATGTCTTCCTGGCTTATCGTTAGTCTTTTCACTCCTGTGGTGCTAGTTCTAGCATACTTGATCCGGGTGAATTATCTCTTGAATGGAGTTCCCAACGATGTCAAGAAGCTCGCGAGTCCCGCGTGGACAAAGAAAGACCTAGAAAGAACCTACAACGATCTCAAGAGCCACCCTATTGATTACACGAGTCAGATTCCACCAAAGTTAGACCGCCGATACATTGTTACCGGTGGGAATGGTAAGAAATTAATCTCTCTACTTCTCGATAAATCGAACGCAAGTACATGCTCAGTGCCATCGAAGGGCTTGTCGGAGGCTATATCGTCCTTCAGCTGCTAGCTAGAGGTACTTCTCCTCTCAATATCCGGATCGTCGACATCCGAAAGACAGAGCGGAACGACTTGGGTTCGGGCTCGGCCGCAGAAGTTGAATATGTTCCTGCAGATATCCGGTCCATGTCATCGGTTACGGCCGCGTTTCATAAACCCTGGGATCCTTCGATTTCTCATTTGCCTCTCACTGTGTTTCATACCGCCGCTGTAATACTTGCCTCGGATCGTTCTCCCCATATGTACGGGTTTCCCGAATCCGTCAACGTTAAAGGCACTCAGAATGTGATAACGGCTGCAAAAGCGGCAGGCGCCGATATTCTGATCTCAACGTCATCATCATCAGTCAGTGTTCGTCCAATAAATCCGTGGGTTTCAATTTGGGCCAAGGAGCCAAAGAACTTCTTCCAAGCCCTTGATGAGCAAGATTATTACCAACCCCTACGAGCCCACGAAGAGTTCTTTGGTAATTACCCAGCTTCTAAGGCTACCGCGGAGAGAATGGTTTGCGCGGAGAATAGTGACCGCTTTCGAACGGGATGCATTCGGCCTGCAAATGGAGTTTACGGGAATCCAACGGACAACGTAGTTGGCGGGGCGTTGAGCAAGCCTGTCTGGCCGACGTGAGTTTCAAGAGGAATAGCCGGCGCTCGATATATGCTGATCACGCATGCACAGATGGATTCCTCACATTGTCCACAACTTTGTGCACGGAGCGAATGTCGCAATCGCGCACCTGCATCACGAAGCCGCACTGCTTTCAAAACCGCGTGTCGAGGACATCCCTCAAGCTGGCCGGCCCTTCGTTGTCACAGACCCCAATCCCCCCATCGCATTCAGCGACCTGTACCGTGCTATATCTACTCTATCCGTTCATCCTTTTCGGCCGATATGCTTCCCTCCAGCCCTGATTCTCGTCTGCTCCTATGTGGTTGAGTGGTACAACCTTCTCCCATATAGGGTCCCTCTCCTTGGAAAAGTCCTACCAGAGATCAAAGGAGACGCCAGATACCTGCAGCCAGGCCTCTTCACTATCTGCACTCACTTAATCGCGTCTGATGCGGCGGCACGTCTTCCAGTGCCCCAAGGTGGTCTTGGATATGAAGGCGTCATGACCACGATGCAGGGGATGGTGTTGGAGATCCTGGAATGGAATCGAGAGAATGGGGAGGAGAGATCCTCTCTGAGCGCAGAGATGAAATCGAAGAAGAAGAAGCTTTATACTACGTCGGTAATGGTAGCAGAGCAGATGAGACGAGCCATGAATATTTGAATGAAAGTGGATCTCGAGAATTTAAATGTCCGGATGTGAGATGCGGAATATGCTGTCTAGCCATGCTGACCAATTGAGCGTTAGGCAAAACCATATTTTATAGTCGAGATTTCTCATATAATGGAAAATTAAATCATAAATTAGGCAAATATCTTCTTAGGCACGCTGAAGGCTGCGGCAGCCTATTTCACACGCGATAGGTAAATTTGTCAACCACTGAGAAAGTGCATATATTGAAGTCGAATTGCTTGTATTGTCAAGTATCTAATGTAGGCGATTCATATAGTAATCTGAATATCCTTGTTTTATAAGGGATTAAAATTACGTTGATACAAGTGGAATGGTGATGACAGTAAAATAACTGTTCTACTAACATACCTCCATAGTAGAACACGTGCTGATCTACCGTTCATTTGCTATATCCTTCAATGCTCAGCAGACTGCCATTATGATCTTTCCTTGCAGTTCTTCACTGTATTCGCTGACATATTGGCTGGGTAGCCAGCGAATCGCAATTCAAATACGGCAGGTTGTTGTGTCTTAGCAGTTTTATGACTTCCGCTCCTCGATTGTCATACTAGATATCTGTTCGCTCATTAAAAAACAGTCCAATTTCACGAGTCAACAATGAGGCGACGATATTGGTATGAAAACCTGGTATACAAAGCACATTTTTTAACACCGCTTTGATGAGTTTGCCAGCAGTTGAGCGGACTTCTAGCTAAACGGAGCCTCTGGCAACTGCTTTATTTTGGCATTTCCGAAGTAAATATCAATTTCTGATAGAATAGAATTTGCTTGAAATGATGATCTCCTCGGGTCTTTGATGATATAGGAGTTGGAAACTCCGTCTAGCATCCACATTTCGGTGTTATTTAACGCTATCCAATGAGCTATTACTATTTTTGGTATGATTTCTGATAATAATCGCCTAAATCGATGATGATTCCATATAAGATGAGTATAGTTCTGCAATTAAATTCTGCTGAGATTGCTTCAGTTCTTTGCAAATACTTATTTCTACTGGATCTCCAAAGCCTGCCTGTTTCTCTGCAAGTTTTACAGAGCTCTTGAGCTTTTGCTTATAGAACTGGGACTTCCTCTTTTGCGATGGTGTTATATCAGCTTCTTTAGGCCGTTTTCTCCAGCTTGCAATAGGACAGTCCTGTATTCGCTGGCAGATATTATATCCTGTTGCTCCAGTCCATTTTGAGCAGTCAGGTCCTTATGATTTTTGCTGCTAAATAGCATGATGATATAATCGTCTAGCCGCAACACTACTGTTATATCCTATGTTAACTGTAGCAAAAATTATCCAGTCTTATATATTCCCTTCCTTGACTACGTGGATGCCCAAAGGATGGAGACTGCCACCCTCCATCCCAAGGGCTGCCACAATGACCCCTATCTCCAAAACAAAGGGCCTAGAAGCTACACCACAAAGCCAATCAAGCAGACAGGGAAAGCAGCTATACAAAAGAATATACTCACCCTTACTGATGATATCCAGACAGCCCTAGCTACTCACCAAGCAAGCAAAGTTCCTGAAGTCCAGTCCCTCCTACCCCTCCTCCAAAGGGCCCACACCTGCCTGTCTTATCAGGCGCAGGACCAGACTATCTCCGAAGCGCTTATAGACATCTAGAGCACACTTAAAAAACAACAGACTACACCTCCTCCAAACACTTGGGCCTAGATAGCTGCCCAACACCAACCTAAAGCGGCCAGACCCCCTCCAACCCCTATTGAGAGCAACACCCTTAGTATAAGGATAGAAAGAGAAGAAGACAGAACTAAGATAAGGGGAAAGACTAACAAAGAAATCCTAGAAGAGCTTAACAACCCCTAGGTAATAACGTAATCGATGGGGAAGCTGATCACCCCGCGAAGCTGATCATGAATTTCCGTCTTATCAACTTCAAGACGACCTTGTAGCCGCCACAATGATACAGTCGCTATCAGAATCGCTAGATATAGTCTCTAGAGCCTCTTTTTCAACTTCTTCAAATAATATGTCCTTAGCTCGCTGTTTAGCATTCTTATTTGGCTTCTTCTGAGCTGCTTCAAGCTCAGCTTGCTTTGCAATTTCGAGAACTTCTTGAGTGCTAAACACAAACTTGCCCTTAAGTGCTATTCTCTTCCCTTTTTTACGTTGCTTACGAGCTTGTAGAAGCAATTCAGCGTCTGCAAGCCGCTTCCGGAGTAGAGCGTTCTCACTTTGGGCTGTTTCAAGCGCATAGGTCATCCGCTTTGTATAGCGCTTTGCAGGTGAGAGGAGCGGCTGCTTTTTATCAAGCTCAGAGTGCAGGAGAGCATTAGCTATACGTAATTCAGTACCATCTGGCGGTGAGCTATTGAGAAGCGATAGATCTAGCGGGTGCGAGACCTGCTCTTGAGGCTGAGGAGGTAGTGCTTGCTGTGACTGCTTAATCTTATCAAAGACTTGGATCGGGCTTAAGGGCCAAAGGCCAGTTGCTTTCCAGCCGCTTTGAATGTTTGCTTGTGTAATCGCTTTCTCTCGCGCGCGGATGTAAGCCTCAGTCCATTCGACTCGTGATTGGCGACCCGGGTCAAGGCTGGTGACCTTGTCAGTCTCAGCGGTAAGCGCCTTCTTCAGCGGCGAGAATATGCTAACATCGAGTGGCTGTAGCACGTGCGAGCAATGCGGCGGTAAGATAAGGATATCTATCGCATTATCTATACAGAATGCAATAAGATCTGCAGTAATATGACTGCTATGGCCATCCATAGTAAGCAACCGGCGCTCCTTAAGTCTTGCTGGCCGTGTATAAGGCTCAAATAAAGTTCGAATCCACTCAAAGGTATGGCTATTTGATGTCCAGCCGCTGTTACTTGTACTAAATCGCCAATCTAGCGGCGCACCGGCGGGTATCCAGCTCGTATTCGTATATTCGGCTTTGAATATTAGAAGCGGCGGGATTGCGTAGCCAGCAGCGCTTATACACTCAATTGCAGTTATCCACTCTTGACGCCCTTTGATCACCTTCCAGCTTGACTTCTCGCGAATATTAACCAATGCTCTTGATGACTGGCTAGCACCGACTGCAAAGCCTGACTCGTCCATATTATAAATATGATCAGGCGGGTACTGGTGTTGGATATAGAGGTCCGTAACTGCGTCAAACCAGCTCTGAATAGTCGAGTTATTAAGAGCAGTGTATCGAGCGCTCTCAATCTGTCGCGTCCAGACGCCCTGTATCTCAGGATGTCGTGTACGAAAGCGATCTAGCCAGCGCTTGCCAATAGGGCGCCGGTAAGGCGCTTGCTTGGAGAGCTGGTAGCGCTGGCTGCGGATAGTCTCGGCCATCTCAAGAGCTAACGCTGGTGATGCAGGGTATCCAGTACGTGTAAGCTGAGTGATCCATTTTATAAGAGTGCTCTCTTCAGCGCTTGAGAGAAGCTGCTCAGATTTGTGCGCGTTACGTCGCGAAGTAGTACCAGCTATGCGGGAGTGTAAGGTTGAATAAGGCATTGAAAATGCGCGTGCAGTAGCTCGAATTGAGGAATAGCGCTTAGCCTCAAATGCAGCAATGGCTTCTTCAATATTAGATTCAGAATACGCGTGAGAATCGCGTATAGACACATCCATTGTAGATGGCAGAGGGCTAGAATGTAGATAAGACGGAAGTTCGTGATCAGCTTCGCGGGGTGATCAGCTTCCCCATCGATTACGTTAGTAGTGAAAAAATTGGAGAGCGGGGACATTAGAATTTTCGCAGGATTAGGAGCTGCAAAGGCCAGATTGCTAGAAGACCAGAGGTAGATTCAGGAGCAATACCCCTCAGCATGCTCCAGCATACCCCAATTCCAGGCAATTGTGCATAGAGTAAGGATAGTAGGTACAAACCCGGCCTAGATATAGGCCCTCTAAAGGATCTAAGAAGAAAATGGAAGGCTACATCCCAATATAAAGATAATGAGGGCATCCTGGTTAAAGAGCCAAAAGGCAAGAGAGGGAAAAACCCACTCATCTCTTATCCTCTCTGTCCAAAGTGCACAACAGGTAAGAGAGTTGGTGAGGAAAGGACTGGTCCACAATAGGACACTCCTGATAGCAGAGGAATTCCACCTACAACAAAGAGCAACCCAATGCCTAAACTGCGGCCTCTTCAGCCACATTGCTAAACACTGTAGGGTAAAGACTATCTGTAGGAAATGCTCAGGAGACTATAGGACAGACACCTACTAGAGCACAATCAGCAAGTGTAGCAACTGCAAAGGAAACCATCCATTATAGGCATCTATATACAAGATTAAACAGGCGGCCAAAATCAAAGCAAGATCCTTCTAAGCCTTAATAACTAGGAAATAGGAGAATTTAACTATGCCCTACCTAACTGACCAATAAGAAGAATAGATAACAACCTCTAACCCGCGGAAAAGAAAAACCTAGGCAAGCAGCAACCAGGACACTGCTCTAGGGTTACAGAACAGTGCAAGAAACCCACTAGGTAGGCCTATAGGGACTACAGACCTAAGGAGAGCTGGAACATGCCCCGGACAGAACAAGCTAAGCTTCCTCTTACCTAAGACAACAGATAGGATACAGCATAAGCAAATGCAAGATATAGAGATAGGAGAAGACGATATATTCCAGGAGACTGTGCAATAGTAGACTAGCAATGAGCAATAGTATAAAAGAGATCATAATAATGCAGTACAACACAAACTATAGCAGCTATAAAATCCAAACCCCTTTCCTCTAACAAATGAGTCTAGAAAAGCACTATATTATAGCAATACAAGAGCTATAGATTAATCCTCGAACCGGAAGGACAATTTCCTTCCTAGGATACTACACAGTTATACCGGAATATCCCTACCTAAGAACAGCAATCTATATTACTAAAGAAATAGCTACAACAAGCTAGGAGGCTGTATGCTACTCAGGAGACCTAGCCACCCTTAAAATCAAAACAGACGGCCTAACTATCTACATCTACAACTGCTATAATCCTTATTAATCATACACAGACTACGGCTTAGGAACCCTGCCCCTGATCCAGAAGGCAATCCAGGAATCCGGAGGAACAGAGCACATCCTCCTTGGAGACTTCAACCTCCACCACCCTAAATGGGGGGGATATCTGACCCAGACCCAACACAGGGCAGCTAACACCCTCATTAAGATAGCTAAGGAAAACAAACTCTACCTCCTTATAGAACTAGGGACAATCATATAGGAAAACTCAAGAAGCTGCCAGACCCTAAACCTTACCTTTAGTTCAGAACTAATAAGAGGAAGCATAATACAATGCAGGATTAGGGAGGATCTAGATACAGGATCAGACTACAAACCAATCTAAACTACACTCTAAACTATAAGAATAAGGAAAAGACCCTAGCAGGTAAGACCACAATAGATAAGGGCAGACTGGAAGGCTATTGGTATATCACTCCAAGAAAGACTATATACCCTTATTCTCGACCTACTAGAAACAAAAGAGGAGATAGACAGGGCGGTACAAAAAATCTAGGGAATTATCTAACAGACTATCGAACAGATAGTTCCAAAAGCTAAACTATCTATCTTCGCAAAAATAACGTAGATAGCAGAAAGCTAACGACTAGTTAAGCAGATAAGGAGACTCCGGAGGAACTGGAGATAAGACAAAACCGAAGCAAACCTCCAGGTATATTTAGCCTTATCTAAAGCTAAGGCTAAACAGATCAGAAGGGATACCAATATTGCCTGGAGGAGGCTGGTTATAGAAGCTACAGGCAAGGAACAAAAGATCTGGAGAATAGCGAAGTGGGTAAGGGACAAAACAGGCTAGCAGACCGCTCTACTACAATTTCCAACAATAATAAACACCTAGGGGGAAAAGATATTCACATATAAGGAGAAAGCCGATCTACTAGCAGGACACTTTTTCCTAGAGCCGAAACTAGCAGACTTATCAGACCTCTAAGGGACTAGATACCCTAAACCATTCCTAGTAAGCTACAAGGTTACAGAAGAGGAGATCCTATAAATCCTAAAAAGGCTCCTACCGAACAAAGCCCTAGGACTAGATAAGATTCCGAACATTTTCCTTAAAGCCTGCAGACACTCTCTAGCCCCTATTTTAGCCGGAGTCTTCACAGCATGCCTCTAGAGACAGTACCACCCAATCCCCTTCAAGCACTCTACTACAGTAGTTCTAAGAAAACCACAGAAACCAGACTACACAAAAGCCAGAGTATACAGGCCTATAGCCCTACTCAACACACTTGCAAAGGTACTAGAAGCGATAGTAGCTAGAAGGATATTAGAGGAAGCAGAGCAAAGGAAGCTTTTACCCGAGTCCTAGATAGGGGCAAGACTAGGAAGATCCACCCTCTTAGCAATAGAGTTTATTACAGAACAGGTCTACACTATCTGGGCAAATAATCTAAAGATAGTAGCGTTAATGCTATACCTGGATATTTCTGGAGCTTTCGACAACGTAGTACACTAAAGGCTTATCTATAATCTGAAGACTAAGGGTTTCCTAACAACAATTACAGGGTTTGTCCAGTCCTTCTTATAAGACAGGACAACATGCCTGAAGTTAGGAGAATACGAGGACTAGCTAAGGCTACAACTCACTAGGATACCCCAGGGTTCTCCCCTGTCACCTATCCTCTTCCTTCTATTCGCCTTAACACTCCTTCTACTGCTAGACGAAGGACCAACAACAGCACTTGGCTTTGTAGATAATACTAATATCCTCACTTTTGGAAAGACAACAGAAGAGAACTGTCAAAGGCTTGAGGCAGCACATGCTAAGTGCCTTAGATAGGCAGCCTACTATAGAGCAGAATTTGCCCTATAGAAATACCAGCTCATCCACTTTACAAGAAGCAGAAAAAGACACAACCTGCAAGCTACAGTAAATATCTAAGGCTTCTAGGAAGGACCGGTCCCATCACTAAGGCTCCTAGGAGTCTAGGTAGATACAAAGCTCTAATGGGGACCTCATATAAAGAGGGCAGTAGACAAAGGCCAGAGCCAGATGCAATCCCTCCAGAGGCTGTGTAAATCAACATGGGGAGCTACATTTCAGAGAGCTAGACATCTCTACACAGCAGTAGTCAGACTAGCGATAACATATGGATGCCCGGTCTAGACCCAAACAGAAAAGGACAAGGGCCTTACTACAAAGCAGACAAAGGCTCTAGAGAGGATCCAAAACCAAGCTTTAAGGTATATTACAGGGGCCTACAAAAGTGTATCTGAATAAGTCCTCCAAAATGAGGCAGACATCCCTCCCCTAGAACTATACACACAAGACTTAGCAAGGCAACATGCCTAGAAGACCCAGAACCTCCCAGTTTCCCGGTACATTCAAGAAAAATGTAAGCAAGTAGCCTGGATATGTAAGAGAGGGAGAAAAAGTACTACAAGAAGCCAGATATGGACAACAAGGCAAGAGAGGTTGAACAAGCTGATAGACATACAAAGAACCCAAAGACACTAGGGTATTAGAGGATACGAGAAGAAAGACTAGTGGCTCCAGGAACAATGGGAAAGGAGGTGGGACCAAGAGAGAAAGAGAAAAGAGCAAGCCCAAGCCGGACAGGAAATACCAGCAGCGTGGACCACAGCAAGAAGAGGAGGAGGACTGAAGCTCCATAAAGGCTGGTCTAGACCACAAAGCACAATAGCTACATTAATCAGGACTGAACACATTGGCTTAGGAGCTTATCTGACGAAAAGAAGAGTTCCAGGAGCCAGACCTGAATGCACCTATAGATATAGAATACAAACAGTGAAACATATCCTAATCTTCTGCCCTACGAGACAGCAAGCAAGGGAAAGACTGTTCAGAGAGGCAGGGACATCAAACTGGAAAGACCTGGCAAACACTAGGAGGGGCCTTACTGCAGCAGCAAGGTGGATGATCCAAGAAGCAGTCTTAGACCAATTCTCCCTTGCAAAGGACGAGGAACAGAAAAGAGAAGGGAGGGAAACAGACGGAAGGGACTTGGTGAGAGGCTAGGAGCCCTAGAGCTCCTTCTAATGTCCAACAGGAAGACAAATACAAAAGTTGGATTGGCACCCAAGATAAACAAGAGATGAGAAGGGTTTTGTGCTTAGGCTTTTACCTTCTGATAACAAAAATCCAGTGATAGCTGCTTATCCTAGATAGGAATAGACCAGCAATGCAAGACTTTATTATTATTATTATTAATTAGCATGATTTGGTCTTCGCTGCTGTATATTAGCAGATTTTGACTGTTTTGCCGCATTATCTGTGAATATTGTATATGTATAGACTCTTCGCTTGAAATTTCTTGGTTTTCTACGATAGAATTCCGCATTCTGCTTACTGCTGAGTCGAGGTCGGTACATAACTCCGCTATTAAACATCCTTCCTGAACGTCAATCTTATCCTCGACCATTCTGCAAAAGTCTTATAGGAGATTGTGAGAGCCCCGGTGGTCTGACCGGTCCATCTGTATATATAGCCTATTGCATCTGCTGAAATAAATTTCAAAGTCTTTATCTTCTGTTCCTTTCAGAAATCTGTAGAATTCGTCGTCGATTTGTAATAGTCGTATCTCGTTGCTCGGACTTAGTTTTGACCGAATACGGATAATCTATACAGCTATTGAATCATCCTGCTGTAACAGTTAGTCTATATACACTATCGGTATCGTTCTACTGATGTACTCCCTAAATTAACGCTTGTTTTGTTCAAACCTTTAACTTCTGCCAGTTGTTGCTTGTAGACTTTAAGTTCCACATTGTAGACCTTTGTACGTCGGTCAAAAATATCCCATTCTGCTTGTGTGCTGTTTATTGTTGGCATAGTTGGCTGATTTGGTTGTTGGGGCCGTTCAGGTTCTGTATTCATAATGGCGTCGTCTGATAATTATAATTTATATGACGAGGTTTCTGATAACAACTCTGCAACTCCGCTGATACATTACCAGACATTAAGGCTTATTGCCTTAATTGCAGTGTGAATCATCCAATCGTCATATTTTGCGTAGCTTGTGTAGAATACCTCGTTTGTTTTGGCTGTTAGCTGATTGAAGTCCGAATTGCGCGTAGAAGACATAACGCTCGGTAGTTTTCACGAGATTTTAACGGTAGATTTTTTATTCAATGGAAGTTGATGCAAGCGGGGTCCATGACCATCAATCAGCTAAATGGTACAGATTTTAAATTTAGGTTTCATGTAACATAGTATCTTAAAAATTAACAAGCGTGGACGATTCATATAATTGTTTGAATGTCCCTGAGCCCTTAAGGGTTAAAATTAAATTGACACAAGTGTACTACCAGTAAAAATTGGTTTGTTGGAAACGGGCGACTTAACAGTGCAATGGGAGCTTTAACAATGGTAAGATGTGGAATGCGTAATAGGATCCAAAGCTGATTAATTGATTTAAGGAGAGAAGGCTGAGTGAACAAGATGGATCAAGTTTTCTTGCGGGAGGCACCCAAGTTCATGCCTCAGGCACACACACTGACCTTACCTGCAAATTCTCGACATGGTCGACTGGCATTGAACTCACGGGTTAGTAATGGGATTTTCCAGTTTGGAATCTGGACATCCAAGCATACAAAGCACTAGACTAGAACTCCATAAGATATCCTCGTGGAGAGTACATGTTTCAAAGGAGAAAAAAAGCATTGATCTTTTGCATAAGGAAACAACTTCAAGATTTTATTTTCTGGAATTTCTCGAGGCAAAACTATGAAGAAAGTGTCACCCCGGTAGTGAATAGGCCGCAAGATGGTACAATGTCATAACACTCATCGTAGAAAGACCGTCCTGGATCGGATGATCAGTAAAACCGACTCTACCAACCACCCCGTGCACAATAACTCCATATCTGAAATTGCCGATCTGTCATGCCAATGGCAAACTCTGAAAGAGAACAGACCAAGAAGAAGCCTCAAGTTTCCCAGCTTTCACCTCTTCAGATGAGCCTATAGCTGCAGAAGGGACAAGTTAGAGGGACATTGGTATATAAAATTGGAATCGATCCATTTGCTAGACCTCCATGCTATCCAGAAGTGCTGAATTGATGAACCGTATCCTGGAATTGTGATAATCAAATGTGTGAGTAGGACGTCTGAATGAGTACGCAGCTTCATTACTCTCAAGCATTGACCCCTGCGAATTGGATGGTCTTGGCTTGAGGATTAATCATGCTGGACGTTGAACGACAAAGCTAATACCTTTATTTCTCCAAAGCGGCAGTTACACACCAGCCTTTAATGGCGTTAATCCAAACGTCGCCCAGAACTCCCTCGTGTCATAGCACCGGCCCAATGCCTCCATGCTCCTCGGCAGCGCCCTGACATTCTCCTCCCTCATCAGCTCATACACCCACTTAGCCTGCTCTGTCGGCCGACGATCCGGTTTCGTATCGTCTTGATTCCTGGCATCTGCCCAGCCAGCCATGAGCGACCACCAGTCATACACGAACCCATCCGTCAACATCCACCTCTGACCCTTACCATGCTCAGCCCATGTGGACGTGGTTATGAGTGCGAGGACAGCACGTGCAACATCCAAGCCGTGAATCAAATGCAGACTCTTCTTGCCCCGCACGTCGTCTTTGCTTTTCGCTACGCGGTCCACCCAATTCTTAGGATTCCTCTCCCCACCCCACAGACCGGCCAGATTAAGAACGCAGCCGCCGAGGGCGAGGAGCTCGTCTTCTGCCACCGCCCGTGTGTCGTTCTTGTTGTGCGGCGAGTGCCGCGTAATCCAAAGATCCTCCTGCGGAACCTGCCAGATGCCTGAGCTTCCGAACTGGAGGAACCTCACCGCTCGGCCTCTGGCCCCATGCGCCGCGGTGTAGCCTTCCACCACGACTTTGCTGGGGCCATGGCCGTGGAGAGGAAACGTGACGAGGACATTCCTGGCAAGGGGCAGACGACTGAAATGCGAGGCGGGATCATCGTCTGCGTCAGGGTTGAAGGTCCAGGGGATAGTGGGGTGGCCAGCGACGGTGCGGCCGTCGCGGGTGGTGGCGGCGTACGAGCAGTAACGTGCTCGTAGGAGAGGGAGGAGGAAGGTGCTGGTCCAGCCGGCGCCAAGAATGAGGAGATCAAGCTCCTGCATGTCGGGCAGAGTGGGTTGGACAGGAGGAGAGAGAAGTCTGACTTACGATGAACACCTACAACAGCATCGTTCTTTCCTCGGGCTCAGTGGACGTGCATGCTCCTGTGCGCATCATCTTTTCGTGTCGAGAAGGCACGATCCACACAGCCGAATCGCCGGGCAGGAGCTCCGCGGATGTTCCCGGCGCTCCGCCATCACGGCTTCATGATCTCGAGCTTCTAGATGTTCTTGTTTGACGGCAGCACGATTCTGGTCCATTGCAGCACAACATGTCGTCGATAGTAGACTCCATCACCGAGGCGGTGTCGGGCCATGGATCCAGCCAGCGTGCGTCTGCCTCTTTCCTTCCAAAGATCTAACACCGGACGTTTTCAATGGCATATGGCCTGCTAACTACCCGTGTGTGCACTATAGAAGCAACACGAAAAGAAATGTCTGATGCGCGACTACCCCTCGCTTATCGCGACTCTTGCGCTCACCTGCTTATCCCGCTTAACAAATGCCGATACGACAACTACTACTTGAACTGGAGATGTCAGGTGGGTCGCGTAGAATATGACTTGGCGAGGGAGGGTGAGGGAAGCAAACACAGCTGACGATATGGTGTGCAGGATGAGCGGCACAGCTACGAGAAGTGTCAATACGAGGAGTTCAAGCTGCGAGTGAAGAAGATGGAAGAGATACGGGCAGAGAAAGGAGGGGCGAGGAGCAACTGAATGGAGCCCAGCGCGATTCGATGACGCGGAGGATAAAGTGTGTAGTCAGGTGTTGCTTGGACAGATATAGAATTCAAGAATTGTCCAGCCGGCTGTTTGAGTTACATGGCTCAACATTGTACAGGATAATGATGTTATCAAACCTCCAGCCACGGCGAGGCCGTCCCGGGGACGCTCATCTAGGCATAGAAGCATCTCTCGTGGCCTCCCGTTCACTCAAGACAGAAGGCCTCTCCACTTATGCACTCTTGACTCGTCTAGGATTTAACCACCTCGTCCTCCATATTGTCCGTCGCTACCTGCTCCTCACATTTCAGCAGAACATCCGCGTCCTCTTACCGGAAGCGCGGGAACGCAGTGCTATTGCCGCGTTCAGCCTCCTGCTCTGTGATCCTTTGCACCTTATATACCGCCTGATTCTCTTCTTCATGGAAGAAATTGGAGGAATAGGTGGCAGGTATAGGGAATTTGCTCTTCGCACCCAGCGCAGAGGGAAAAAAATCCACTACTTTCCATTGTGGCGTATCCACCCGTGGCAGCAGGTGCTGCTCGTCTTCCAACGACTCCAACCCTGCCTTGTTTGCTGTCTCAACCTGCGTTTATCACCTTAATATCGACTGGGCCTGCGACTCCAGAATTTCATGACTGTGCACCACTGGTTCAGTTACATCGAATACAAATTCTGACTTCGCGAAGCCAGCGCTATAGTCAGCAGCTAACGTGCTCGACTGGAGTGACTGAAACTACGCCATCTACACCTCCTGAACCTCCAACACCAGGGTGGCGTTGGCGATGGCTGGCCCGTGCCGTCTGCGACGGAAATCTATAATTTGATGTCCTGCGGCGTGATCTGCCTGCTTTGGTTGTTGGCGGACCGATCTCCCAGAAGACCTCTTATCCCTCTCCGGCAGGACTCCTCTTGGGGTGTACAGCATGAGGTGATACAAGAATGGACGATTACCAATTTCGTTGTCCCTCTTCTTCACCATGACCGCCTTCAATCCGGCTGCTTTCATCTGTCACGAGCTTCCCTTCCACTTTCGCTCCATCACCTCTGACATTGTCTGTCCGGTGACCTCTCGTCTGTCTGACCAGGCGATCACGCCGCGAGAGCTCAAAAGCTGTGGCGATGCGATCGTCCAAGTTTGGCAGGGTCTTCTCTTTGAAAGCTTTGCGGAATGCGCATATAGAGGTGGGATAGTTACATCCGATGGCGGTGATGAGTTTGGAGGAGGTTTTGCCGCTGCCAGCAAGGTGCAAGTTTGTCGCGTAAGCGTGGGCCTTGGTGTTGGATCCTTAGAGCTGGATATGAAGTGTTGAGATGGGGGATCCCCATGGCAGATGCTCAGTGGAGCCGTCTACATCTTTCCCATTTTTTGCTTCAGATATGTGAATGTAGAGGGGCTGAGGGCTCACGGAGATATGGACAACGTTCTTGAATCCTGTTTCATCCATGTAGATGTGATGTTTGCCTGTAAAGGTGCCAGCGTTAGAACAACTTCACCCCCCCAACATCTTTGGACCATACCAAATATTAAAGATAAAACAGAAGCAATAAGGAAGGGTATACAAGAAAAACAACTCACTCGGAAAATTTTCATTCTTCAGCTTCTGGCGCACCTTTCTCAACACCGCTGGTCTACTTTTGGACCGTTATTTTCGCAGCCATCCCCAACCTCTTGATCTTCTCTCTCAGCCTTCGTCTTTCCTTTCACGTCTGCCTTAATCCGCTCTTTGCATTCTCAGTAACAAAATTCTCGATTCGTTGCTTCAAAACTGTTGCTCTCATGCCCTGACATGACTATTCCGGCATCCTTCAATAAAATGATGCCGCTCCATTCGCCTTCCCACAAACCCTCATCACAAGCTCCTTCGTTTTGCTGCCTATGCATCGGCCGTCTCGCACAGTCACTATGCAGATCGCAGATCGCTCACACAATCACGCCGCTCGGTGCAACGGCGTCATCTCACCGCCGTAGATTGATGACCTCGACGGCATGACCGTCGCTCTTGATGGCGATTTGGACCGCAGGATGTGAACTAAACTGCCTGTGTGGCTCGGATTAGATGAGGTAGGTTTTGTGGAGCGTGAAGCGGTTGGCGACATGTGTGCCGCTGCTGACCGTTATCCAACAGTCAATTTGAGGTTTGTCCCATGGGTCGCAGGTAAAGTGAAGGAGACAGATGGCATTGATTTTGATGCCTTTGAGGGCGGGGGATGCGATTCAGTTGTGTTGGTTGGGGAGACGAGTCGATTTTTCGTCGTTGGGGTCCGTTCGTGGGTAAGGAGAGATTGTAGTTACAAATAGAAACGAGTAGACTCGTCAAGTTGAGAAATATGTGACTCCGAATGTGACAGACTGTTCCTTACACTAGCAATAATGTGTTATTAAGAAAGTGTGGGAGCAAGTGAATCATTTTTTGTTGGAATTCTGGAGGCACGCTTAAAACACCTGCAACATCACATTAGACACTACATGATGAGCTAGTCCATGACTCACTTGATTTTGAAGATGAGAGAAACTCGGAGTAAAGATATTGTTCTCGCACATGATCGCATTGGTGACGTCCAAAGTAAATGCATGTGAAGCGAGATCTCGATTCTCGCATGTGGTAACGGATGATGGGCCTGCGTATCACTCGATGGAAAACGTAGAAGCGGCCCTGTTTCTCGGGAAATTCAGATGTGCTTTTACAAAAGGCTGCCCCGCGAATTCTTTAAATAAAGCCCACGGCTCTCATATGTTGTTGTAGTCCTCCAGGTCTATCCCCTTCGCTGCCAGAATAAAAGCTTTTATTTTCTCCAAGTCCTGCGCGCCATCTGTCTCAACGCCGCTACTGACATCCACGCCCACGACTGCCCTGCGCCTCTCCCCTAAACTGATTAGAATGTCCCGAACGTTTTCCGGCTCCAGTCCGCCTGCCAGCATTATTCTAAGCCCATCATCTTTGCTCAATATCTCCTTGACCTTCTCGATTCCTACTTTTTCTCCTGTACCGCCCGCCCCAGAATCAATAAGCGGTATACTATGATAGCCTCTCGCACCGAGAGCAGAGTTTGAAACGTCAAAGGACCGGATAACAGGACAAGGGATAAGTGACGGCCACTCGAGAGGCTCTGAGCCGTGGAGCTGGACAATGTCTAAGTTCAGAACCTTCTGCTGTTTGAGGACGTAATCCAAAGGCTGGTTTTGGAAGACGCCAACAAGAAGTGCTCGGGAAGGATGTTGGATGAAATTTGCAGCTGTGTGCTCAAAAAAATTCGCTGTCCTCATTCGGGTGGTTTCCTGCTCCATAATTATAGAAGGCTTGGAGAGGGTATGCACAACTCGCGAAATTTCGAGCGCGGTGTTAGTTGAGACGCAACGTTTCCGGCCTGGGACTAGAATCACCCCGATCAAGTCAGCTCCTGCTTCTATGGCAGTCTTCGCTGCTTCAGCGCTGCGCGTGCCGCAGATCTTGACCAGAGGCTTTCTCTTCTTGGAGGCAGATTGGTCGACTTGCCCTTCACCACCAAGCAAGTTCTCGATGAATCTGGCAGTATCTCTCGCACGCATGAGAGCCTCGCCCACCAGAACCGCACCAACACCATTCTTCTGATAAGGCAAGACGTCTTGGGGGCCGGCAATCCCACTCAGGGCGCAGAGAATGGTATCTTTGGAGACCATGCTCATCAGCCGTGTCGTGGTTTGCATATCCACATCAAATGTCGTTAGATTCCGGTTGTTCACGCCGATGACTTTAGAGCCCAGCGCTACCGCAATTTCCATCTCCTCTACATTGTTCACTTCTACCAACGGCTCCATACCAAGTGATTGGCTGTACTTGTACAACCGTGTAAGTGTCTCCGGGTCGAGCATCTTGACGATCAAGAGGACCGTATCTGCCCCGGCGAGACGAGCTTCAAGGATCTGATATTCATCAAAGATGAATTCCTTCCGCAGAATGGCAGGACGATTAGGCATGCCTGCGAGCGCCTGGCGAACGGAGCGAAGATCTTCTATCGAGCCTTTGAACCATTCCGGCTCGGTGAGAACGCTAATGACACTAGCTCCAGCCAAAGCATAGGTACGCGCCTGAGCAGGAGCGCATGCTGAGAGAGATATGACTCCTTTTGATGGAGACGCACGCTTGATCTCTGCCATCAGCGAAAGCTGGAAAGGCGACTGACGCAGGCGATCGGGGAAGGATATAACGGGTGGGGCCAAATTCAAGTTATAGGCAGCTTGCAAATCCTCTGGCCGTTGGGATGGGATCTGCTTTTGTGCAGCCACAGCAATCTTGCGGTGCTCATATATGCGTTCGAGAATTGAAGTCTTTTTGTCTCCTGCCTGAAGCTCGCCGTTCTTCTGAACTCCATTACGTGCAGTTTGACTGGCCTGTGTTCGTAGGCGCTCGTTCTCATCCCATGTGCCACCTCGCATGTACAAGAAATTCTTGAGCATTGTCCTTCCCTCCGCCGTCAATATGCTTTCCGGGTGGAACTGCACGCCTTCAACAAGATATTCCTTGTGGCGCACACCCATGATGACACCTTTGGCGCCATCTGGTCCGGCGGCAATCCAACTTGACACTTCCAGGCAATCCGGTAGCGTCGGATGCGTGCCTGCCAGGGAATGATATCGTGTGACTGGCAGGTCCTGGGCGAGGCCGGCATACACTCCCTTTCCATCATGTCTCAGCGGGGAGGTCTTGCCATGGAGAATTTCGCCCGTCTGCTCGACGGTGCCGCCAAAAACGGAATAGATGCACTGTTCTCCCATGCAGACGCCGAGCACAGGGATCTTACCGGCAAAGTGACGGATTGCGTCTTTGCTGATTCCAGAATCCGTCTCCGGGTGGCCAGGACCAGGTGAGATGACCAGTTGAGTAGGTTTCTGGGCGATCAAGTCGTCCACGGTGACTTCGTCATTTCGGTACACCGTCACGGTGGCGCCTTCGAGAACAAGATACTGGTAGACATTCCAGGTAAAACTGGGGAAGACACGTTAGCTTTGAAACATAAGCTCGCCCGAGCCTTCGCTCTATCATCTAACCTGTCATAATTGTCGATTAAGATGAGGTTGCTTGCGCTAGGTATGGGTGGCGCTGGGTCGGGGTGCTGAGGCGAGTGGTCGATGATGTCTGGGGCTGGCATGGCTGATGACTGGCTTGTCCTCTTACTTATGTGCCCTCTCTGATCACGAGATATACTAATTCAATGAGCCCTCCAAGTAAAAGGCACGTGAGAGCACGTGAGAGGGCGTAAATGAATGCTCTTCAAACCAGTCATACACCCACCATTGGCCGCCAAGCTCAATGAGCCCATTTGGGACTAGTGAGAGCGGCGCGAATCATCGGCGGGCAACGCGAACGCGTCCTCTCCCGCTTGCAGCTCCGGCACGAGCCTCGGCGGCGACCAGCACACGGGCGGCGAGCGCTCCACTCCACTCCCTCCGGGCATCCAAGGCCAGGGATCTCCTCCATAACATCATTGTCGCCTCCTCGCTATCTCAGCTTCTCCGCCCCAAGCAGGAGGCAGCAAACGGGCTGCCATGTCGCGACACAACAGCCAGACGGTCTACTCGGCCACGTACAGCAACGTGCCGGTGTATGAGTTCAATGTCGGCGGCGAGCATGTTATGCGGCGGCGGTCCGATGACTGGATTAATGCCACACATATCCTCAAGGTCGCCGACTATGACAAGCCGGCGCGCACCCGCATCCTGGAGCGCGAGGTGCAGAAAGGCGTACACGAGAAAGTGCAGGGCGGGTATGGAAAGTACCAAGGTCAGTGGTCCTGATGTCCTCCGCCTCCTCCGCCTCCCCCGTCCCCCGCTCGTCCCGCTCATCCCTCTTTGACCCCGCTTCCTGACAATTAGGCTCGTGTAGGCACCTGGATTCCCCTCGCCGACGGTCGGGAGCTTGCGGCAAAGAATGGCGTCCTCGACAAACTGCTGCCCATCTTCTCCTATGTCCCCGGCGACCACTCCCCTCCACCGGCTCCCAAGCACACCACTGCCGCTCCCAGCAAACCAAGGGTGGCGCGGGCGCCGGCGCAGCAGCGCCGCGCACCCGCGGCAAACGACTATCACCGTTCGCATGACTACGACGCTATTGATGTCACAATACACGATGAGACACCCGACAATGACACCATCGCCTCAGAGTCGCAGTTTGCGGAGGATTACCCGGACGTTTCGCAGTACTCGGGCTCGCGCAAGCGTAGACGAGTGGAGGATCGCATGTCTCAGGCCGACCGCGAGCATCAAGCGTGGGCCCAAGATCTTCTCGACTACTTCATGCTGCAAGAGGACCCGTACGATGGCCCGCCTTCTCCGCCCATCCCGCCCGCAAACGTCAACCTGGACCGGGCGATCGATGACCGTGGCCATGCTGCGCTGCACTGGGCGGCGGCAATGGGTGACGTGGAGGTGGTGAAAGACTTGCTCCGGCGTGGTGCTTCGGTGGATGTGCAGAGCAAGAATGGGAAGACGCCTCTCATGTGGAGTGTGCATTTTACGAATTGCTTTGACAAGGGCAACATGGAGTCCATCGCCGCCCTGCTGATACGCACGGTCAACATGCAGGAATGGTCGGGGCAGCACCGTTTTCCACCACATTGCTGGTATCACATCGAGCAAGAAGAAATACGAGTGTGCCCGCTACTACATGGACTGTATTCTGAATCGGATGGCGGAGGTTTTGGATCCGGTCTACATCGAGAGGATTCTGAACGAGACGGACAACAATGGTGACACGGCCATCACCATTGCGGCACGCAATGGTGCACGAAAGTGTGTCCGCAGCCTCATCGGCAGGAACGCGGCCGTTGACATCCCCAATGCCAAGGGAGAGACCGCCGACCAGCTGATCGTGCAGCTCAACCATCGCCGTCAAGAGCGCAACCGTCAGCTCTCGTCTTCTCCATTCCAGCTTGCGGACAGCTCCCATCATGCGACTGGTGGCGCCGTCCAAACACCCAATGGCTTTCCCTTCGATCCACTTGGCTCGCAGGTATCGGCTCGTGGTATCAACGGCACGCCAAACGGTGCCACAGAGGTATATAAATCCGAGGCTGCACTTGCCATCACGGGCGGGCTCATTCCCTCGCTTCTTGACAAGGCCAGGCAGCTTGCACAGACATTGGATGCCGAAATGATCGAGAAGGATGCTGAAATCGCCGAGGCCGAGCGCGTGCTTGCGATACGCAAAGCAGAGCAAGAAGTACTTAGACGACAGCGCGATGAGCTCAGGATCAAGGAGCTCGAACAAACAAGCGGGGGAGTGCAGACTGACGAACAACTTCTTGCAGAGCTCCAAGAGCTCGAACAAGAGTGTGAGGGGCCTGATGGAAGAGGAACAAGGGTTTGCCATTGCTCGACTGCTCAAAACAGAGGAAGACAAGGCTGGTTCCTCTCCACCACGGCCTGACGACCTTCTCGAGAAATTGACCTTATCACGTCAGCTTCTCGAGACACAACGCCGCCGCCGTGACTTGGTCAAGCAGATTGTCCAAAATCTCTCTGTTGCTGGCGTCGGAGATAATCACACACAGTACAAACGGCTCATTACCGGCGCCCTGGGCGTGAGAGAGGAGGACGTGGAGGGCATGCTGCCAGAAATTGTGGCCGAGTTGGAAGACTGGAAAGGATTGGAGAGTGTGGGGGCTTAGGAGGCTCACCATCTGGCTCTGTGGGCGATGGAACTGGACAAAATCTTCAACACGTACAGGCCTTGATGACGGGAAACTGGTGGCTGCGCCGCTCCGATTACACCATTCAAGTCTCGCGTTCTGTATATTCGACCAGCGATGGTGTTTGGACAGTGGTAAAGATGGGGGACGATTTTGTCAGGATTTGAGGCTCTGTTTCCCTCACGACTCGCCATGTGGATACGACTGCTTTTCTTCGGCACGAGCTTCCATGCTAGCCATGTGTTAACTCATTGTGCCTGCGGCTTTTACCTTTTTCGTCGTTCTGTCTTGTATATTCGACCTTCTAGATACAGTCATGGCCTACATATCACGCTTTTGCCATCGGCGAAACCCAATGGAAGTGGCTTCAGCAAGCACGTTGTCATCC
This sequence comes from Acidomyces sp. 'richmondensis', assembly GCA_003545705.1. Classification (NCBI taxonomy): domain Eukaryota; kingdom Fungi; phylum Ascomycota; class Dothideomycetes; order Mycosphaerellales; family Teratosphaeriaceae; genus Acidomyces; species Acidomyces sp. 'richmondensis'. The sequence continues at coordinate 856,255 of QVLQ01000015.1, read as the reverse complement.
TTCGGCTTGATTTTGCCGAGACTTTGGCGGGGGGTGCTCAACCTCATCCATCCTCCAGCAGGAAACATCGCCTGCACGTGGGAAATAATAAACATTTACTTACAAGGTAAGCAAAAGCATTTAAAACAACACCTCTCCCAATGGATTCTCGATGGACAGCATCTTCCGTTCCTGTCAGGCGCTGCTGGGTCCCAACCAGACCATCTGCATGATCCCTATGTCCCTCTCCAGCATGAAGTCCGCACTTGCGGCTGCATTGTTCTCTTCTGCTTCTCCTACCTTGGCTCAGATCCCAAGTGCCTTGTATGATACCTTTTATCCTCCCAACATCAACTCGACTACATGGATCACCAATGCCTCGGAAGGCACGTATGGAGGCGTGTACCAATCTGGGACGTACTACCCTGACACGACGGCGGCGTACGGCACGTACGATTACTGCTTCATGCCGCACCCGCGGGCTCAGGAATACGAGCTGCCAGGGCCGGTGAAGAACGGAAGCGTCAAAGCGGAGCTAGTTTACTTGAATTACATGCAGAGACATCAGCGACGTACCGCCTACAACATCCTGCCCGGAGGTGAAGATGTGACGTACTACTGCGACAATGTCGAGCCGTTCTTATATTATGGTCCGGGGCCAGACTCTCCGGACCAGCAGCAACCCATGAGAGTCTTCGCCCAGACGTACACCGACCCAATGAACCCTTTCGACGGCACGTATGCGACGGGGAGTTGTCAATATCCTCAACTGACGATCGGAGGCCTCTTAGACGGGTACCAGCACGGTAAGGATCTTTGGGGCGTTTACGGCGAGAAGCTGGGCTTCTTACCACGATGGGGTCCCGACTCGAGCACGTATTTCCGATCTAGCGAGTCGCCTCTCACCCAAGGCTCGGCCGGCGGAGTTCTCCGTGGCATCTGGCCCTCGTACACACTGCCAGTCCCTTTGCACCAGCAGGCCACGGCGATCGATACGGTAAATGAGGGCTTCAGTTGCAACTTACGTAACACCATTCTCTCAGATTTGGAATCGACGCCGGAATGGAATGCCCATATCGAAGCCACTGCGCCCTTGCGCGCCGCACTTTCGGGATATACGCAGAACGAAAATGCCTGGACCAGCACCTTTGATCACCTGAGCGATAATTTTCAAGCGCGGCGGTGTAATGGGTACCCGCTTCCGTGTCCGGTTAATGCCTCTGAAGGCTCGGCTTGTGTGACGCAGGCTCAGGCGGATGAGGTGTGGCGGGCAAGCGATTGGGAGTGGAATTATTGGTGGCGCAACAATCCCAATGCCTCAGTGTACATTCAAACTGTGGAAGGATTGTTTATCGGAGAGATAATCAGTGGTTTCCGGGCGGTGCAAAACGGATCGAGTGCGATTAAATATAGGCATGATTTTATCCATGATGGCGACATTGGGCCAATTGCGGGTGCCCTGGGCATCAGTGCATTGCGGTGGCCGGCTATGGGGAGTAATATCGCTTTCGAGATTTGGTGAGCATACCAGGATATTGTTATTTCCCAGTCTGCGAGACTTGCTGACAATTTCGGATTCTAGGAAGGAGATGGGCAGCGAGCATCTGTACGCCCGAGTCCTATACAGTGGACAACCAATGAAGACAATCCGGGGTATGCTGGATTGGCTGCCGTTGGACGAGTTGATTGATATCCTCGCTCCGTATGTCCCGGACGATATAATCGCGCTGTGTAACAGCTAGTCTGCATAGACCTGGTACGGAAGATGAGGATGTGACGTTGCTTTGATGCGTTGCTGCATAGCTATCTCCCACGTTTGTGTGTATTTCCGTGTTTGCACATTCGAGAAAATGTTCGGGCGGCTTAAATGAAAGCCTTCGAGGTGCTGTTTGAAGCATTGGGAAGGTATAATATAGAACTGTCTCAAACAACGCTTCCGGCGCTCAGGGGCCGGTAATCATCAGCTCAGTGGAAAGCTTCATTCATTTGCGCCATGCTCGGCACTTAGCATCTATGAAATGCAAAAGTAATCAATTACTCGACCGTAGGGTGGAAGACCCTCCTTGAAACACAAATAGCCCAACAGAAGGGCCGAAAAGGGCGGTTCACGCCCCAACCTCAATTTTCTGTTCATCCATTTCGGCTTGGCGGGCTGGTTGATAATAGTCTTTCTTCTCAACCGATCATGAATCCTATGGGCTTTTCACTCATACTTATCGTTAAACAACACTGGAACAGCCGAGTCCAGTGATGACACTCGGCGTTGACAACGACCGTGGACTGAATTCGCCACTTCGATGGGATCATGTCATTACTATTTCCTACCAGTGCGACCTATAACAAATGCAGCGGCTCTTCATATGTGTTATGTGCTTAATAGCACGCTCTCTCAGGAAAGGTCATCTTCAGGTTGTAGATCCATTGCACATAGCGTGCGTCTGCGCCATGTCACAGCACAGCCCGAAGGATCGTGAATGTATTCTTGTACTCTCTCGTGTCCAACCGATGACACAACTATAGAAGTGCTTCAAATAGCCCCTTTCAAGCCCTCATAAACAAATTGTTTGATGAAGATTTTTTTCTCACGGGACCCTTCTCGTTTTGAACTGGTAGTTGTCTTGCGATCAACAAGATGACTTCAGCACAACCCCCACCATACTCCACGGATGTGGTCACTTCAAAGCAACCTCACCGGTCTATCCTGGATCTACGCGCCCAAATAATAGCCAACGCTTCGGCTGTGAATCCCAAAAAGGACGTCCACAAAGCCGCAGATGATCATCTTGACGTTGTTATTGCTAAGGAACATGTCACCGGGGTGTCACGCTCAGCCATATCTTCGACTCCGGCTAAACATTATGCAATTCTCATCGAACGACGCAGGCATTCGAATGAGCCCAGAATCCTTGCAAAGGGAGAGGCGAAGGACTCCGTGGAGGAAGCACTAGAATGGATGCTTGAAAAGACCGAAATCCAAACCCACTCTCTGGCCCTGAGGATGAAGTCGACAAGCGATGACTGCTCAGTAATGTGATGGTGAAGCGAGGCGAAGAATAAATGTGGAAATGGCGGAATGATGGACGCTACTGTGATTATTTATGTGCATCGGGATCGCATTTGAGCTTGAATCATACCAACACGACATACACATTTGGCTGATAGCAGCCTCAGCTCCGGCAAGACTATTCTAGACGCTTCCAGGTGGACATTTCGCTTCGTTCGGTGTCTTCTCTTCGAGGATCATCCCAAAGATGGATATTTATCAAATAAATGACAGAATCGGTGATGTAGGAACGTCTAGCTGAGCATGGTGCGCAGCCCGACAAAGCTCATGTGTCCTCGTATCTCACCTGCATTAACAATTATCCTATGAATTCTTCTTCACACGCCCACAAATTTCTAAAAGTTGCTTGCCTGCCAATTCAAAGTCGCTCAACGTATTATACACTTGAGCGCTCAACCTTACCCACCAGTTACCGTCATAATAGTATACGTTGACGGCAGTCTGGTATTCCACAATCATGGATTTCATAATCCTCTGTGCAATTCTTTCACCCTGTTGCGCAGTGCAATCTACGATCTGTCTCAAATTCAGAGGCAATCGGATATTTACCATGCTACAATCAATGAGGGTAGAAGATTCGTTGTCCAAAAGACCAGTACCGAGAATGGACGCAACAGCTTGTCCGCCTTTTTGAGCAAGAGACCGAGTATAATTCATAACCGCCGTCTCTCCCTCGAAACCACTCCAGTGCAGTTTCTTCCTGAACTCTAAAGCTGCCTTGATGCAAAGGTATGCATTGTCATCCAGAGTCCCAACACTGGCGAAATTGGATACGAATGCACTGGGATCGCCGACTGCAGATGATCTTTTCGAAAGAGGAATAAAATTGAAACCGGTGGGTAAAGTTGTCCTTAGCAGATGTTGGTTGCGGGGTGGCACATAGAGCATGCCACACGGCCGGGGGACATGAAGCCACATATGGCAATTACTTGTGAAAAAATCAGGATCCAGCCTGGTGAGATCCAATGGGAAATGTCCGACTGCGTGCGCTCCATCAATACAAGAAAGCACTTTCTGCTTTTTGCAAAGCTCTGTGATTTTCTCGAATGGCATACGTGCCGCCGGTAGAGAGCTAATAGTGTCGAAAATGGCTATCCTTGGATTCTTTCCCTTTGCACGGAGGTGGTCAACTGCCGATTCAAAAGCACTGCAGATGAAATCATCTGAAACTGGAAGAGTATCTTCAATTTTTTTCAAATTCGACGGGGGTAGTTTCGGTAAGGTAGATCAGCGTGTTCTCAAATGAGCCGTATATAGAAGCAAACCCAATTACCACATCAAGTGGCTTGAAAACGATGTTCCGAAGGATGGTGTCAAATGCCGTCGTGGCATTTAGAACGAAGACAAGGTTCTCCATAGGCACCTTCAGATACTCTGCAAGTGCCTGCCTGGACTTATCCAACAAATGAGTCCGATACTCGTAGCGCACAAACGCATCTGGTCTGGCCTCTGTTCGTTCTTGATAGTGGCGAAATACATTTCTAACTTCAACCGGATAGGTTCTATAAAAGCCTTGCGTTGCTTCAGCCTTTGTGCTTTACAAAGGGCCCATCACAAACCTACCGTGGTTCAAATTTGTATACCCAGTTCCAAATGCGAAATGCGTTGCAGCATCACGACCACACTCTATGAAATCCAGGCTATCTATCTCCGCCAGTGGATCTGATACAGGCTCTCTCCAGTACCCTGCCATCAAATTTTGTGAGATCAGATAGTCGTGGGTTATTGGTGAGGATATCGATATATGCTTGGATCAAAATGCAGGAATTCGCTTAAGATCAACCAGTAGCGTGTGGGGGATGATCCAACACGGGAATAAGACGAGAAAGTTATGATATCTCAAGGTTATTTTTTTGGGCATTTTTACTTCATATCATCGATATTGGCACCTTCTAATAGAAATTGTATCCCAGGACAGCAACAATGTCACACTGTGAGCTTAAAAGGGAATAGAGATCCGCTGTACTGATGTGTGTTGGCCAAAGGACAGCCGTAACCAATTTGGACATTAGGAGGCGGAAATATCAAATATTCGGTATCAAACACAACTTAAATTGGTGATACTCGTATTAAAATTTAGCTATGGAAGAGATTGAATAGCTGGCTGACAAAAGTGCGGTACGGAGATACACTCCCTCGTTATTATTGGAGACGATTGGTAAGCCACCGGAAATCAAAGCGCCGCTAGTAACGTGATGGCGTGCTGATATAGCATGGCTGAGGAATCGTTTAAATGTTGAAGAGTAAACTGGACCATACCATAGAAAGCTCTCAGCAAGAACCATCGTGGGGTGTAGCAAGAACCATGCCTCTATTAGATATAGTCGCCTTATACTGGTCATTCTGTCCTAGTTCAGGTCAAGTCTCAATACCTCGGTCAACTACATCTGCTACACCAAATAAGACGGCCGATTCGGAGCCAAAAGAGTAGAGGGCGATGGTGTTCAAACCAAAAAAAAAAAAAAATATTAAAAATTTTGCTGTCAACTCAAAGTGAGGTCGAATAAGTCGGATGGATGTCGAGAGCACGACATAACCACCAAAATTATTTGCAATCATACCAACATCGGAAGGGAAATCTTCGAAACGATATCAGAGCGTGCAAAGTCATTTCCGCAAAATGGTTATCCAGGTTGAGAGTATACGAGGAAAGTTCATGATTGGATGCTTCGTCGACCTTGAACTGTACGCCTTGCATTATCTACGCTTCTTCTGGTGCAAACCACTTCGTCAATTTCATTCTCTACCAATTGACCTAAAAACTTTATTGAAGGCTTTGATGAATTATGTATCGTGGAGAGGAGGATCGGACGGATGAAAAGATTGTTAATACTTGTCCTCATGCAATTTATTCTTCATAGGTCACGTATAACAGATATCCAAATGGAGGTGGATTTTCATAATCCGCGAAATGACCTTTTGCATATTTTCAGGCGCTCCTTTCATCCCAAACGCGAGGTCTTGTGCAACAATATTGCATTATTCCTTTTTTTTTTTTATTAACCCAGTATAAAATTACGGAGACTTCAGGATTTTTGCCATCAAATGCGCCTTTCGTACGAATTTATGAATCAAATTCATTTCTGATTTGGGATAAAAAAAAGAATTATTGATATTTGCAGTTTCGAGACGTGCAATTGATAGCCATTGGGACTCTTAATTAACTATTTAAATAGCCTACTTGGGTTTATGATTTGAAGGCTAAATCTTCCTATCACTGTTTTTCTGGTTTATTCTCATGACAGAGGTCATACACCAGCGTTCCTGTCGTGGGTTTTTTCCTGCGAATATGAGAAAGCCAAATACTTAATCTCGTCACACACCAGCCCGATGTATAGTGGACATTTTGAGTGTGGTCTTCTCATTTAATATGCTGATTTACCGAATTATGTACATGGATACTAGCTACCGTTTCCTTGAAAGATGATTGTATGCTTCGTGTTCGATGTCTCGCTAAAGCCATGTGGTTATTGCATGCCGCTTGCGCCATCGAAGGCAATGGTAGTATCGCTGGATCATGCAGCAAAACACACACTACAATGCTCAGCCGCAATTGACGCCCTAGGATCTAATACTGATTAACGCCCGGTGCAAATGTGCTGGTAGCCGTTGCTGATACCAACTGGCGAGATAATATATGAAGCTTGGATTGAAGGCGGTACAAAAACTTACATTGGTGGCGGAAGTCGTGCCATCCACCGCTCAAGGCGACCACAAAGAGAATTATTATTATCCTGTATTTGGCAGAGAAATTTTCAGATCTGGCGGTAGGCAGTGGGAAAACCCAGCCAGAATATTTGCATGACGCTGAATGGCATCTGAGGACGCCAGAATATTCGGGACACCGACGTGACTGGCAGCCCATGAACATTGATTGCCATTGAACAGGGCATCTTTTAGAGAGAACACACGAGGCTCTAAGTGCTATACCAGAAGATAATCAGGTCATAAAGATCGTCAGAGCGGGACTATTGCAGGTCTTGCCGGAGATGGAAGTAAAGGCCTACGCCGCTTCATGCTCAACTACAGGGGCTGTATATAACCGAGCACAAATTTGTCGAATCTCCGCCGCTAAAAATCAGCAAAAGGGGCCTAGTTGAAAGAGTCGGGTGAGGAGAAATCTCACCAGCCTCTATAGAACATCCAATGCAGGAAGTCCCGAAGCATTCACTTTTAAGCAAATCCACCTCTCCCCTCCCCTTCCAATCTCCCGCCACAACCAATAATTCACAACCTTGCCTTCTCATCCGTTAGACTCAAACCCGTGAGCTTCTCCAACTCCATGACCGCCTTGTCCGCCCTGCCCAATTCAACCTTAATAGTCCGCATCCCCAGCTTCCTCGCCGTTCGCAAATTACTCCCAATATCATCCAAAAACGTGATATCCTTCGCCGAGATACCCTCACCCCCCCACTTTGTTTTCACAAATTCATGCAACCGTGTAATCGCATACCGATAAATCTCTTCATCAGGTTTTCGCATACCCACATGTGCCGAACTGATGAACACATCAAAAAGCGCCTTCAGTTCGGCATTTTCCTTTCCCTCCGGTGTAGTGGTATCATTGAACGGGTGTCCGGGAGGGAAGATACTCGTATTGCTCAACGCGCCCAAGATTAAGCCACCGGCGCTCTCATCTGCCGCCGCGCGCAGTTTCTTCAGTGCGGGATACATGTGCGGGTCAGGTGTGCGCGCGATGCGCATCATCCCCCAATACAGGGCCTCGGCATCGATGTCCGGGATGGGAGGGATATTGTGTGTCGCTTCTTCTGCCGCACAGTTCTTATCGCTTGCTCGATTCAGGAATCTCGTGTAAAAAACGCGCCACCTGTCCTCATCGCTCAAATCTTTCTTGAAAGCCTTGAACCAGTTATCGTCAAGCGGCACCTCCCCGCGCTCAAGTTGTTGCCATGCGCCGTGCGGGTTGGTGGCGGAGATGGAGTAATTAACCCAGCCAGGAGGTATTCCGAGGCGCTTCTCATAGTCGAGGATGGCTTGGAACGGAGAGACGACCTAGTTGGGTATATTAGCCATCACCCGCTGACCGAAAACTCGTCTGTTTTCGTACACAAACCCCTCCAATATCGAACAACAATACTCTTGGACGCCTTTCGACAGCAGATGGAGGCATCTTCAGCACGGATCCAAACAAAACATAAGTTTTATTGTCTTTACTCCACAGGGACAACACCATAAGTCTCGAGTCTAAATATTTTTCATCCTACACGTTGATCAGTAATTCTAGTTCTCTCACAACTACGCCAACACTGGGTCTGGGAAGTGAAGAGACCGAATCTCCAAAGAAGATGACACGTGCACTCCATCCTTCGTCGACAGTGGGCAACGCATGGAGGTGGTCTGGCGATGGAACTTGTTAGCCGCGGGTGACAATACATGGGCCGAGGTGAGTTAGATAATCTGAAGTGAGCGCACGTGATGTTCGGAAAGGCAAATTCATACATGTACATGTAAAGCGGGTCACAGTTGCCATCTAATTCTACAAAGATATTAGAAAGTACATCAATACGTGCGAGCCCTTCTTAGCCATGCGCGGACATTTAGTATCAAGTCCTCTTTACCCCTTCCTGTCAAAGTCGGGAAGTTTTGATTACGAGAATCCGCACATGTCGATCGTGCATTCTCTCCTTTCCATCCACTGTCTCCCATGGAGGAGTATAGAGATTGCCAAATCTTTTCACTATCCAACTTCCGCCTCGCCCTCTCGCGTAACATGTTGGTCAATTTTTTCGCAAAATAGCCTTCCATTTTCTCCATTCTTCGTCGGCGTCTGGTACCTAGGCCAGAGGTTTGAGGCTCCACTCGCCGAACAATTGTAGGTGGAGCAGATAGAGTCCATCGCAATCTCACACCGCAGTCGAGATATTTCTTCCGGCCGGTAATGCGGGCAACCTGCTTTCGAGATCGAATGGAACCGGTCGCTATGCGCTGACTCAAGCTTCGTCCGGCAACCTTTGTACTGGCCCTCTTGGTCGGCACAACATAATTCTGTTGGGCTTGTGGTGGGTTCTGAATCAGTCGCTTCAGTTCTTTCGTAGCCATTGCGGCCCACCAGCGCGCACGTTGCCGCGGCGATTTCTTCTCCCAATGACTGCCTAGACGACCCACGGCTGCCATTAAGCTGCGATAAAGCTTAGTTCGAAGCCATGAGTGTTGTGCACGACCGTTATTTTCCAATAATACGGTGGGTTTGATGCCATGTGTGCGCAGTTTTGCAAAGACCTTGCGCACATTCTCCGGCATGATCTTGAAACCCCATGCTGTGTGTGAGCCGGGTGATGTCTCGTGCTCCTGTACCTTTGGATCAAGGAGAGCCTGGAGCGCAGAGTGCACGGCGAGTCACCTGGAACTCCCACCCTTCTCCTCGGCGGACGGAGTTGAAGGAATCACCCTTCGGACAAATGTTCTAGATTTGGACACGTTTTCCAACTCCGGGGAGTCCACCCTAAACTTGCGCAATCTCAGACCAGCTTGTGGATCGCGCCAATCCAAACCACGAGCAACGTGTTTACGGATTGGCAGCGTACTTGTTGAACTTCCATTGAGTTCTTCGGTCTCTGGGCTTCTTGAATTGCTGCCCTTAACGGCGGCATTCAACTTTCGTCCCTGACTTGAGTCTTCTGTGCTGCTCTCGGTGGCTTTCAAGTATTTATTTACCTGAGTCGTGCCTTCCCGCGAGTTGTCACTCTTTAGCACCTCTCTTGGATCTGATTTGCATTCGACTTGACGAATGCTTTTTTGTAGCGTAGCATTGCTAGAGTGGCGATCTTCTGTGTGATATGCATGAATCTTGACATCTTGTTCCTGCAGTTGCGAAGGTCCAGTCCCAGTGAAGGCTATGTAACCAAATGGAATGTCATACTTGGTCTGAGACAGAACAGTGTCTCCTCTGGTGACTTTGATGGCCAGCCCACCTTCCGAGAGTGCCCCGAAGACGCCAGGTTGGTGCTTAACTTGAAATTTTTCCTGGCTGCCGGAAAAGTCATCCTGTGGGACTGCATCAACAGTGGAGGGTATAGCACCAAATATTGCACTTCGTTCTGCCGTTCTAAGGAGCTGTGATATCTTCCCCGTACGAGCTGGAGGAAATTTTGCATCTCTAGGCGCCAAGAAAAACATGATACCGTCTCCAGCCTTCACGACGTCACCGAGAGCCTTCTTATTCCGATCCATGGCCCCTCCATCGTTTCCTACTTCCAATCCAAATTCCCATCCACGGTCACTGCGCAATTCACGACTAATATAGGCGGTATCCGGGTCCAAACTCAATAGCCCCGCCTTCTTACCCCAGCCGCCCCCCCCAGAGAGGACGCGGCATAGTCGAGCGCCGTGTGAGATGGCATTTGTTAGACCAGCATCGAAAATTTCATTAGAACTGGGGTCCAAAGTGGACCAGATCTGGTGGATCGTTTCAATCGACATGGATCTGATCGCGAACTCATCCGGGCGTTCGTGGCATGATCGGCCGTGTAGCAAGATTCTCCCTCGATCAAGCTTAGCTGTATGCGCTCGATCTGGAGGCAGAATCAGAGCCCACACCTGAACTGGTTGCGGAGGCATGTTTTGCACTTTGAAGTAAGAGGATATCGCTTGTTCCAGCTCAGTGGAGGCAGGCAAGGCATTCTCTCTGAGGCTGTCCATCTGGCCTGGGCTGGCCGGAGCAGCGGCAGAGATGCGGCGCACAATGTTGCCCATGCTTTCAACGATGACGCGCAAGGGAGTAAGGGGAACAAGGGAGGCACGGGAAGTAATGGAGATGCGAGTTGGGGGAAGGGGCAAGGCCAGCGTGTGCTCTTCCAGCCGCCGCTCTTGCAGCTTGATCCAGGATCCATCGGGAGCGGAGGAGTAAGTGGAGTGAATGAGGGTGGAGGTTAGACCATTGGAAAACGTGGTCTGGGCCAAAGGAACCTGCACAGTCCACGTATTCCGGCCTTTCGGCCTATTATTGTCGACCCCTTCAACGCAGAAGCTCACGCTGCCAGGACGCACCGCATCGGGCCGAAGGGGGCGCTGCGATGTGAGGGAAAATGGGACAGGGCGACGGTGGAACAAGTAAGCAAGGCCCTCGCTGCCTGTGGGCTGCATTCATACACCACCATTAGCACGTGACTTTCATAGCGTGGTATAACTTCAGGGACAGTTCAAGCTGCATACCAGACGGTCCACGACAGCGGCCAGGACATCGAGAGCGGGGGCGAAAGGCCGCTGTTGCACGTGAGGCAGGAGACGGAGGGCGAAATCGGAATCAAGCACTTGCCGCGCGTAGCTGGGCGTGAGCAGCAGCGCCAGCAACGCCGGCTGCTGCGCGGACTCCGCCCCTCCAACGGCCAGCGCGTGCGGCCGGATCGCCGCAAGAAGATGCTCCATGCTGCTGCCTTGCGCATGCTCGGCGCTGACTGTGCCCATCACCACCTCCACTCCGCCCCAATTCGTCTCTTCTGCTGTCTTCCGCCCTCTCCTGTCTACCGCATGCTCGACGACTCCGCGTCGTGCCATTACGCCGTATCGGACGTATGGCAATGCGTTGCTGACTCGGGCTCGCCATTTTGGCGGCACCTGGGAGAGCATTGAGCCTCCCACCGTCATGTACCACATCAATACCGTCGTGTTAAACAGGTCCACTGCGGAATCCAATGCCGTCAGCTTCAAACTCGAGTCGGCTATCGGCCATACTTTTGACCGAGAATATCTGGCACCACATGCGCTCACCGTCCGTGTTTCATCATCGATTTGGTCACCTTACATACACCTTCTATATCCATATGCCTGGATAGAGTGCACCAAATGGAATTTATGCAAGGTATCGGTCTGTGTTAAACCACCATGTGTACACAAATACATGTATCGCCTCTCTACATATATTCCGTAGCAAGAGTAAGCCACAAGCGAAACTCTTCCAGTCCTATGTGAGGACATGTTTTGGTGCTGGGAGGTAGAATGCTTGATTGCATATCCCATGTATAGCTCTCGATGAGTGGCATTGACGGTACTGGAACCACTATACAAATGCCTCCTTCCAGACAATCCTCACAAACACCCTGCTGGCCACATCAACTTCTGGACACTCCGGTACTCCCGTCGCCACTGTTCGGCATATCTCACCCCAAATCCATGCTCAAACACCCTTCTCACCTCCTCCAGTATCATGTTGGACGCCTTAGGGAAGCAAAAGTACACACACATCCATCCAGAAAGCACAGCCCAGAATAAAAACCAAACGTTCCCGACGGCGTCATGCTCTTCATCATCGACAGAAACGTCGAACTGACGACGAGATTGGGGTGCCAGTTGAAGACATTAACCATCATGGTCCCCATGCTTCGCACTTCCATGGGAAGGAACTGGTTGGCCTGCCATGGCACGCAGCCTAGCCCCGCGGCGTAGAAGGCGACGAAGAGGATCATGGCAACCAGAACCAGGATTGCCGGCCAGCCCACGACATCAGAAGTCAGTTTAAGCGTCTGGTCGTTGATGCGCACCCAATGGAAGGTGATGACCACGGGGATTAGACACACCGGCATGCCCCACATGATCCAGAGAAGCAGGCGGCGGCGTCCGATTCGATCGATCAGCGCGATGCTCAGGACGGTGAAGATCCAGTTCACGATGGCAACGACGCTTCCGACGGCGATGGAATTGGAAAAGCCGACGATGTCGAACAGCGTCGATGAGTAATACATGAGCGTGTTGAAGCCGCAAAATCTACATGGATCGTCATTCTCACCTGCTCGGACAGGTGAAGAGAGGGTATAATGGACCCACTGTTGAAATCACACGAGACGATAAGCAGCGATGCCTGCGCCGAGATTTGCAGAAATCCGAAAGAGCATGTCGAGGGATACCTTGACGGAAATTTCGTCAGTCAAGGCCTTGGCTTGGCTGACGCCGGCTTCGATGGCCAGTATCTTGCTCTGATACTGCTCCTCCGTGGAGTTAGGGTAAATACTACGAAGGACCAAAATCAGAGCTGATCACTCACAAAAGAACAAGAATACACCCAGCAAGGTTGATGGGATGGCGCCTAGTGCGACCATGTACCTCCAACTATTTTCAACCCGGTAGAATGCAGCATCGAGGGCATAGGCGAGAACGCTACCGGTTCCAAGGAATATCATGTCCACAGAGATCATGCGGCCACGAAATCGAGCTGGTGAGATCTCAGCGATGTACAACGGCACGATCTTTGGTGGTGATTAGGAAGCTATGAACAAGTTCCTAAAGCGGAATCAATCTCACGGTAGAAGTCGACCTAACCCCCAATCCAATAAGAAATCTGCCAACGTTCATCTGCACAATAGTAAAAGAAGAGGCTCGAACGACCGCCCCAAGCGTGAAAAGGACCAAGGCCAACTAGATGGCAGGTTTTCGTCCCGTACCTATCACTCGTAATCCCTGCAATGATAGCTCCGACCGACTCGCCGGCAGCACATAGAGAGATAATCAATTCTTTCTCAGAATATTTGACCGGGCGGTTATTCAACGAGGACCGAGCACGACGACGACTCCGGATATGACATCCTAAAGTATCTGCCGTCAGCGATATCAACCAGAGTTGTGACGAGAGCTACCATACCTATCATACCCGAAGAGCATGCCACCGATTGCAGCGGCGGCAGCGCACCTCCATACAAACGTCCCTGGTCTCGTATCTTCGATTGTATCAAAAGCGCCTAAGTCAATGGTCTTGTCTACCGCTTCTACATAGTCGTTGTGAACGATGTTTTGGCCATCTTCCATATCTGCTATCCTGCTGTATGCTTCTTTACGAAACGACGTATTGTGTAGCTGATATTTTCCCGGCTGGCAATGGGAATTATCTGGTCGAAAATTTCAGAACAAAGAAGAATGAAGTCACGCGATCACTTGTCGATTACGGTCCTCTGAGCCGGGGGTTGTAGAGTTAATTTGTTCACAAGATAAATGCTTTTCCGTATCTTAACCTTTTTCCTCGACCATCAGCCTTCTCCGCACGGCAAAAGCTTCATGAGTGCGGAGTCTCCATGCAGCAAGCTCAAAGTGTATTAGGGGATCGAATCTATTCCGTACCTAGAGGATCACATCAAGCGCATTTTACTCACCCGGGATCTGGGGTTCTGAAGGTATGGAATGTGCAGATGGCTCAGCGCATATATTTGCAAGCTAACCCTGGTTGCGGAGACAATTTCCTTTTATTCTTAACAATACGCGGCTGCTCCAGCAGGTCGGCCCGAAAAATGCGACTGTATAGAGATTGTGCGTTCGTGTTGAGAAATATCGGCATTCACTATTTGTTTGACCTTGCAACCTTCATTGCTATTGCTTCTGACAGACAAAGCATTTGCTTCTCTGGCGTCGGAGCTCGTCCGGCTTCCCTGACACTGGGCCACCATATTGCACTACTCAAAGGCCAGTCCATGTCGATAAGATTTAGTGTAAATGCGATTACTTGTGATGCCACTTTCTAGGGGGGAGTCGCCTGAAATTATTAAAACCATGCCTTTCCGTCAACACAGCTATTGAAAATATGAGAGAGCGTGTCAGTCGTCATCATCCATCGCTATCCTCGTCCCATTGAGCGCGCAGCGATTCCATTAGCCCGTCATTTCTCCACCCTGTATGCTGATCCATTTCCTGAAGAAACTGTAGAGCGGCTTGCTGATCACCGTGTTGGCGGAGACAACCAGCCCAGACAGAGAGGCTATGACGGGCGGTGAACCAAGTATTTTCGGCTCTCTTGTTCGAAGTGGCAAGTCCGACAACTACCATGAGGTGATGGCGGATATGGCGCTCTGTAGCACGATTTTCGGTCAGGCGCTCATAAGGTCTGCTTGAGACCCGCCTGCGGAGCACGCCTAAAACGATCTGGGCAATGTGGTAGTATTGCAGGCCAACCGCGTGGTGAGGGGCAAGCATCCACAATTCGGGAAAATGCCTGCCCTCTCGTGTTGAACGCGGCTTGGAGATGACTGGGAGAAAAGAAAGAGGCTTCAATCGGTTCCACTCCGCAATCTGCAATTCGGAGGCAGCCAGATCCTCTGGACAGTTCGGCTCGCGAAAAACTCTACTTAGCAGAATAGCTAGATTAAGTACCATCTTGTTAGCCCAGGCGAAGTCGTCATTGCGTTTTATGACAGAAGACTCAAGAAAGCTTTCAAGTCTGATATTTATGGGACTCTGCGTGGTAAGTGATATGTAAAGATTCTCGCGTAGACACAGCCAAGCAGCTGCCTCACCTAAACCGCCATCCGCAGCGAAATGCGGAACCATGTTGAGAATGCGAGAGACGCCTTCCAGATGGAAACGATGATCGTGATCTGTACATTATTAGTTCAATGTCTAAGAGATCACTATAAATTGATATGTTTTCCAAATCTCGAATGTGAGACATGCATACTGACCATCCATCTCCTCATTTTGCCTTAACAAGGCGACAGCAGTCAAAATATTGTCGTTAATCCGTTCTCTGCCAGACATTGCAGGGATCAGAAGCTCTAAACACTTATTCTGGTAGTCAAGAGCGATGGATTTGCCATCTTCCTTTCTACTCCGGAAATAATGACGGGCTGAAAATGCGCAGACAGCATGCCTCAAAACTGGTTCCGTCAACGCACGTCGTGGAACCTCCAGTTCAAAGCTTCTTGCTGGGTCTGTAACATCCGTCCATAGAGCCATGTTTTCCGCGAAGTTGCGAATCAAAATAGCTTCAGATTCGGTAAACGGTTGTATCGTCATTCCTAGTCCGCCATATTGCCCGTTGAGGATAGCCGGCGATGTCTGATCACTTTGAGGCGATGGATTCGACGTCGACACAGAGCTGGGGTTGGATATGCCGTTTTCTTTGGACGCCATTGAAGTGCAATCAAGTTGGCTAACTTCTGGAGTTCGACTATCGCTGCCGTTGCTGTAACTCTGCATTAGACCTGGCCCTTCATCAAAGAATCTTAGAGCAGCTTGTGGGTGGATTTGAAGAGTGGCCATCGGTCTTTTCTTCGCCAAAGCCACTTGCTGTGGATCATATCGAAACCTGAAGGTCGGTTGTCGAACACATTCTAACCCAATGCTTTGGCATTGCTTGCATGCTGCGGCTTCGAAGTCGCATCTTTTATGACGAACTCGGCATGCCTGGCAGACTTGTGGTGGCCGCGAACCTGAAGCCTGTTCTGCACCATCCATTCAAGAATATCTGCGGTGAGATTCTGAATCTTGCAACCACATTTATGACTGTGTCGGGAAGCGCAAGTGGCAACAACTGGAAGGCAAGGTTGAAGATGAACCTACTACGGGTGGCCAAACGCAACACATGTCGATTTATTGGCTGGAATAGTGATGTAGATCGTGAGTATACATGCAAAAGAACTATGTATGGCATACGGCTTAGCATCAAGAATTTATCACTTCTGTTTCGTCCCCATCGGTGTTGCAAGGCCACTGTCCGTTTTCTTTGGCCCTTCTGCAATCCCAGTATAGACTAATTCACCGTCCGCATTCCAACGGCTCACTTCTCCTGACCACAACGCACTTTGCAACGCTCTTGCGATCTGCATCACCTTGATCCCAGTCCTTAATGGTAGTGGCACTGGCGTATCATTCAAAATGCAGTCGATAAACTCTTGTGCCTCAGTTGCAAAGGCATGCTCGAAGCGCTGCCAGTACTCTTCTTGCACCTCATGGGTGATGCCGCGTTTGTCGCAGAGCATAACATTATTGGCACGAGGCACCAGATTGACAGTCACTTTACCTTCAGTACCAATCACTTCGGTGCAGACGTCATGCCCATGGGCTTGAGTTCGTGAACAGTAATAGTATGCGAGTTTACCACCCCAGAATTCTACCACACCGACTGCGTTATCTACATCCTCGGAGGCGGCTAGTTCAGGATGATGCTGGAGAGTGCCGATAGCCCAGCATGCCTTTGGAGTTGGATTATCGAGGTACCAGAGAGTCAGATCGATGTCATGGATCGCCTACGAGCGCGTGGTCAGCTCATGCTTCATTACAATTCACGGGGATCAGAATTTGGAGATCCATACACAATCAACGAAAATTCCACCGTTTCGAGTGGCATACCGAACAAAAAAACCAGTAGTGTCCAAAAGATCACCAGTTTGAGAGCGAACCATGAACGGCTTGCCAATGGCACGAGTCTCAAAGATTTTTCTGGCGGCATTCCTATACGAATCATCAAATCTGCGCGAGAATGCGGCCATTACTTTCAGTTCTGGCTTCTCCTCAGCCGCATCGACAACTCTCTGTGCTTCTGCCATATCAGTTGAGAGCGGCTTCTCACACAGGACGTGCATGCCCCTTTTCACCCCTTTCAATGTCTGAATCGCATGAACATCTGTGCTGGTGCTAACCCAGATCGCTTCTAGTCCTGGATGCCCAAGCATTTCATCATAATCGTCGTATACAGAAATCCCGAAGTTTCTGTACTCTTCGTTGTCGCGAGCCCATTCTACCTCGTGAGGTAGGTTGCTGCACACAGCTACCACAAGCGCCTGTGGAACACGATAGATCAGGTTATGGACGTGTCGCTTGCCCATACGGCCGAGGCCAGCAACGCCGATTTTAATTCTGTTGGTCATTGTCAATTCTTCAAGGATGAATTGATGTTGAATTGAGGACAGAGCGGTTGAACAAGTGGGCAATGAAATGGAGAAGATGAGGATGGAAATGTAGCAGATTCTGCAATTACTCTCTTTAATACTTATCCAACACTTTGCCGCCATTATGATCGGATGGAATTGGAAGCCGTGACGGTTGGGCGGAAGTTTTAGAAGGGTTCGTATGACTGGAGGAAGCCCGACGAGAACGAATACAGTAATTAAGTCCGCCAACATGGCAATATTTCCCGATAAAAGTGTAGTAGGGAAAAGCCACAACAATGTTATTGAAATGACTAAATGCAACTCCGTTTGGGCTTTAAATCACCTGTATTCTCAACAGCAGCTTTTTCCTGCAATTCTATCAAACATCGATTCACCCGAATGGTGCCGTTATCGGATGGGACCATAATCAAAATACTGATAATCCCCGCCGAAAAGTTTCTCCATGAACCCACAACTTACTATCGTAACCACAAGTGAAGATGAGAGAAACCCTTTCCACAAAAAACAAGTTCTGACAGACATTTTGCACCGTTTCACTTATATTAGAGATGAAGCCGAAGGCGTCATGCATTTAAAAGGTCTTTCTAGCATGATCGATAGCTTCTAGTCCAAGAACACTAAGCATGTCAACGATCATTTATTGAAAGTGGACCATTAGAAAGATAGTTTCCGGACTTTTTAGTGTGTGAAACGAACTTGGAAGTGATTTAATACTTCCTAAAGATGGAGCGGACATGAGAACCACTTGGAAGATTCGGAGGGGTGTCCCATCGTACGTTTTTTAACAGTCGTCTTCACAATCTATCTATTGATACAAACACATATACCATCTAATGATGGATTGCACACACCATGGATAAGCGAACCAATCAACTGAACCTGAGCAGAATAAATTAAGATTCGATATAATGTAAGTCGTTTAAGTGCATCCGACGGATTATACCCTGTAACCAGTTGGATACCCGGTACACAACGGCTATCGAGTAGATCGGCTCTCCTGAAACTTGAACATATTGTCAGCTTTGAGATGTATTAGGAAAGACAAGAATTTGTTTGTCAAGATCAGATCTTGTGATACAGATGAGGGATACCGTACAAATGCAGGATTTTTCTAGCCTTAGACTAGATCTTGGTTTTTGAAGGTCGAGAATTCAAAAAGTAGATTTCCACTCTCGGGTTTTGAGTGCAGACTTACAGAAAACGAGGAGCTGGCTTTCGACAGTTTAGCTTTGGAGACAGCTATAGAATACGCTCGAATGCATTTCGTCCATCTTGCTTGACAGACCGAAGAATTCGTTTTTCTCGTTGAGAATTGGCACTAATCTACATATCATGCGATTCCATACTAGGGTATGCTACAGTTGTCACCGGTTTATGTATTGCTTAAATCAACGATACATTGCTCCAGAGAAGTTCCTACCGTGGTTAGCGGTAAATCCTGCTTAGGACATTTGACCGAGTACATACTTATTCATGAGATCAAGAAACATTCAATTCATGGTTATATTTATACTCCGTGCATTTAATGATCACAAGCCAGCTTTGAAGGCCTTTGACGCTTGAGCTCAAATCCACCTATGTCTGCATTTCTGAACGGTGCTGATTACTGCCGACATGGATTCTTGTAGAGAGAAGAGAGAGAGAGATGGAGGGAGAGAGAGGGAGAAATTGAAGTGATACTGAGAGTGAGGGGGAGAGAATGAGCGCATATATGTGGATTAGATAATAGAAATAGGCTTGTTCCGCCTCTGCAAATTATCATTAATGAAGTTGAGCAACCCTTATTTGCAATATATCGATATAGCTCATCTCCAAATCTAGATGATATATTCCAGCAACATCGTTCGACGATCCAACGAAGGAAGCAAAATTGGGCTTGAGCTCTTTCATTCCGCCATCAAAGAATGAGGATTGTACGTGATCATATCGGTTTCCTTCTTAAAGGACATCATTTGACCTTCTGTAAGAGTTGGAGATACTGCTGTTGGTTCGAGCTGTGATAAGGTAGCCTATCCATTGGATGGATGCAATTCAGAACCTCCGAAGCCTCTTAGGCTATTGATTGTGAGGTGACTTCCTCATATGCCACAAAGCAGTTGCTGTTTGCGCAAGGCACCTAACTAACACATGGAAGAGAGCTGTAGGGCAATGTTAAGAACTTAGTCGACGGTGAAGCGGCGCAGTAAGCTGAGCGCGATCAACTGTTTACGGCTAATTCTAATACTCGAAGCTCTTAATATACGACGAGTGCGCCACTTCCCCGTCTGCACTACTTCACCGTCTACTAGAGAAGCTCTGGTTCGACACGATCGGTCGCCAACGATGAACTATCCTTTATATTCTCTTCCCGATGGATAGCACCCATGTGCTCAACGCAAGGGACTGCGACACCATTGAGTTGACCACCATATCCAAATCCTCGCCCTTGGCCTTCGCCAGCCCAATATTCCGGATGTTGATTTAGCCAGCGACTCGTAGCTCGCTGGGGAGCCTATGCAAAGGCTTCAAAATGCATGTGTTTGTCAGCAAAAACCAATAGGGTTGTTCGTCGTTGTGAGTTTGCAATCAGCTATTTGACGTATGCTAACAGAGCTATGTATCCATTTTCTTCGATATTGTTTATCCCATCTGTATGCGTGTTGATGATCATGTACTCATTTGCAAGATCAGAACTTCCAATGGCTGTCCATATCGACCTTGTCGACGTGTTCGGAACCCGTTTAGCGTCCAATATAATTCGAGCATCAGTGTCATTTTTTGCAGCTCCAACCAAGTTATTAAGCTCTTCATAGTCACCTTGAACATAGACTGTTGGAACACCTTGGTAGAGAGCATGGAAAGGCATCACCGATTGCCCATCTATAAGCCCGATAGAGACATTTTGCCAAGCATATACAGTGGTCTTCTCGCCCGCATCTGCCGCTGCAGTCAAACTATGCACTAAAATCTCTGCGCTATATAGTCTCTAGATCTCCGTACTCGACAGACCAGGGGAGAGCCAGGCCAGACAGGGAAGTCTACTGGTAGATTTTGAGGAAACTTCGTTATATTTGTCAAAGCAATATTTCTCGCCGCTTCCTCCCAATCCGGCACTTCTTCAAAGGAAGAAGTCTTCAAATCGACAAGTTTACCATTCACTCCCCGCATGCATCAGTGAAGCCTGAATAGACCGAGTAGGAACTCACCACGTATTCTTTATCACCGATAAAAAGCTTTAGATCCAACAGTGGTCCGTTATAGTCGACAGACTTCAAGTCATCGACTTCAACGGTAAGATTCAGATCTTGGAGAGCGGATTCAATGTGATTATGAGCGCATTGTGCGTTGGGAACCATGTAAGTCGATCTTTCAAAGGTGCGATAAATTCAACTTCCTGGAAAGGAAGCTCAGATTGACCGACGGAGCTGTGTTAGCAGTAGCTCAGATATAGAGAAAGGGAAGATTACACAACATCATCAGCGACGCGGATAAGGTAAAGGTGAGGACAAAGGAAAGCGAATGAGTACTATCCTCTATTACGAGTTGACGTCTCGACGTAAATCATGGCATTAGCTTTCTTGCCTCAATATATACTGAAAGAGGGGAAGATATTAAGAACCCCGCAAAGGATTTTCGGCTGGCCGATATTGGAGACGGCTTCGCATAGTGCAAGAAAGCATTAATAATGACTCTTTCATAGCACGCAATACCTAATGAATGATTAGATACATATCTGCAGGCGTTTCTCTGCTTATCTCTTTGATTCCAGAACGAAAGTCTGCTTCATTTACTCAGCAGCAATGACGCCCCAGATCGATGGAGAGCAGTTGAAATGCTTTATAAAACATCGCCACAATTCTAATCTTCAAATGTCTATACACGTTTCGTTTGAAGATCAGATCGGCTCTCCTCGCATGTCACTTCGTTTACGGTCTGCACTGTTCAAAATTGCCACTGGTCTAGCCACAGTCTCATCCACTCTGGAGATACGGGTTGCAATGTGCGCATTGTCTTACTGACTTTGGAAGTATTCTTCGTATCGAGGCGAGCCGAAGCGCTGCCTTGGGTCATTGATTGATAGAAGGAGAGCAACTTCAGACCAGGATTATATGCAACTTCGGAGAGAGGTCTTTGTGAGCTTTCCTCTAATAACTTCACCCAGGCCCCAAAGCTCACAACTTTCATTGGGTGGCCATTCACTTCGATATTATAATTTCTTCCTGTTGTGCCTTGGAAAGAAGCGCTCTTTTGGAAGTGATCCATGATGGCTGGGAGTAGATCAGACCACTTGCAAGTTCGTGGGTTGATGGTGTGATAGTATCTTGTCCAGCCATCGCGGGAAGCGCTGCAGTCGTTCAACACAAGATCCACGATGATATTGGCAAGCATATTGACTGGCACCCAGGAAATTTCATCTTGACTTCCACCGAGAGAGTTCGGGATTGCACCCAAGAATTTTGAGCTGGCGATAATCTATGCTGGAGGTCAGTTCGAATGTGTAGTCAATAGAATGGTTGAAGGATAGGAGGCTGACCGAAGGCAACCACTCTTGCTTGTTCCACATCCCCATCCGACTCTCAGCAAAACAGACAGGACCAGCAATCTGCCCGACACGACATATTGCTGAACATACACCCGATTGCTTTCCTGCTACCTCTAGAAGCCGCTCAGTTATGTATTTCGACTCACTGTACCCACTATACCCTGGCACACTAAAGTCATCTATGGATTCCTCAGGTACAAGTATGTCTCCATTTTTTAAACGCCATTCTCCGACTGCCCCGACGCTAGAAATGAAGAATATGGGTGCGTGCTGCGCTGAGGCCGCCGAGAAGTCGATAAGGTGTCTTGTCCCTTCAACATGGGGCTCAAATGACTCAAGTGATAAGTTGAAGTTCACTTGCCATTGATTATCTAATGCACGACTATCAGCAACCATGTGCCCACAAAAGAGTTGTAGAGGGAGGGGAATTCTAAGCACTCACGAATGACAAATGAAGTCTCCTGGCGGAGACGCTCATACACTTCATCATCCAGTCCGAATTTCTTACGTGCGAGATTTGTTTGAAAAAATAACGCCCTGTGTCCCCATTCAAAAATCAAACCTCGGTCCTTGTTGATTTTCTTCTGCCGGTTTTCACCGTCAATGCTTCGATTCAGACAGAACACTTTCTCCACCCTGTCATTTGAAAGTAAAGCATGCAGTATATAAGTTCCCAGAGAGCCAGTGCTACCCGTCAACAATACTGTGATACGGCCATCTCCTTCAAAATGTGGTTCAGCCGCATGCGGTTGCGGCAAATTCTTTGTGTACTTGTTGAGCATCTCCTTCATGGCGCACTCACGATCCTCATCCTTGCTCGTACTCTCTGACGTGGATATTGTAATAGCTTTCATTGCATATGTAAGCCTGTTGACAGTAGGGTTTGAGTAGATCATCTGACTGTCGATCTTGCTGCGGATGAGCGTGGCATCGCCACTCAAAACAGCACTTGCTTTTAGCTGTCTTGTCAGTCTCATCACACTCAGAGAATCCATTCCACTTGCAAAGAATTCCTTGTCTGGATTGATGGTATCGCATCCCAGTATCTTCTCCACCGCATTGGAAATAGCTGATTGAAGTTTCTCGGCGTCTTCGTTTAGTTCAATTTTTACATCGTTGGCCGTTTGATCAATGTCTCGATTGTGATAGATATTCTCAATCTCAGTGGAGTAAAGCTTCAAAGTCGCTTGTCGCTGAATCGTGTCTTTGCCTGCCCTTGACATAGGCTTCTCGGGAACGGTGAAAATTATTTTATCTTTGGACAGCTTCGCATGTCCAGGGGCATTTCTGTTCGCCTTCTCAACCACCCACCAAATAGAATCGATCATTTGCTTTTTTATTTGCTCAATTTTAGGATCAAAGTCCGCTGCGATGTCGTCTCGCAGTTCAATTAGTATCGCAGGCTCGAATCTGGACTGTCCAATGATTAAAACACCTTTGATCTTTGGCTCTTCTTCTAATATCAGCTCCATTGAGGAGGGGTTTAGCTTCTCGCCATTGGAAAACACTATGATATCGTCTGCTCGACCTATATTAAGCCACATGTCTGGTTTGACTGGGTGCTTTGTGTACAAGTCTTTTGTGGAGTACTCTTCAGAATTTGGGAAAGTCCACCAAGCGCAGTGGTACGGATCTGTTGACGGATGACGGACCAGGAAAAGCTCGTAAACACCCTCTTCTCTTTCTCTGAATTCAATTCCTTTCATTTGGGGATCATATTGAAAATATTCCCAGCTATCTTTGGCATGAACGTAGAATGGCATCATGCCAACTTCTGTTGTCCCGAGGGCATTCACGAGATGGGTGACTTTAGCGATCTTGTTTCCGATGCCTGGAGATAACGGACCTGTGCAAGAACATTTTGTGAGATGGTCTGATAGAATTAAATAAGAAGGCTATAAACATACCTCCTCCATAGCAAACCGCTTCCAACTTGCTCAGTCGAGAAATACCGCCTTCCGAAACGCCTATCTCTTCAAGCATTGAGGGTGCCAAAAAGGCAACATGTGGATGTGCTGAGTCCAAAACTTTCTGTATGAGACTGGAATTTAATGGTTGATTACTTGGTGCCCAGATCGTGGAAATATCGAAAAACAAGGCACCAATCAGACCGATGCTGATGCCGGCGCCCTACGATGAAACATTGATGAGTTAATGAGCAAATGATGAAACAAGACCGATACTCACATGGAAAGGAGGCAGTGTGCACAATATCCGTTTCCCCTCTAGGTATTTCAACAAAACTCGGTTGCCTCTGTAGTCTGGTAGATTGTGATGAGCATCAAATGTAGCAGCCGCACCTTGCAGGAGTGATATAGGCTTAGGAAGACCGGTAGATCCTTGCATGAGTGTCAGCTAGTAATTTCTTTTCACGTTTTGACAACATACCCGATGTATGTAGAATAACGTATGGGTCGGTCTTCCCTTCGTCAAAAGTCTTGTCGTACGGGTATACAGAGAGATCATCGCTGCTGAGAATCTCCTCCAAGCTTGGGACTTTGAGAATATGCAAATCACGCTCGTTCGCGAGTGAGTTGACATTGTTCGACCAGTCATGTAAAATTGTCGTACATTTTGTTCCATCGAGTAATGATAGCTGCCCTGCTACACTGTTCCTTGGAGACGGCAGGAGTATCTGCACATGTCATAAGCCTGAAGACGCCTCAGCTTGCTTCATGAATCATAGCCTACCTGACGACCAGTCTTCGACGATGCAATAACCAGGATAAAGTACCGCACGTCGGATGGGCCTATATAAGCAAAAGTTTTGGTATATTTTCCAAGTTTCAAGTCTAGCCAGTGGGCAACATGGTTGGTAGCTCGGGCGAAGTCTCTGTAGCGAACATCGACAAGGTCATTTAAATTATTTGCTCGAGGGTAGGAGCAGAAGATCTGTTCTGGCTCATTGATTGCTTTTTCATCCACACGTTTTGTCAGAAGGCGAGAGCCGTACTTATTGCGTTGCATGGCGTTTGGGTGCATCTTCACTTCCAGGAGCGGGGTGATGATGTGGTCCTTATCGGTAAGGAATGAAAGTGCTTGCTGGTCATTACATCATCAGGGCGGATTTTGTGTTTACTGACCGCAGCATGATCTAGTTTTTTAGCAAATTTTAGAGACTTTACGGCCACATCATTGCTGTAGCCTCCACAAATCTCTGAGGCTGTGATTTTTATTCATGTGTATATTTATTTTTCCAACTGGATGCACCACAAACCCAAAATTGACTGATCTTGTGAGTTCAGCCTCACTTGAGAAGATGCAGAATAATCACCAAGAAGACACTTTGACAATAATCTCAAAGGCAGCAGATTAAAAATCGTGTCTGATACGAAAATATGCGCTAACGGAGGAGAAGTTGTGTCTTTATTGAGTGGTGTTTGAACTACCCCGCTGATTTACTATATTCTGCAATGGAACAAGTGGACAGTCAAACAACTCCAAATCGCAGTGCAAGGTATATTATTAGCTACTATTTCTTTGGATAATATTAGATTCAGTCTTAGCATTGCCCACAAGGTTGACTTATATAATCCTCGGGAATTAGTATACTACCTTATCTTTGAGAGATAAATCTACAATTTTCGAGAGAAATCTGGAGCTGATGGAAGACCAAAGGATGGAGGCTGCCACCCTCCATCCCAAGGGCTCCCACAAGAACCCCTACCTCCCAAATAAAGGGCCTAGAAGCTACACTACAAAGCCAAATAAGCGGATAGAGAACATAGCTATATAAAAGAATATACTCACCCTTACTAATAACATCCAGATAACGCGGGGGATCAGGGCGTGAAACGGATTTTTATCGAATTTCATCTCATCTCTTTCAACACACTATGCCACCACCAAATCGCGTTCAAATTGGCCAAAATGAAGGCAGCATTATACTAGCAATGTCAGCATTCAACTCTGGCCAATGCGACAGTATACCAGCAGCTGCAAAGGCCTATAGTGTCTCCAAATCCACGCTCTTCAGAAGAATTCATGGAAGATCCTTAAGAGAGCATTTTACACCAACGAACAAGGAACTTAGTAAGACTGAAGAAGAGGTGCTTATTAAGGATATATTGAAGCTGGATTCATAAGGCCTTTCACCTTCTCTCTCTCTTGTAAGAGATATAGCAGATAACGTCATCCGCGGGGAAGCGGAACACGCGCAGAAGCGGAACACGAATCTTATGTCTACTATCTTCAATTTACTATTTCAACCGCAATAATAGCCCGTTCACTAAAGCGACAGCCTATATCGGAAGCTAATATCAATGCGGCTATACAGTCGTATCACGAAAAGGCGTATCCTTCAATGCGGGCGGCTACTCGAGCGTTTAATGTTCCTCCTCCAACTCTCTACGCCCGCCTAGCTGGACGTACTTCACGGTCGCAAGCCCACGAATCTGCTCAGATCCTCTCAAATGCTGAAGAAAAGACATTAGTACGATGGATATCACGACTCTGTAGGACTAGATTTCCAGCATCACCTAAGTTGGTTGTAGAGATAGCTGAGGAAGTCCGTCGGTCCTGCTTTCAGCTCTCGCAGTCACTACCGTTAACCTTACGACTAATCGGTAAGTACTGGATTAATCGCTTCCGCATATAGTATCTAGAGATCTAAGGTATCTGGGCTCGTCAAATCGAGAGTGCGCAACTGTTACAGGAGGTGTAGTTAGGACACGTATAGATAGCCTCCGAGGGGATCACGTGCACCGGTCTCGGTGGCTTGCCGCACTGATTACTCTTTCGCAGCGCATGCGACTCACAGAAAGCAGTAATCAGTTCGACCTCGTACTGACTGTTTAGTCGGGGACCTGTACACGCTGCGAGATACCTGGTTGAGGTATCCTGTATCATCCAGATACCTTGAATCTCAGGATGCCGTATGCGGAAGCGGTCAATCCACTACTCGCTAATCGGTCGTAAAGATGAGGATAGTAACTGTGTAAGCTGGAAGCGGGCACGACGGATTTCCTCAGCCATTTCCACGACCAGCTTAGGTGATGCTGGAAATCCAGTACGGCAAAGTCGTGATATCCATCGTACTAATGTCTTTTCTTCAGTGCTTAAGAGGATCTGAGCAGATTCGTAGGCGTGCGATCGTGAAGGAGTTCCGGCAAGGCGGGCTCGGAGAGTAGAAGCTGGCACAGAGAATGCGAGAGCAGCCGCACGAACGGACTTGTATTCTTGATTTTCATACGCAGTAATAGCTGCCTGGATGTTAGCTTCAATTTCAGCTGCTTGCTTTGATGAACGGTCCATTTTTGAATGTGTAGTGATGGATCAAACGTCGTGGGTTGGCAATCCGTGCGCAGCTTCCCCGCGGATGACGTTATCTGTCTGCACTTCTTCTGTCTCTGAATAAGAAATGCCTCATTAACAATTTTAAGCTCTGGCCACTGGCTTTTTATAATGGCATAGGCGTTCACTATTACCTGTACGTCCTTTACAACTCTAGACAGAAATATCGAGAAGAGTTGGTGGGCTGCTGTAGTGTCGCTCCTTTGAATCAGAGGAGCTTGTTTGTGGATCTCATTTGCATTATCCAGTATCTCGGGTTGCTATTCTTTTGAAGAAGACAAGGAAAGAGTTATAGCTATAGACGGCATAAATAGGTCTCGTTGAGATATTTCAGCTACGTATTGAATTGAGGAAGATATGAGCGTTTGAATTGTTCTAGAATATTGCTCCTATGAAAGACTTCGTTATATGCAATACATAAGAAGTTAAGAAAACCTCCTTTATTTAACACGGGGGATCAGAGCGTGAAACGGATGGGTCGTGGCACACGCCCTTACCTCTGCATTGTTGCTCTTGTAATATGTTGCTAAAGGTGAATAAGACGTAAATTTGACCACTCGCTTAGATGACCCGCTCGCTTGTGAAGCATGTCAACATCGGGCCGACCTCCAATGAGTCAACTTCGTGCGTATACACGTCCACAGTTTTCGAGGGCTTAGCTTGATCTCCCGATATTAAAAAAGGTTATCAGTCATCTAAGTGCTCCCTCCGGAAATAATTAGCATTGCACCTGAACCGGACTTCAACCCAATTTTCCAGTTCAAAATTGCAGGTCTATTAACGTTTGGCAGCCTCGTTGCGATCGTATAATGGATTCTTTTGGCTCCGTGATGGGGGCTCGCCTGGCACAAATTGGTGGCATATATGGATCAGTGCTATTGACAGGTATGAAGACTGGCCTCAGTAAATTACTGCGCCGGGAGCTAATAATTGGCTCTTGCAGGCTTTCTTGGCTCATTCAGCTATCTGGTGGTGCCAGCCATTGAAATAGCGCCGTGCGACACTCTTCTGAAGCAATATCAGAGAGCAGGAGCCATTGGTTTCACAACCTCTCCAAGGCTGGCTCTTGGAACGGCAGGAGCATATGCTTGGCTTGCATACAAAGGCAAGAGTTTACACCAGCTCTAAGTAAGGATCAAAGAAACAGGCTGATTTATTCCATAGCATTTCGCTCCAATGAGTATACGGCGAGTAAAGCGTATGGAATCGCCGCTATTCTCACCCCGATGATGATTCCATTTACTTTTATGTTCATTACATCAACGAATGCGCAGCTGAATCGGCTTGCCTCGATTGCGGCTGATGATGTAGCCAAAGTTGATAAGACCGAAGTGCGTCGGCTGATCCAAAGGTGGAAGGTTTTGAACTACAGAAGGACCTTCCTTGTTTTTATCGCTTCGGGCTTTGGTCTACTTGGGACACTGGCATGGCGACTGTAAATCCTGGGAGGCAAGAGTCATGAAAGGTCAGATTTTCTTAGTCTTCAAATTTAATTAGAGCACAAACCTTTGATCTCAGGCAATTGGATATCGTACAGCAATGCTTGTTTCCAAAATTTCTTCGTAAAAGCTGCGGAGAGCTGGCGTGGAAATTTGGCATGTAGCCTTAGCCCAATAAGATCGAATAACTTTTGATCTTCGAAAAGAAACTTGTAAGATTGCGTTGAAATAGAAATTAGCCACGGTCACAGAAGATATATATTTATGTCCTCTTTGTCGATGCCTGGCCATGTAACCTCTTGGTGGCCGAAAAATTGCATGAGGCACAGTCGTTTGCGCTGCCAAAGAATGAGCCCAAATCTTGATCTAATTAACTTTCAAGTGGAACAAGCATCAAATGAAGCAACTGTTGAGAGTTAGCAGTTCAGAAGGACAGTGGGAGGATGCCTGAGGCATGAACTTGATGTCTTGGGCAAGACAACTTGTTCCATCCTGTCTAGTTAGCTTCATCTTCTTGAATCAACTAATCAATTAATCTATTACGGTTGGTTCCTATAACACACTCCAAATCTTACTAGTGTTCAAGCTTCCATCGAACTCTGAAGAGTCACCTACCTTTTAACAGCAACAAAAAAAAGTCCAGGGAATTTAAAGGCACCCTCTGCGAGAAACTTGAGTCCACCGGCTCCATTTGACATCAATGATCTAAAGAAGTGAAATAGATATGTCAAGTAAGTGCATTTGAATTCTTAAGTTTACGGCGCTCAGCATTGTTTCATCCGGGCAGTCGTGATTGAATTGCACTTCGGAGTTTGTGCGCCAGCTTTAAAGAAGCAACCCGGAGACTGAGGTCACATGATGTATTGAAAAGAGTGCAATAACCGTGGATCAAAGTGAAAATGAGAAAGATATTGATAAGATAGAATGAGCAGGGCAGCTATCTAATGAGCAGACCCAGCAAGATTACTGCATTCTGTTGAAAGGAGAGAGCCTATGATGGATCAGGTGACCGTGGATCAGGTGACCTAATTGCCTTGGTATGAGGTCTTAGGAAGTCTGAGATTGTTTAACCAACAATACAACTGGTTTCTGTTCCAATGAGCACTCACTTGCTAGTCGTACTGTTACCTATTAGATACCTCAAGTGACTCTACTTCTACTGCATGTTTTTCCCCTCCTGTTATCTCTGGGAGTTTTACACATTCTGTTTAATTGAATGCCTGAAGAAACTAACAAATTCGTGCTCTCTTCGCCGTGGCCCGGATGCCAACCAGAATATCGACTTCAGCATTGTGGTTTTATTGATCGCTAGGCTGTTGTACACGAAGATCTTTCACGTTGTTTGAACGGATAAGTTCATCGCAATAGGAGGTATCTTAATCTATATTTTTAGACTATGGTTATTGATTGGACGGTGCATCCCAAAGCCGAAACCAGAGAGTCCAGAGCGTGAAAGTTTGCTTTCTGATATCCGACTCGAGAAGTTATGGTGATAGATGGTGGGCTTAACGGTTCTCAAATTGCTGACTACTTGATCCGCCAGGGAACATTGGAAGTCTAGCTTTCGGCTCGAACACCATTGGAATTAAAATCGTCCAGTTTTGAGCTGATCAAGGAAATAGAAAATTTGGGGTCACTAACAAGCAGCTTTCTGCTCTATCAATATGATGTACTCGTAGGTGGCTTGTCAGACCGTGACAATAGGAATGACATAATATTGAAAAAGAAAAAAAAAAAACCAATACTCGCGTGGTGTGCGGCAAATTGCAACTAATCAGCCACTTGGAAGTATCACAGTTTCTAATGAGAAATTTGAAATCACGTGCGGAAGCCGGGTGACTCTCAGTCAATACTAACACTATCGAAAGAACACTGCTTGGTAGTTCTATGCTGCAATGGCGGAGGATCACTACTTGATCTGAAAGAAACGGACTTCGGCAGCTACACCCGTGTCTCCACTGTATCTGTTGGCCAGCTTGACCTATCGTGGGCGATATTTGAAGAATATTCAACTCACTTTCGTGATTGCATTCGGCGTTCGCAGATCATTTTGATCGCTACACACAGACTGGCAGTCCTGTGGCCTAGAATTGGGCCTAAAGGCTTGGAGACTGTACGGGACAGTCCAGCGAGTATTGTGAGAGAGATAAGATCTAATAGACGAGACTTTCTGGAGGTAAAGACCATTGGTCGCTGGTTCATTCACATACTCACGGATGGAGACGCGATATTGGTATACTGCTGATGTCAGACGAAAATTCGAGAGTTTCAGTTTACGGTGTCAAAATCCTGGAAAATGCTGAGTGAGTTTTCCATGGAAACCAAAATCCGTCGTCTCCGGTGGATGGACCGGGATCGAGTGGTCGAGTGGACAGGTGGGCATTGCCGCGGGGCATCGGTATACCACACAATGCGGGGCAGGTGGAGTTTGTCAAGACTACATGTAATATCATTCACTTCGAGCAATATTTCCTTGAAAAGTGACGTTTGCAAACGAACATCCAGTACAAAGAGATTCTCTTGTTAGTCTTATCCCCGAGTTTCCTTTCTCCAGTCTTCTTAGCAATGCCTCGCTTCCTCAAGACAAAACAAGACACTGTTACGAGATCTGGCCCGTCTTTCGACGTTCCTTCGATTGTCAGAGGCGTTATTGACGACATTCGAAGAAACGGTGATACAGCGGTCTCTAGATACTCAGAGAAATTTGATTCCTGGACCCGTCCATCATTCCGCCTAAGTCAAGACGAAATCGATGCTGCTATAGCAGCTTGTCCGGAGCAAACAATCAAAGACATCAAGCAAGTCCAGAGCAATGTGCGTAAGTTCGCCGAAGCGCAACGGGCCTCGTTGCAGGAGTTTGAAATTGAGATGGAGCCCGGGGTATTCTTGGGACAAAGGAACTGCCCCGTACAGAATGTTGGATGGTTAGTCTGTGTAGCATTATCGTAACGTCGGAGCTAACGAGCATAAGTTACATACCTGGAGGCCGCTACCCTCTGCTTGCGAGCGCTCACATGACGATTCTGACTGCCAAGGTGGCTGGAGTGCCCAAAGTCATCGCCTGTACACCACCAATAGGTGGGAAGATTCCATCGACCACGATCTCCGCCATGCATCTCGCCGGAGCCGATGAGATCTACGTTCTTGGAGGAGTCCAAGCCATCGCAGCCATGGCGGTAGGAACGGCAAAAATTCCAAAGGTCGACCTCTTAGTTGGACCAGGCAATGCATTCGTTGCTGAGGCTAAGAGGCAGCTATTCGGAGAAGTTGGCATTGACCTGCCTGCCGGGCCGACGGAAGTGCTTATCGTAGCGGACGAGCACGCTGATCCATATATGTGTGCGGTAGATTTGCTGTCACAATGCGAGCATGGTCCAGACACGCCAGCGCAGCTTATCACAAATTCCGAGACCGTGGCTCGCCAGACAATTCAAATCGTGGAGAAGCTCCTTAGTATCCTCCCGACAGCTCCAATAGCATCTGTGTCCTGGCATAACTTGGGCGAGGTTATTGTGACGGATACAATCGATGAGGCTTTTGCTGTTGCCGACGAATACGCCTCCGAACATGTGCAAATTCTGACAGAAAATCCGCGTCAGGCTTTGACAAAGATGCGTCACTATGGTGCAATATTCCTAGGAGCCAATACTTGCGTGTCATATGGAGACAAGGTCAGTATCATGACCAGATCGATACCCGGTGTTGAGACTAAATTGTCATGTTAGTGCATTGGAACCAACCACGTCCTCCCCACAAAGAAAGCCGCCAAATATACGGGTGGACTATGGGTGGGTAAATTTATTCGTACGACCACGTATCAAGAGGTGCGAAATGAAAATGCCAGTGGTGAGCTCGGAAGACTATGTGGAAGAGCCGCAAGAGCAGAGCAATTTGAAGGACATGCCCGATCCGGCGATCTTCGTGCAGCAATGCATCTTCAGGACCGTTATGAATGGATCTCCCAAAGCAGGCCTAAGAAGTATGCGTATGACTCGACCAGTATGTTATAAATGCTTGGATCGTACCAGAATCCCCAGATGTTAACCTGCTCTGAGAATGCAATATTCCCTTGTGAGAATTCATATATGACACAGTCAAAATAGTAGTTGCGTTCTGTACATCGTGGATGTCTGTTTCAAAATGCGTGGAGGCTTGGAAATCATTCTGGTTCGATTTTTGTACACGACAAGGGTCATATGCCAATATTGTCGCTTTTCCAGCGGCAACGCTTTTCATTTCCAGAGGAATGTGGTCAATTTCGCTTAAGGAAGGTCTCCCTACCCACGCGTCAGATATTTAAGCCTTCACACTGGGTTAAATACTTTGCTATGGCATTTCCCAGACATATTGCCGTAAGCTATAGTATTGAAGAAGACGACAGAAAACTTGGAAATCATTTGGCAGTGGCAATATTCGAATGAGTGTACACCACAGCAGCTACAAGGCCTTCTCCTCTCGATCAAAGTCTCCTAGCTCGAAATGTAAGTGAATGACAGAGCTCTCATCCTCCACAGAAACCATCGCATCAGAAGATCAAGCCATAAAAGAACGTAATAAAGCCAAAAAAAAAAAAAAATAACAAAAAAACGGGGGACTCCGCACAATCTCCGCCTCCGCAACCAGCTCAATTGGTTGAGTCGAGTCTCGCGAGCGAGTGCGAGGGAGAGAAGCCCGGTACTCAAATGGACAAAGCCCGGCGAGGACTCCCGTAAAGAGCAGTCAACTTCATGATCTCCAAGAGTCCCAACGTGTGGGAGTCTAGCTGGAAATGATCTTCCGATGGCCAGCTTTGGAGTCTGTTTTCCACTGCACTCAAACAGTAACACTGCTGGTCTGGACCTCAATCTTCGCTCGCAGACTGAACTCATAGAAAGGGTAGCCCTAGGGCATAGAGCGTAGCCTCTTCCTCTTTCGGTCGAGTCGCAAGTCGGCGCGGTGAAAAAGTCATGCAGTCACTAGCACGACAAATTGGCAAGTATGCAATTTTTAGGCTTGATTGATGCTCGGTGGCATCTTGGGAAAAGCTTCGCCTTGTCAATAGTCGTTCCGATCAGTCATAACCACCCCTGCCCATGCCCCCAGTGCCCACTCCTCCGATCTGCGACGCAAAGGCCGTGCTAATGCTTCTCGCGTCCTCATCACCGTCAAGAGGACGAGATGCTGCAACCCTCCCGGCCGCATGTCTGCCAGAGCCGATCGGCTGCAGAGCGGCATGTGGTTGTTGGGTGTGGTGATATTGCTGCTGCATCGATGACGATGCCGTTCCACCTTCCACGTACCTCCTTAGTTTGTCCGATTGGCTGAGTGAGGCCTGCTTGTTTAAATCATTGATTGACAGCCCGGCAAGACTGACACCACCCTGCCCACCAGCCTTGCCATTCGTCACGGCAGAGCTCGTGCCCGTGGCATCTGTCAACTCTGAGCCAGCCATGCTCTCGCCTGCAACGCTAGCAGGGGCGTGTGGGACACTTGGAGGACCGGTTCTCGGTCCTCCATGGAGATGCGCTGAGGCTGGTGATGCTCCATTACTGCGCTGCAGCGATGGCCAGGTTTCTTGGAAATTCTGGAACATGGAGGGGTATGCACCACCGATTCCACCCATACTTTGCTGGAGAGGGGCGCCGCCACCAAGAGCGCTTGAATGCACAGATGAGACGTCATCAGGGATATAGCCAATCACGCTGCCATCTGCGCCAGTGGATATTCCATCACGGCGCCCTCCAGCACTGCCGTTCATGCGTGTGCCTGGCATAGCTGATGCCATATGGTTGGCGTGTTGATAAGCCATCTGGTAACGCTGGGGACCGCGATAACCCATTTTGGGTTTGCTGAATTGCAAGAGGCTGACTTGCAGGTTGTTCAGCGGGCCTTCAACGAGGCAATTCCGTTCCTTGAAGTGCAAGAGCAAGTAATGCCATAGCGGGTGCTTGCTCAACACCTTTGGGTTTCCCAGGATGACTAATCCATATTTCGCACGGGTGAGGGCGACATTCAGCCGTCGAGGATCAGATAAGAAACCAATTCCCTGATGATCATTACTGCGTACGCAGGAGAGGACGATGAAGTCTTTCTCTCTGCCTTGAAACGCGTCCACTGACGCCACTTCAATCTCCTTGTACACATCTTTCCGAAACGTGCCGGTTTGCTGCATACTTTGCACGATATAACTCCTTTGCCCTTCATACGGCGTGATGATACCAATGCCATCCGGCTTGATGCCTGCCTTGAAGAACCTCGTGACAATCTTCTCCACATTTTGCGCTTCGGTGCGATTAAGATATGATGTCCCGCTTGCGCTGATTTCCTCGCTGCCTAAATTGCTCCAGAACATCATTGGATTGTCGGCGACTGGCCAAGGGAAATCAAGGTTCTTCAAAGCTCGCTCATGCATAGTAATGCCGTTTTGAAGGGATCCTTCGTAGAACATGTTGGAAGGAAATTCGGAGAGGCAGGGGTGCATGCGGTACTGGACTTGTAAGCGGATCGGTGCGCAACCAAGGATAACAAGACGTTCGAACAAGCTCTGATTGAGGCCGGCTTTCGCCGCCTTCTTGTTCATAACGACAGGACCGAGTTGTTGATGATCACCGACGAGTACGACTTGCTTACATCCGAGGACCAAGGGAATCATACATTCCGGTTCCGCAGCCTGGGTCGACTCGTCGATAAGAACGGTTCGGAATTTGAATTTCGCAAGGCGAGGATCTCCAGCACCTACGCAAGTGCAGCATATCACATCAGCGTTGCTCAAAATTTCCCTTTCTGCAGCACGGGTCAACGCCTTGAACTTTTTCTCATCCTGGCTGCTGAGCTCGCCAAGCTCGGCTTTCAGTTGATTGAGCTTATTCAACTCGACATTTGTATCATTCATCTGCACTTGCCGATGCAGAGACAAGAAGCCGACAGAACTCTCAACATCTTCGCGGGACTTAGCTGTCACACGCACACATTTCAGCCCAGTTTTGTGAATGCGTTCGCACAGCTGATCCACAGCCACGTTGGATGGCGCGCAGACTAGAACTTGACCACCGTTTATTTTGGACAAATGATAGATGATCGTCGCAGATGTGACCGTCTTGCCGGTCCCCGGAGGACCTTGAATCAGAGATAGCGGCTTTTGAAGGACGCTCTTGACAGCGTTGATTTGGGAGCCATTCAGATCTGGAAGATTTGGGACACTAAATTTGCGAGGCAGGTTGACTTTCATGGGGGCGGCAGCAACTTCATGGCCGAGAAGGCGGTGGAAAATGTATCCTGAAACAGACATCTCATCCACTGCAAATGTCTTCATTGCCAGCTGCATCCTGTCGAATGAAGTAGCTTTCCAAACGTAGTCTGCGGTGAAGTTGTGAGTGCATTCAGTGGGTACACCACCGCCTTTGCCCTCGGTGCGGGGACGTAACTCGATTGTAACCTCATCCGACTGATTGTTTGGAATTTTGATGACATATCCGACGCCTTCCCAGTGGGCTCGCAACTCCCCGGTGTAGCGGAGTCGCATCTCGTCGCCAACAGCAAGCTTGACATCGCCCAACTCTAGCTTTGGAAGCACAAACGAAGCCAAGTGTTTGTTGTTCAGACCGAAGTCCCACCTCACGATCAAGTTATCTTGGGACTGAGACTCCTTCAGCTTGCGGTCGTAGTCGGCCTCAATCTTCACCAACGGACCGAAGACATTCTGGTACTGGTACGCATCATCGTAGCGCAGAAGGACCGGGGCAGGCTCATCGTCCAGACCGGCAGCTCCACCCTCCAGGTCGCGAATAGTAGCATTCGCATTATCCTTCCACATTTCCTCCAGGCGCGCTATGACCTGAGGGGCCAAGTGGCGAGCGCGCATCTGCTCCTGATCCGTAGGGAAGCTCACCAGCCAGCTCAAGAAAGTTCGATCTTCGATTAACGGCTGCCATTTTGAAGTATCCCAGTTCATATCCTTGTTGCTTCCCTGTCCCATCGCCGCGCACGGCTGTCTACATAGAAGGACAACCACCGTATCGCTCTTGGCCGGGATGAAGCCAAGCAGAAAAACATTCTTCGTGCCGCAGTTGTAGCACTCCAGCGTGGTATCTCCCAGTGGCGAAGAAGGATGCAATTGCACCTCCTTGTGCCTTGCGCGCACCAAGTGATTGATGATGTGACTGCTGCTCGTATTTCCTCTGGCGGAACAGAACCATTTGCTACAGGTCAAGCACTTAACAACGGCGCTCGGGTTATGGATGCCGCAGTAAGCACAAGCATGAGGCGGCAGCTCAACCTCCTCTTCCACTGGCTGCCCGTTCCTGCTACCCACCGCGCCTTTTATGCCCTGTCCGTTGATCGCCTGGCTCGCCAAGCTCTCCGCATCGTCGTCGTCATACAGGTCTGTCTCGTCATCGTCGCCAACACGCCGCCGTCGAGGCCCGCCATTCAGGTTGCCCCGCCCGTACTCACTGTCCAGCGCACTCTCTGCCGCATCGAGAGTGCTAATGTCGTCCCCCGCGTTTATCGCCGACGCACTATCGCCGACGAGGTGGTTGCCGACATTGGTAAACGCACCTTCCATCATGCTACCGCCTTGAACGCGCGCCGCCGCGCTTTTAGATGCTTGTGAGTTCTTTTATTACTTGTGGTGGGGTTTGGGAATTCGGCGGGAGGGTGTCGGGCTCAAACCCGGGTAGGAAGCGTGCTTTGAGATCCCCAAGGTGGTGCCAGCTGCAACGGAAGGCCAATAAATGCAGGCACAGCCTTGCGGGAGAGAAATAGGTGATTGCACTCGCCTCCGAGCGGACGAGGGTGGAGCGAGTCGTGTCAGAGGTGCAGGGATTCGCCGCCCGCTCGAACTCTTGGCGCCAGCGGCCGCACGCGCCGCTAGCGGGGTCGATTCGCATGTGAAATTTGACCTTCGCGGCCTACACCAGATGTCACACCCGGCGGATTAGAACCAATACATCCCCACGATGCTACGACGGCAAGCACGAGAGCGCCGCGATTATCTCTACCGCCGTGCACTTACCCTTCGCGATGCGGAAATCGCAGAGAAACGAGCAAAGCTGAAGGCGTCCCTGGCGACAGGCAAGCCACTCGACCCCAAAATCGCAAACGACAAGCAGCTCCGTCAAGACTACAAATACGATGAATCCCGAGCCGACCGCACTACCCAGGAAGAGCTCGACCTTGATGATGAATACTCCTATCTTAGCGGTGTCGTCGACCCTCGCGTCTTGGTGACGACTAGCCGCGACCCAAGCAGTCGACTCTCCAGCTTCGCCAAAGAAATTCGCCTGCTTCTCCCCACCGCCATCCGGTTGAATCGCGGCAACTTGGTCCTCCCCAATTTGATCTCCAGTGCGAAGAGTAGTGGCCTGTCTGACCTGATACTCCTCCACGAGCACCGTGGGACGCCCACAGCCCTGACTGTGTCTCACCTTCCGCACGGCCCCACAGCTTCTTTCAGTCTTCACAACGTGGTGCTGCGTCATGACATCCCGAACTCTTCTCGCGGAACCGTCTCAGAATCTTATCCGCACCTCATCTTCGAAGGTTTTACCACCCCTCTAGGAAAGCGTGTAGTGAAGATCCTCCAACATCTCTTCCCTCCACGAGAAGGCGGGTCCAAACTCGGCTCGCGCGTGGTCACGTTCAAAAATATTGAAGACAGTATAGAAGTCAGACATCACGTGTTCGTGAAGACCGGCTACCGAAGCGTGGAGTTGGCCGAGGTTGGTCCACGAATGACGATGCGGTTATTTGAAATCCGGCAGGGTACGGCCGAGAATAAGGATGGTGATGTAGAATGGCACATGAATCAATATACACGGACGAGCAAGAAGAAGGATTACTTGTAGGCCTTGCGAAGTGGGATACATGACTGTCAGCCGGAGAACTCATACCTTAACACCCAAACAGTCAACAATAATTTCAACGGAGGTTCCTGCAAATCTATTTTGCAGGTCCGACAGCAGCAAAGATCTTCAGCGCATCCGATTAAATCCACGAATTGTGGGCAACTTCACGGATCAATGCGTCTGAAATAATTGGAAATTGGTGCCGAAAGAGCTCTGCTGTCATTAAACGAGATTTTTGGCAGCGGTAGAACATGTTTAGAAGATCAAAAGATCTTCATGCTCGGATCAGCCTTGTCCGTTTCAAGAGATTGCAAATACCCAGCAATCGTTTCGGTGAGAAAAGGTTAAACTGATGGATGGTGTCTCCTAATGCGTGGTTCCTTTGAATCTGATACTACATGCCTGGTATACAAGGAATACGACTTCGTAGGAGCTAAATCATCAATTCCATTAAGTTCCGGCTAACACAAATAACAGAAGAGGTGATAAATTGCGTGACAAAGTTAATTCTAGGCTGTACCGCTATACATACATAGCTGCATCATTTGTATATTTGATCAGCTCAGGGACAATAGACAGCTTGGAAGCTGAGTTTATCCGAGTAAATGAATATTCAAATTTGATCTAGCTTTACTTCGCGGCCCTGATTGCTGCCAGCCATGTACTCCAAACTACCAACACACGCATAGCTATAAATCAAAACTCCTGGCCTACACTTTCATCTGGCATTTGGATACACTTGCTTCCTGCATTAGCTTATCCCTACCATCAATTCAGATTGTAATTTGGCCTCATGAAGGCAGAGTCCAGCATCCATGCCGTGTTGTGCACCTCACGAGTCGCACAAGGTTAGGTTCTTCTATTTTCAGGGCCTTCAGACACTCGGCATTCAATTAACTATGTCAAATCCAATCTGGTAGCCAATTTTCTCATTCGCACAACAAATCAAGGCATGACATATTCAGTGAATGTTCATTTTTCACGAGAGTTCTCCGCCATTTTTTGAACTTCGATAAAAGAGATTTGCGATCTCTATCTTAAATGATCAGCAAAGGATCTGTTAATCTCAGCAGACCACAGCCTTCTGATATATGTACAAATATTTACGAGTTATTTTACATTAGATATACAGTATCGTTGTAATCTCTACGATTTTTGTTGACATGTTGAAGGGAATCTTCCAATTCAGACTCATCTGATCTGGAATGGCCCATTAATAGCTTTTCTTTCTGAGGAATCATTGGGAAAATCTGTTCTGTGATTATCTCTGTGGGGAGATCTCTGTCAATCAGTAATACCTCTGGTTCTTCATAAGGATGATCATATCCAACCTCTTGGTCCTACTGAGTTTGATAGGGCTCCTTATCAGTAAGTTCCTGTAGAGCTTTTTGAGCTTTATTCGGCATTTGCTCTGCTTTCTGGGCGAATGTTCTACTAAGTAGCTCTTATTCGATTTTGAGATTAGTCGAAATTTGCGGATTCCGATTCTTCCAAGTTGGTATTCACCGCCTGTCGCAGATATCGCCCTGAAGCATATTCGATATCAAGGTTATTTGTCCAGTTATATCGCTAAAAAATCACATCTCTTGTACGGATTATTTTCTTCAGGGACGGTATCCACACCCTATTGACGTCAGGGCTATCAAATCCGACTAAATATCCAATATGAAAATGTTGTGAGGTGACTTCCTCATATGCCACAACGCCGCTGCTGTTTAAGCGACGCAGATGCTGCCTGTACCATGCAACTACCCAACACGTGGAAGGGATTACGTGGCAGTGTATATATATCAGACTTCCACTTGATACCCGTCAATATCATACAAAAGGTGTCTAACCAAACGAACAAATGCCGTTACAACAGTAAACAAGCTTGTAGCTTTTCCGTTCTTCCTAGAGCTTTATTACCAGTTTTCAGTGGATATGCACGAGATGATAACTTTACTAAGTGAGAAACTAGTGCGTTCCAGTTGCCGCTTCAAAGGCTGTTTATAACGGATTGCTTCGACTCGACAGCGATTCAAAAGGTGAGCTGATGTGTTAAAAAGTCCTGGCCACAATTTTTTGGTAAATTGACCTGTATCGCGAGAGATCTTGCCATAGTGATGAGCAGTCCTCCAGACCTCTCTGCAGGATCATGTGCTGGTATGTGTAGTGCAGCAGGCTTCCACGTTATTGACTGAGATTTGACGTAGCTCCGGAACAATAATTCATATAACGTGTTTCACAAGCGAGTCGCGCACCCAAGCGAGTCGCGCACGCGTTACCGGCGTCACACCTTCGCAGCAATAATCTGTCGCATTATAATATATTATAATTACTGATAATACATCATCTTATTGTTCAGACTTATCGCTATTATTTACAACCTCTATCTCAACTACGCAGGTCCGAGAATTATGTCCGCTCTTGCCGCAACGCTTACATCGCCTTGTTACGCATACTCTCTTCACTGGTTTCTCGCAGTCATTACGACGGCTACGCTCTTCTACAGCTAATAATTCTAATACCTCACTAATTGTAAGGGTCTTATCTGTCTGTATATACCGCCTTTTACGTTTTTTACGATGTGTTACTACCTTAATAGCGTCTCGTAGGCGAGCTATTTCCTTATGCATAAGTACTATCTCATGCGCTATCTGCTGAGCGCCTTTTGAAAGCTGTACAA
The DNA here is from genome assembly GCA_003545705.1 of Acidomyces sp. 'richmondensis'. Taxonomy (NCBI): domain Eukaryota; kingdom Fungi; phylum Ascomycota; class Dothideomycetes; order Mycosphaerellales; family Teratosphaeriaceae; genus Acidomyces; species Acidomyces sp. 'richmondensis'. Next base: position 814,861 of record QVLQ01000015.1, on the reverse strand, counting down.
TATACTAGTTAGTAGAACTTGTTAACGATCCTGGACGCTTTTGAATCCTCTCTCGAATGAGCGTTGATTGAGCTTCTATTTCGTAGGCGTTTTGCGGTGTCTTCGCCTACTAGTCGACGGCGTCTCGCCGGAGTGAAGTCGGTGTACGTATCCTTATATCCAGCTTAGATATTACAGCTTCTGGATCAAATGGAACTAAACCAGTGCCTCGGAACCTAGCGCAGATGTTTTCCTAAGTAATCGCCTGCTTAAAGGCTTCTATAAAGGCTGGTAAGAAAGTTTCCTTACTTATGTAACTGGCCCGACTGCGCATTAGCTACGAGACGCCGGCGTTATATGCGCGCTTTAACGGCGAGAAGCAAGCTATATTAAGTAGCTGTAGTAAATGTGATGAATGCGGAGGCATATATAGAGCAATAATGTTCTTCTACTTACAACGTGCTTAGAAGTTAATCGAGCAGTAACTTTTTATAGCCGTCAATTATAAGTAGCCGGTACTCTCCTATACGGCGGCGACCCGTATACTTATCGAAGTGCTCCAGCCAGGCAAGCGCAAGTTGGTTATTAATCCAACCATTTAGGCTAACCTCAATTACCCAATTATGTAGGTCCTCAAACCAGGTTGATATAAGAATCTTCCCAGCAAAGATTAAGAAGGGTGGTAAGCGGTATCCTGTTGCCCCGACGCCTTGTACTGTCGTGGGGATTGACCGCAGGCAGGTTGGGTTGTGGCGGCAGGCGGAAGCGGTGGTGGCACACCTGCCACGGTAGCTGAGCTTTCCCACACACATACACACACACACACACACACAGTTACACAGCGGACACAGACAGACAGACAGACAGACATTGTATTCTTGTACATGTAGATACACACACGTATCATCATTCACCTTTCAGACCTGCATGCATGACCCAGAAGAGCCTACACACTCAAACGTACACCCAGACAGCCAGACAGCCAGACAGGCCGGCCTTGTATCATATGCTAATGCGACGTTCACTGATCTACTGAGCTGGTTGCCTACTCGACCTACGCGTGATACGCTCCCTTCCAGGACGACGGACACTCAGGACGTCCTACTCCACGACAGTACTAGTGTTACCCATTTACGATTCCTAGGCTGTAGAGTTTTCTGTTTCCCTGACTTCTCTGAGCTTGTAACTACTATTTGCGTAAAGATCTTGCCCATTATAAAGCCTAATTCATCGAAATTATATATGTCCTCATCTTGAATACTATACTTCTCTGTAAAAGACTTGACTAACGCGAACTAGCGCTAAATAGTCGCCGGTTCCTCGCAGGCGGCTCGCTGGTGATCATACGGACGGCTCCATTGCGTTTTCAGCTTAGGGGTACGTTTGATGAAGTTATTAACCTAGTTCTTACCAGTCGGCTTTGCATTGCGCTATTATAGCAGTCGATCCACTATATCTCGTAGTAGGCCTTTCGATGGCGCTAAGCCGCGTAGACTTTGGTCAAGGACCTATTAAACAATCACTTCCTCTTCTACTTTTGTTAAACGCTTCGAGTTTGCCTCGTAATCGGCTCGATAGCGTCTTCTAGCGCGTCGGTTACGAAGGGTTGCTTTAGGCGTATTGAATATTGCTACAGAGCGTCTTACACTTGGAATTTGATTTGACGAGATAGAAGCGATAGCAAGCTGTAGATTTGCTTCGGTATATAGCGCTAGAATATGTTGTTGTTGAGACATCTCGTGTTGTTGTCGCGAAGGTGTGACGCCGGTGACGCGTGCGCGACTCGCTTGTGAAACACGTTAATCTGTTATTATCGCTAGCAATTGCAGTAATTTAGCGATTGATACTGGCTGTAAACGTCACTAATGCCTATAAGGCATTGAGGACATTTTCCTGTGTCTTCCTCGGCAGGGTCCAGATAAAATTGAAGTGAACATCAGCATTATATGCGTGAAACATGAATATATCCCAATTCGAGCCTTATTTGAATTCCATCAAATCAACAGATTTAGCTCCAAAAGGGGATAGGATACTCACATAATGCCTTTGTTAACGAAAGATCAGCCGTTTCCTTTTGATATAACGTAACTGATGGGGAAGTGTTGGAAAAAGAGTGTTTAAGATGTCAAGGCCTGCTTGATTCTTTTTAACTACAGAGGAAATTAAGCAGTCTTATATATTCCCTTCTTGAACTCCCAGAGCAATCTGATTTCCAATTTCCTAGTCTGATTTCCAATTGATTTCCAATAAAATTTTTCAAGGTACTTCTATACCTTTTGACACTCCCCCCACTTCCCATCCTTCTATAAGGTTAGGAAGTCTTTCTTTTAGTATTAATTTGATTTTTCTATCAATCTCAGCATACCTTTGTTTTGGAAGGGGTTTATTTAGTATATCTGCTAACATTTCCTTTATTGAGATATATTGAATATCGATGAGGTTGTCTCCTACAAGCTCTCTTACGTAGTGTATAGCTATATCAATGTACTTAGTACGTAGATGGAATTCCGGATTCTTTACTAAGGCAATAGCAGACGGGCTATCTCTATAGATAGTTATACGCTCTAGCTGCTTATATCCAAGCTGCTCCAGAAACCAGCGGATCCAAATAGCCTCCTTAGAGGAGTAGGATAATCCTGTATACTCTGCTTCTGTAGTTGAAGTTGTAACGGTGCGTTGTAGCTTGCTTGACTACGATACAGCTCCGCCATTTAGTATAAAGATATTGAGACAGGAAGCAGTAAATATATTGCAACAAGTACTGCCCTTGCTATTGAAGTTCTAAAGCTAAAGAAGAAAAAAGGAAAGAAGGTACAATCTGAAAGTCTGTATTAAGAAAAAGGTGTGGTGCCAAGCAATGACGGGCGGGAAGGGACGGGCCGCTCCTCAGCATCTCTTGGCAAAGCCCAGACATTGGGCAGACTGTTACATGTATTCCTGTATCAGTCAATTCAGCCTTTTCTTTCAAGTTGTTTTAGGCCGAATAACCCCGCGAGTCAATCAAAAATTGGTGTTTATGGTATTTTGTTTTGAGTAGCGAGCCTAACAACGATTGCTTACCCCCCCCCCCCCCCCCCCCCAAAAAAAAAAAACTGGTTGTTATATTATAAGTTTGAGGGTTTTCTGATTTGTTAAGATATCACTATCCTCCTGCTAAACACTTTATTTAAGAGGCATACCGCACCCCCGAGTTCCGTATTGGGCTATAACCAATAATGTGCGATGACTATCTAATGCAAGGAGTGGCTAATGGAACCGTATCTTCGACATCAAGACTTGGAAACTTGGGGCATGTCTGGAGGGATCCAACCCATCGTTCCGGTCAGTCGTGTTATCTAAAACTATCTAATGTTACACTATGCCATATTATGATGGATCACAAGGACCATGGGTAAGTGAACCAAACATCTTCAAAGGGTTAAATTCACATTTTCATGCCCTGCCAGCATCAATAATCATTGGTCAGAGTGCTCGAATTTGGCAGAGTAGCTTTGCAGTTTGGCTAGCGAGCTGGCGCTGTACACACCTCCTGTGCCAAAGACTCTCAGATAGCCCTAACCACATTCTGTGTCGCAATTCAGGTGCAAGTCAATTATTTTGACACGGCTACCGACATCATCCTCGTTCCTCGTTCCTCGTACTTTTTCTCGATGGTCTGGTAGAGCCAGTCGTCTGGTTCTTGCTCGGGTTTCGCCAAAGGTCCGAGAGTCTTGCCAGGGATGGCGGCCTTACAGCCGGTGAACGCCGTCAGCCTGCCGACAGAATTCGGGCATGCCGCATGGACAGAGGCACCCAATTAAGTTCCAGGAGCGGATCGAGTGTAGCACTCTCTGAGAATTCCATCCACTCTTGTTCGGCTGGGATTTGAGAATTAGCGAGAGTGTGAAGCTTGCGTTCGAGATAATCTGAGATGACGTTCAATTAACATTAGCACGTGTGGTTTGTGTGATGTCGAGAAAGCTCGGATCCATGCACGTATTGTTTGATCCGAGCAACGTTGCACCGCGGCAGGGCCGGAGAACGTCTTCGGCTGCAACAGCCAACAATGTTGCGGCCACTTCAACGCACATGTGCACTTGCCTCCAAGGAACATTATGTGGGCTGCCTGGGAGCATCAAATGAGTGGTCGAGCTTGGAAAAAAGTTTACTGGACCTTGCGCAGCTTCTCCTTCTGTGACGGCAGAATCCAATCACAAACCTTACAGCAGAACGCTGTGTATCACCAGTCAGTCTTCGTCAGGTGGCGTTTCTCACGTGGAGCGCATCCATACAGCGACCTCCATGCTGATCAAATTAAAACGTTTGGAGAAGCCGTCTGTGCATTGCTCGCGGCCCAATGCAAGCGATGGCGCTGTACATAGATGGCGTGATCTATATTAATGGCCGCACCAAAACCCACTTACGTCCGCCGTTCCACCTCCCCACTTCGACTCTCATCGCTCTGGGGGACGCCGAAGGTGTTGAGCGTTCTCTAGCGTAGATATGTGTCTGAATGACGCTGTCAAATCCCATTTCCTTACGCCCATCGAGGTCACTCGAATGACGTAGGTGGGTATATTTTGTTCACCTTCGCGACATGACCATCTGGATCTCTCAATTCGGCAACAATACCCAACCCCAGTGTGCATTTGACGTCAAAGAGGCTTGCCAACGCTTTTGAAGTCTGTCTTTCCACCACAATCAGAGCAGCTGACAGCCGGGAGACACGGCCATCGGTGTTCAGCGAGCTCAGGAGCAAATCCGCGGCCATGCCGACTGGGTTTGTTTACGCATACAGCTTGTCCAGGAATCTCTGGTGCCAGGTGTTGACGCTGTACTTCTGAAATTCTTTCATAGTGCGGAGAAGGCCATCTTTATCTTTGCCATCGACCGACAATGGGATCTCGAACATTTGGGCTAGTTCATTCGGTGAACAGGTTAGTAAAATGATTGCTTTTGGAGACGCTACCCAGAAGTTCCACGGACCCATGAAGCGGGTCTTCCGAGGCGAAAGCATTCACTTTCAGATACTTTTCAAAGCCTATTTCAGCTAGGTGATGGTTAATCGAATCTTTGTTTCGTAGTACCGCAAAGCGACTTATGGAAAAGGGGATGCTACGTTGAGGGATCAAAATGCATGAAGATCTGCTCATTTAAAATGGCCATCGAATCCCTGGCAACACCTGAGTGTCAAGAAACGGGCAGCTCGCCCATCTCATTCTTTGTGGTTTTGTTCAAAGTAATACACGTGTGGAGAATGATCCGGCGCTGAAAGGCAGCTATGAAGCATAATGTGAAAATCCGCAGTTAGGAAGGCGAGCGGTCAGACACTGATATTCAAAAGGCACCTTCTTTCCTACATTCATTTTGACATGTGGGCCGTTGAGCGAAACCAAAGACCCCAAGGCCATGACACTCCTCCTCTTCTACCAAGTACAAACACCAACCAATTAAGTACATTGCTGCATCCCGTCAACCCACGGCCCAATAGGCCGCATGTGATCGTTTCGATTCCGCCCATGTCAAGGCTCTCTCCGGCCATCAAACCCCACTCTACCTCTGCCCAAGCTAGCCTTCTATGTTATACATAAGACTTCTTTCCTTGATCCCCAAAAGTGAACCTGTTACACTTGGTCACAGCTTGAACCACTCTAAAATCCACGTCGAGTGCCTGCGTCAGTGCCTCAGTCTTAAAGAAGTTCATCACATCATAGCTTCACCTCTTAAGTCTCGAATTTTCATCTGGTTTCGTCCTTGTTGAAATACGACGCTGCACCACTTTCTCCAGCTCTGAAATTGAGCTTGCCTGCGCTGTGGTATCATATCGGTCAACGAACTATAACGCTTTCACATTCTACATGATGGCTACAGGCGCCATGGACGGTTTGGGGCAAATGTCCGTCAACTCACACATCTCCACTCCATCAGAAGGGAAGGGGCAAGCCAGCTTCAGCCCCAGTAAGCAATGCTTCGCAACTAATGCAGCAAGCAGCCGTAAATCCCACGCAACTAAGCCACCAACACCCTGTGTACAGATTCGAGCCGAGGGTATTTCAGCCAGCCATTTGCTCACCAGTTTACATGTGATACATGCTAAATACTTCCTCTAGGACGTCTTTCTCAATCACCTCTTGATGGTAATTCGGCTGGAGGAGCAGTCCGTGATTCCACAGCTCATAGAAATTGCGAAATTGCCGTCAGGCAAGATTTTGGACAGTCTTCAATCCATCTGAGACAGCAATCTCATAATCTCACCCTTCCACGGACTTATCTGTCGTATTGTGACAATCCGAGCGTGCGGCGATCCCCCCGACTCTCAAGTCAGCGACGGCGAATTCAGTCTAAATCTACACACAATCGCCGCTCCAACGTGCAGTACTTTTGTTCGCACTGCGGCATAAAGTTCTGTAGTGGAACGCCAAAGAAGCAAAGAAAATCATGTGCGGCACATATGCGCCAAATATGTTACTCAAGTCGAGAGTTCAGATGCGTGCATTCCGGCTGTCGTAGAACGTTCAAAAGAAAGTATAATCTCTTGGAGCATGACAAAGTATGGCATCACAAGTCAGTGGCTGCTTGCGACGCTGCTTCAAACATGAAAGCCGTCCCAACAAATACACGTTTTGCATACGGCTGTGGCTTATGCGAAATTACCCCTTTCGAATGGTGCGAGAGATACATTCAACATCATCTCAGTCATTGCGAAGGCGGAAGCACTCTCGATGAATGGGACGCAATAATTGCAGTCAAATGTCTTCTGAATCAGCCCGGAATTTCGGAAACATGGCGAGTAATTCAGCAGTCGCTGGAGTCGATATGTGGACATGAAGAACCAATCCCAAGATTTCTGCATTGGTGCATCTCTCTGTCTCCAGATGCGTTGCAAATCGTCGTTAGACTGGAAGGCAATCGACTGACGCAGTCCATGGAAGAGCATCTGGAAAATTCACGGCTTCTACTCCTGTCCTGGTTCAACTTTTATCAAATTTGTCATGCAGGTGGTGATCATGATGGGGAAATAACTATGAAGGAGCAGATTCGGCTTACAAAGATCAGTCACCCCTCGGTTCATAGGACAGTGCAATCACAGAATTCTCATACCCATGAAAAAAGCAAGCAACAAATAAGCTCTCATTTCAGCGAGCCGTGGAACCCCTTACTCGCCACATACAAAAGCAGCATTTCTGGGAACGCAGCACCTCAGAATATGGAGGAATCATACTCTCTTCTTTTCCGCAATGCTGAGGGGATTTTCACTAAGGACAGACGAGTTTCATCGCGCGCTTCAGCTCTGCAGTCAGACAATTCATCACAGTCGGGCGACTCTTTGAGACCCAAACGCGCGACAGAAATTTCATTTCATAACTCACCCATCTCACAATATCCTGATCCCGATGAAATAGATTTTCGCAACGCACCATTGCCTTATCCACAACACGTTTCTGAGCAGCGCTTTGCAGGAATTTCAACATCGTCATCTTCTAAGCTCTACCCGAAGAGCAGCCTTACTTCGTCCTCGATGAACGACTGTGTCGATACTACATCCCAGTAAGCACACAAGATCAATCCTCCCGGTTTAGAACAGCTACAAAATTCTGATGAGGATTCGTTTAGGCCTAGAAACTCCCGGGAAGAAGAGATTATGGCTCATATGGGCGTGTTTTCTTTGGATAATTAAATAGTGAGTAGGTCGATGCCATGAGATCTCCGCAGTGTGACTGATTTTGACGAAGTTGAAAAAAAATATAGCCTTGCTGATTTCATACGTCGTTAGCTTCTACCTAGGCAAAAATTGTGTCGGTTTGATGGTTGTTACAATTCGGGTAACGAGCTTAGTTGTGTAGAGGTGGTGGTACAACAGGTAAGGCACTAGTTGCTTATTTCTCTTTCTCCATATGAGATCTGCTTGCTAAATATGTCCCTCAATTCCCAGGATTTAGCATAGGCTGAAATGCTGCTAGTGGATGCTGCTCTCTCAAGGCATCAATGGCATATGTAGAAGCCATTTACAACACCAGTAATATTTCCATATCAAGCATAGCTCATCCGCTCGCAGATCCATCCAACTCATGGAGGAATTGTGATTTCGGCATGCAAAATCCAGACTGTGAGACCGTGAGTGTTAAGCCTCGCACGGTAGCTCTTGGAAACTCAATATAAGGGTCGTGAGACGAAGTATTTAAATGCGATCAGGATCAATCATACGCCACAATGCAGTTGCTGCTTATATGATGTATTCACCCTACATAAAGCAGATTATTACAAGGCAGTATGTATATTAGAAACATATTTGATACCTGACACGATAAATCATAAGATCATGAGAAGTCTGATAAACATACGTTCCCCTCACAAGAGTTTACGAAATGGAGGAACCAATCAGAGTGCACGAAGAGGCTCACATTTTTCCAAGGGTACTCTACTAGTCTTTAATTTGCAGAAATATATTGCGCGCCATGAATTGCGAAAGTGTCATGTTGTCTTTTGCTGAAAAGTGACGACGCCATGATGTTCAGAGTCGCATTTGATCTCGTTGCCGCCATGAATAGCTCGCCTCCCGCCGTTCACACTAGCGCAATCGGACCGACCAGAATGCGACTTCGCCCGATACTTTCCTACTTAAATAATCTAAGCGAAAATTCAAGAAAGACACAACTTGTCAATCAGCTAGAGAGTGCAGATTATTGATGATGAATTGCATGTATTGTTAAGTATTTAATGCGGACGATTTATATAATCGTCTGAATACCCCTGAGCTTGTAAGGGTTAAAATTACATTGACAAAACTGGACTAGTGCTGAATGAAGAATAACTGCTTCATTGACACAACTCGTCTTATGAGGTACGAAATTAATAAGGTCAGAAAGAATAATATTTTACCTAAACTAATGTTAGCAGTAAACTAAGATCCACAGTTCTTTGTTTGCTTGGTGTTGTGAGGGCAGTTGTACGTTTGGTCGGACACCTCATGCTTATTCTTGTTAGATATGAAAAGGGGAAACTGATATATACACACTGCCACGTAATCACCTCTCATGAGCTTGGTAGGTGCGTTGTTCAAACAGCAACCACGTTGCTCAAACAGCAGCGGCGTTGTAGCATATGAGGAAGTCACCTCACAACACTTGGGGCCACGGCGACAGCAATATATCGAGAGACCCAGCGCATTCCCGTGGGGTTGCGAAACTCCATCGGTCTGGCGACCAGACACAAAGGGACATCGGTTCTTAACTCTCACTCCACAGTAGTAGAAGCCTTCATCTAGAGACTGTGGGCAGAACGCAAAAACTGAAAATGGTGCGGAAGTGTACATAGCTAGATGCCGGACGTGCCTCAGACCATGCCTCTTATACAGGAATGAAGAATCGCACACAACGCTGAAAAAAAGAAGAAGAAAAAAAAATACCAAAAAATCATTAAAATTTCAAAATTCTGAGATAACAGGAGGGGAGAACATGCAGTAGATGTAGAGTAAATTGAGGTGTCTAATAGGTAACGGTGAGGCTATTAATGAGTTCTGCCTGGAACAGCATCCAGTTGTGTTGTTGATGATGGAACCAGATGAGAGTACTTCTCATCTTATGCAAGACCTTCTGTAATACCCTCAGGTCAATTGATGAAGGTTCATCTGATCCACCATAGCCTCTCTCCTTTCAACAAAATTAAATGTTTTATTTTCAAGATAAAGTCTGCTCGAGCATATTGTTGAAAGGTATAGAAGTACCTTGACAAATTGCTTAGAAAGCAATTGGAAATCAGACTGGAAGATCACTAGTACAGAATGTCTTGGGTATTCAAGAAGGGAATATATAAGACTGGATAATTTCCTTTGTAGTTAAAAAATTAAGCAGGCCTAGACATCTTGAACACTCCCTTTCCAACACATATATTGCAAACCATACCACAACAGCTCAGTGGAAGTAGAGACGGAGAGCTTTCTGTGCAACAGTTTCTCATTAATGGTTGCTAAGGAGACCAATCACATACTCATACAGATGCCAGTCTTCATACAGCTCCACTCAGGGACTAATGGTCATTACTTAGGCATAATAGGCTATCTTATGTTCACCTTGCCACGTGCTGCGGCTGCATCGCCAAGTCTCGAAGCTTAAGTTCTTCTAGCGTTCAATCAGGCTTCGTTGTCCAATGACCTTTCGTTCAGCGCTTAACCAAGCTTTGGAAATGATCGTTCCAGGATTGAGCTAGCACGGGCATTCAGCATGTCCCCCTCAGCCTACTAGAGGTACAGGCAACGGTCTTCTCTAAATTTCTGCTTGAGCTATATCGACTAGTGTTCCCTATAGTAATTATAATGCATTATCGGCATTCCTCGAACCTTGTTGGAAGGAGAAAATTTGTTCGGTTGATTGACTGCCATAGGGTTCGATGGTATGCATCCTGTAGGGCCCACAGGGTTAGGTGAGAGTATTCGTCGAATCTAGCGCAATATTAAATTTTCAGCTGAGGCAGGCATTCAAAGGGTTTGTTACTTTACAACTCGCAGTTCAACCAAAATATCTGTCACACTCTTCTCAACTGTGGGAAAGCGTGGATTTTCTCACTCTTCCCGAGTGATGCATTTACGGGTGGAGGGTACATGGCAGATCAGAATTCATGATTTCAGGATTCGAGCGTCTTATAAATGTTTATAATATTTATTATCCAATTTATTTATAGTAGACAAATATTACAAGGTATTGTCTTCGTGTACTATATTGGTAGCCAATCCAGAACACCCGCAGTCGACTCTTCTGGCAAGAACTAATATGCAGTAGCTTCGTCCCAGGCCCCTTTAGGCTTAAAAATGGACGATGTGAAACTGTGCGTTGCGTTACAAATGGGTGGTTGAACGGTAAAATGAAAGCTCGAGCAAAGGTAAGAGATTGAATCTGCAATAAGAACCAATACTGGCACATTCACTGATTTATTGATTGACTGAGGAAGGGAAGGCTCAACAAACAAAATGGAAAAGTCATTTTGCCGAAGCACTGAGAGCATGCCTTAGGCAGACTCCCGCAGACCTCATGAATTGATCCTAACCGAAGAGAGGCACTGTGGACGTATAGAGGATTTCCAACAAAACTTTAAAGTGTGACTTGCCCTGAGATTCGATTTCGAGTGGACATGGCGTAGCAATCGACATTTTGCAAGGATGCGCAGTCCGAATCTGATCATGGAAGTTCTGACGACAACAACAACAACAAAAACAAAATCCGCGACTAACCTGTAGGCACCGAATAATTCTGATGCCCCCTCATTCTCAACTTTAGCTGAATTTCATGCTCGATATCTCGAGAGATCCTTCAGACATTATCTGAACTTCGAAATGCTTAGTATGAGCGGCTTTCGTAGTTGCGCTTAAACCACCTCAGCTGCAGCGCAATGAGAATTACAGGCAATACGCTGACAAGCTCGCCTAGTCCCGCATACTGCGGCGGAATGCGCGCGTGCACAAAAGCACCCGCAGCCAACAAGATAGCAAAAAGGTTGTACACAAATGACCAGGCGAGATTTAAGAACACCCGGTGCATTGCCGCACGCGAAAGATCGAGGAGCACAAGAATTCCCGTAAGAACTGGACGCAGGAGAATTATGTCCGCAGCAGTTTGCGCCATTTCGCTGCCACTGCTCATGTGAACGCCAATGTCTGCTTCGGCCAGGGCGACTGCGTCGTTCGTGCCGTCACCGCAGAAGATGATGTTCCCATCGTTCTTGGCCCGGATAGTCTTTAGGTATTGCTGTTTATCGGCAGGGGTGCATCTAGACCTTACATTGTTCAGAGGAATCTCTAGCTTGACGGCCACGGTTTCGGTGGCGCCTGCGTCATCTCCACTGACAACGGAGACCGCGATTTTGCGCTTCTGCAGCTCGGCAAGGACGAACTTCGTTTCGGAACGAATGCTATCAGAGAGTCCGAAGATAGCTAGCGGTTTTTCTCCGATAGCAACGCCGAAGACTGTCAATCCCTTGCGGAGGAGGCTTTGGACTTCCGGCACGTCATGTAGCGAGAGCCAGCGAGTGTTGCCGCAACGAACAAGGTCGCCAGCATACATGCCTTCAACGCCTTTAGCAGTAATTGAACGGATATCTTTGATATTCGCGGGCTCAACCCCTTTCGCCAGCAGAAATGACGAGATTGCCGCCGAAACCGGGTGTCTGCTGTTGCTGGTCAAGCCGAGTGTAACAGACTGGGAGAGTTTTTCGTCCGCTAGAATGACTTCTTCTATCACGCTGAGCTCGCCTGTAGTGAGAGTTCCAGTTTTGTCGAAGACCACGTGCGAGACTTTTCGTGCGCGTTCCAATGCTAGGGCCGACTTGAAGACAACTCCATGTTTGGCGGCAGCACCCCCAGCAACGAGGATCACCATAGGAATGCAAAGACCAATTGCACACGGGCAGGACACGATGAGCACGGAGACCCCGTATGTAATGGCAGTGACAACGGCCGTGCTCCCACTCTGTCGCCGGACAGAGACGCCGACCACAATCCACACCACGAAAGTTATGATCGTGAGGACAAGAATTACAGGGACAAAATAACCAGCAACGATGTCCACCAGTTCTTGCGTCTGCGGTTTTCGGAATTTGGCTTCATCCACCATTGCTGCAATTGTGCTAATGGTGTTTTGCCTAGGGAGGTTCGTGACGCGCGCAACGATGACTCCAGGACCATTAATCGAGCCCGCAACGACAAATGAGTTAGGGTGCTTTTCCATGGGTAGAGACTCTCCAGTTACCATGGATTCGTCGACTTCCGTCGAACCCGTAAGAATAACGCCGTCTGTTACGACGCGTGAGTCTGGGGCGACTTTAAACAAATCTCCATGCTGCAGAAGGCGAGCATCGATCTCTTGGTCATTGTGGCCGTCGAAGTCGCAGAGGACAGCTGTTTGATCCTGAATGGATCTCAGAGATACTGACTCAACCGCCTTCTGTCTTGCAAAGGCGCTTACTAGCCGGCCCAACATGATCAGGGTAACGAGTAAGGTGCTGGTCTCGAAGAATTCCCTAATAGGGAGTGGACGGTTCACGACTTGGTAAGCGAAAGCAATGATAGAAAAAATATAGGCCGTTGAGGTGCTGAGGACAATAAGAAGGTCCATCTCAATCACTCTCGTGAAGATCAGGGCCCTCAACGCATTCACGTAAAACTGGCCAGCAATGACGGATTGTACAGCAGTGGCCAGTGCCAGCGACGCTGCACCATACGCAATCGGACGAGGTGGCAGGGAAGCCCAGGCCAGTACGAGGACGGGCAAGGTGAGAGCGGCAGAGAGTAAAGTGACCCAGGCAGTGTGTTGAACGTGCTTCTGTCCATTTTCAAGGTCCGAAGATGTCCTTGGAGCAGCGAGTTTCAATTGCATCCCAAACAGATTCCCTATAACGGCTCTTGCCCCAACAATTGTAGGGTCGAAGGTGATGCGCACGGTGCGTTTGTCAATTGCGCACAGCTGCATGATTCCCTCTGGGTACCTACGCTCGATAAATGCCTTTGCATCGCCATCGATAACGACATCCAACTCTTGTCCTTCGCTGTTCAATCGCATGCAGGCAAATCCGGTACATTTTTCAACAGCTTTTATTATGTCATCTACTGGACCGGCTTTCTCGTCGAGTTCAAATTCTGCTCTTGACAATACCAGACTGGTGTTAATGTTGTGAAGCCCTGGAATGCCCCGTAATGCTCGAACGAGCTTCGTCTCGCAGCCAACGCAAGTCAGTCCTTCCACAGCTAAAGAAATATGCTGAATAAACGAAGCAGCTTTCTCAATGTCCGGTTCTACTCGCTTTTTTTCGTCCAGTCGACCGGGTGGTAGAGATTCTTCTCGATCACGACAGATATAGTCGTTACGCAGAAGTTCAGTCTGCCCTCCATCCAATCCGCAGCTCTTAGACCCGCAGCACGAATAGTCACCGACCTTTGTTTCACAGCAGGTTTTCTCAATCCCATTATGGCAGGATATGGCTGCGCGCGTTGAGGTTTTGCTATTTTCGAGGCCATATTGACGTCTATTTACAATATAGCAGCCGTCTGGGAGAAGGCGATTTTCTCTTGGGCCGCACGGGTCGTCTTTCAACTGGATCTTGGCCACAGTTTCTTCACCGTCCACAGCACAGCGCCCAGTTTCTGTCACATTTGTGCAGCCCGTCGTCTTGTCATGCCCAATTTCATTCTTGCAGCAGTTCTCAGAAGAGCTGATTTTGACGGAATCTTTTTCGTCCACGTAATCGGTAAATATCCTCAGCGAGCTTTTTGACCCAAGGGGGGGCGCTGCACAGCGCTGCACGGTAGCAGGCTTCCCTTCTTTGCAGCATGGTTCCAAATTACGGGAGATCAATTCTCTGCAAATACAGCCAACCTTCTCCAGGACATCGGCGAAATCTTTGCGGACCTTGCTAGCATGACCGCTACAGGCACGCCGTTTGCACTTGCCAAGCTGAAACGGCGAAGCCAATATCGACGACTCAGGTTTTCCAGAGCATGTCTGAGCTGGACGAGATCAGCATAGATAGAAGGGAAAATACGCGAGACGGACCACATTCTTCGCCGCAGCAGCGAGCGTGCTTCTCGCCATGGTATGCTGTCTTATTTTCGCCACATTCCAAGGCGCATTCGCGATCCGCTATCCTTTCGAGACAGGTTTCTATAAGATAACAGTCAACAAGGGAGAAAGACTGTATGGGTAGTTGGAAGCACACCATCACAGCATGGAATAGCTTTGTAGCCATGCAATTCAAGGTCATTGTTGTCGCAAACCAGACACTGGGGTCGAGATTCGTCGTCAGATGCCATAGCTCGTGTTGAGTCCCACAGTCGCAAATAGAAGTCGAGGAGATAAACATAGATCAGAATCAACCTTTTCGTTCTGTGTTGAAGGATGGGTTGTTGGAAGACCTTAACGATAGGGGAGGATGATGATGAAGATGGAAAGTAGAAATAAATGGCATAATGCGGGCAGCTTCCTAACCAGATATGTGCAAGGCGCCTCCGACGAATCGATTAGACGGGCTTTAGGTGTGGAGGCGGGTCGGCAGCGGGTCGTGACGGCTCGGCTGCGGAAGGGGCCGCTCGCCGAATAGCTGGGGATTGTGTATGTTATGGACAGAGAGCAGGCAAACAGATGGCGTATGGTAGAATTACGAGACATATCGGGTGCGATAGTTGAATTCGGAACATAAGCCATCTTCTAAACCGTCATAAGCCCCCGGCAATGTAGCCGTGCCCCATACGGATACATAACGACCTTACAATATGTCACAGTTTGGAGCTACTCCTGCACTTTCGTCCTCGTCCCGAGACCAATGACCAAAGTTTCCTAGAATTGTACGGAACCTATGAATTCGCCCTGCTATTCGAGCGTTTCGCCATTTTTATTTATCGACAGATGTCGCAGGGTAATCGAATTGGCGTCGACTTGCATAAGCATGGGTGGTTACAAGGAGCAAGATGGTGCTTGCCCTCGCATATCCCGCACGACTCTCTTGGCCAATCCAGCTTCAATCCACAAGCGCGGCGCAAGTTTCGTCTTGCTACGCTTCCTACCAGTTAATCTGGGTAAATTAGACATCTTCGCGCTCTGGGTTACGTGTTAAAAGGTATAGAAGTACCTTGACAAGTTGCTTAGAAAGCAATTGGAAATCAGACTGGAAGATCACTAATACAGAATGTCTTGGGTATTCAAGAAGGGAATATATAAGACTGGATAATTTCCTTTGTAGTTAAAAAGAATCAAGCAGGCCTAGACATCTTGAACACTCCCTTTCCAACAGTTATGAGCCCGGGATAGCGTAGCTTTTAGTTAATAGAAGATCCATTCTTTGTCAACTTCAACTCAGAAGGACTTCAAGTTTTCCCCGCAAGCGTAGCACCACCTACCCCGCAAGCTTGGCATCGACTTCACCTCGTCTACAACCAGATCTGAAGGAGAAGAGGCCTGTTTCCGACTACGATATCTCGCCGGATATTAGACGTATGAGTACGCCGTTTTAACTGGAAGTAGAACAGACGATAGCGGTTCTATCTCTATAAACAGTATAACGATCTGAGGGATATTTGCATTGTTATAACGATAACAAGTAGTCGACTTAAAGATGTCTGAAATCGGATCTATAGACGATATTAAGACCGAAAGATTCCCGATCCTTACAAAGGATAACTATAGGGAGTGGATTGACTTAGTAGAAGACGCCCTAACATCCAAGGGACTCTGGAAGTACGCTACAGGTAGCATAGAAGAATTTGAAGACAGTTCTGAAAAGGAAGACTACTTAAGGAATGATGCAAAGGCAGTAATATTCTTAAAACAAGCAGTCGGAAGAGATAACAGAGTCCACCTAATAGGAATCCGAAGATCTAAGGATATCCTAGAGAAGTTGAAGGCGTTAAATGATGGGCCTATTGAAGAGAGGGTACAGTTCCTACTCTCTCAGTTCTACGGATTTAAAGGGCTATCAACAGTTGATCTTAGTGCTAGTAGGTTAACGCAACTCCAGACCGAGATAGGAGGGCTTAAGCCTACAGAAAAACCTTCGGACTCCTCGAAGAAAGCAGTACTTATTAACACTCTAGGAACAGAGTTTCAAAGTACAGTCTTTGCCCTTAAAGCCGCCGGAATCTCGCAACTCAGTTTTGAAGATGTTATACAACGGCTTAAGGAAGTTAAAGCCTCATTAAGCAGCGCTACCGAGGATATCGCCCGGATAACAAAGGGGAATAAGAGATTCCTAAGGGAAAAGATCACTATACGGAATAGTAGATTAAGTGAGAAACCCGCTACTACCTGCTTCTACTGTAAGAAGAAGGGGCACATTATACGAGACTGCCGTAAACGGATAGCGGATGAAAAGGCAACAAATCAGACGACGGATAGCAACCAAGTAAGAGCTGCTACTACTACCGCAGTAGCCTAGAATACGACCTACTCGACGGCCGCTCTAACAGCGTTTAAGATAACGCCTAATATCAGACAGACAGACTGGGTACTCGACTCAGGATGCACCAGGCATATGACCTATAACTACGAGGTCTTTACGGATTATACAGATCATAAAGGAACCGTAACAATAGCTGATGGCACTACCCTAGAAGCTAGGGGAAACGGGACGATCAAAATCGAGGTTAATGGACGACCAACGATTATTACAGATGTTGTATACGTTCCTAAACTCGGATATAACCTGATATCTATCCCACAACTTACGGATCGAGATATTACAACGGTATTTACCCGGAAGAATGCCATACTCTCTCGTAAAGGCGAGAGGTTAGCAATCGCTGAAAGAGCTAACAAGTCCTATGTTCTACGAGTTCCTCCACTAAATGAAAGGACTATGCTTACCCTAAAAAACGAGGCTCTCCTTTAGCACCAGAGATTAGGACACCCTAGTAGTGAGAAGCTCCAGATAACAACAGAAAGTCTTAGAGACGTTCCTAGCATTAAGGAGACAGAGAGCAGATGTGATACCTGCTCCCTAACAAAGGCTACTCGAGTTCAGGATAAAGGACCGTCCGAACGAGCAGAAAAACCACTCGAACGAGTACACATCGATTTCTGGGGACCCTATAAGACACCTACCTTAGCAGGAAATCGATATATGTTAACAATAACTGATGATTACTCTCGAAAATCGTGGATTTATCTCTCAAAGACAAGAGACACCGTATACGATAGCCTAATAAAATGGCGTAAACAGGTCGAACTGGAAACGGACTTACGGCTTAAGGCAATACGAATTGATAATGCTAAGGAATTAAAGAAGATTGGCGAACTTCTTGCAGTTATTATAGAGAATACTACGCCGTATACACCAGAACAGAATGGCGTAGCTGAACGACTAAATCGTACGCTTATTACCAAAGCGAGATCAATGCTAGCTGCTGCTAGATTACCCAAGGAATTCTGGGGGGAAGCTGTTCATACAGCGTGCTATTTAAAGAACCTTACACCGCAGAATAGTAAGACAAAGTCTCCGGAAGAAATCTGGACAGGAAAGAAGCCAAGTGGAAAACACCTGAGAGTATTTGGGTGTATAGCCTATCCAACTGTTCCTAAAGAACAGCAAGCTGATAAGCTGGATAATACGGCGATTAGAGGAGTGTTTGTAGGCTACGAGAGATCTACTAAACACTATCGGATTTATAACCCAATATCAAAGAGTATCCGACTCTATACAAGTGTCAAATTTGATGAGAACACTATGGGGGGATCACTGCTCCAGGGGGAGAAAACCACTCACTCATCAATAGCTGAGACCCCTGAAGCCGTATTTGACCTAGAAGAAGAAGAAATATCACCCAGAAATAACAGGATAAACGATATTAACGACCAGAATAACGATATTAGCGATCAAAATACCGATATCAACGATGGTAACGATGAAATCGGATCAAATATCGACGTAAGAACCCGTAAGGATAACAGTACAGAAGCTGAACAGCTAGAAGAGAGATATCCTACCACTCGCAGTGGACGGGTAATCAGACTTCCTGCAAGATACGACAATAATCGATTAGCTCTGTCGACAAGGTACGACAGTTCTAGCGAAGAAGTACCTACTCCTTCAACATATACAGAAGCAATATCGTCAAAATATCAACGATAATGGTCGATAGCTATTAAAGAACAGCTTGATTCACTTGCAGCTAATAATACCTGGACAGAAGTTGATAAACCAAAGGGAATTAACCTAGTTACTCCTAAGTAGGTATTTAAAGTAAAACGACTGCTTAACGGACAGATCGACAAGTATAAGGCACGGCTTGTTGCTAGAGGCTTTACGCAATAATATGGAATCGATTACCTTAAGACTTTTTCCCCAGTAGTACGCCTCGAATCTCTACGGATTATCTTTGCGATAGCTGCTGCAAAACGTCTTGTCCTACATCAGATGGATGTAGTATCCGCATATCTAATCGGGGAACTTCAAGATGAGGTATATCTGGAGCCTCCTGAAGGCTTGAAAACTGGTAAAAACCGATGCTTGAAATTAAATAAGGGAATACCTGGCCTTAAACAGTCCGGACGAGTCTGGAATAAGACTATTGTCTTATTCTTCAATTCCCTAGGCCTCTACGCTCTACTAGTAGAACCGAGTGTCTTTACGAACTCGAAAAGGGATATTATTGTAGCTTTATACGTCGACGACCTTATCCTAGCAGGACCTTCTGTAAGAGATATCCTTCCAATCAAGAACGGCCTTAAGCAACAATTTCATATGAAGGACTTAGGAGAAGCAAAGTATATCCTAGGAATCCGCATCTAGAAAGATCAAGATGGATCGATTACTATCGATCAATCACACTACATCCGAGATATGGTTAAGCAAGCAGGAATAATAGGCGATAAAGAATTCCGCCTATCAACTCCTTCAAATGGATATGAGAACCTCCGGAAGGCTTTGAGCGATAAGCCAGAACCCCTAGCGGATATAAGAGAATATCAGCGGCTAGTTAGGAAAGCAAACTGGCTAGTACGAGCTACTAGACCTGATATTGCCTTTGTTACACAACGGCTAAGCCAGTATGCGCACAATCCGACTATTAGACACCTAGGAGGCGTAACCTACCTCCTTAAGTACCTATCAAATACGAGAGACTATCAAATACGATACGCCGGTAGTACAGAAGACCTAAAATTGTTAGGCTATAGCGATACAGACTACGCTGCTGATAATGCAACAAGAAAGTCCACTAACGGATATATCTTTATACTAAATGGCGGAGCTATATCGTGGTCAAGCAAGCTACAACGCAGTGTTACAACTTCAACTACGGAAGCAGAGTATACAGGATTATCCTACTCCTCTAAGGAGGCTATTTGGATCCGCAGTTTCCTAGAACAACTTGGATATAAGCAGCTAGAGCCTACTACTATCTACGGAGACAATCAGTCCGCAATTGCGCTAGTTAAGAATCCGGAATTCCACGTACGGACTAAGCATATTGATATAGCTATTCACTATGTGAGAGAGCTTGTAGAGGACAACCTCATCGACATTCAATATATCTCAACTAAGGAAATGTTGGCAGATATACTAACTAAGCCTCTTCCAAAACAAAGGCATACTGAGATTGTTAGAAAAATCAAATTGAGACTCCCTAACCTTCTAGAAGGATAGGAAGTAGGGGGAGTGTTAAAAGGTATAGAAGTACCTTGACAAGTTGCTTAGAAAGCAATTGGAAATCAGACTGGAAGATCACTAATACAGAATGTCTTGGGTATTCAAGAAGGGAATATATAAGACTGGATAATTTCCTTTGTAGTTAAAAAGAATCAAGCAGGCCTAGACATCTTGAACACTCCCTTTCCAACATTACGATGAAATTCGTGTACGGAGTGTTGAAAGGCCTAGAAGGACCTATGCCAAAAGGTCTAGATGGTTTTGATAGGTCTAGAACGACCTAGAATTAAGTGATTGGAAATCAGGATAGAAATCAGATTGCCCTAGGAGTTTAAGAAGGGAATATATAAGACTGGATAATTTCCTTTGTAGTTAAAAAGAATTAAGCAGGCCTAGACATCTTGAATACTCCCTTTCCAACACGGAGGTAGGATTATGGAATTTACTGTTTTGGTTGAGACTGTTAAAAGGTATAGAAGTACCTTGACAAGTTGCTTAGAAAGCAATTGGAAATCAGACTGGAAGATCACTAATACAGAATGTCTTGGGTATTCAAGAAGGGAATATATAAGACTGGATAATTTCCTTTGTAGTTAAAAGGAATTAAGCAGGCCTAGACATCTTGAACACTCCCTTTCCAACAGAGACCAGCCTTTGATTAGCAAGCCGGGCTGTTGGGAGGGATCTAATTTGGTATCGAATTCATCCCAGAGGAAGACGGCCATCTTGTCGAGATAATGGTCAGGTTGCTAAAGTGACAGCTCGCACAGTGTGCTCAGCATAGGCATTGTCAACGTCCGCGGTCTGTCTCGGGGAGGTTTGCCCCGGAGGTCGGGGGCTTATTACCGACATATATATATGCTCAGATTTTGCAAAATGGTTTGGCCCTTTCGACTTGAGATTCGAGGGCATCTGCTATTTGAACGTAAGTAAACATGTGCTCGGCAATTATATCATGGATTTATCAATTTTTCCATTCTGGAAGGTTTGAAACCATGCTCGGAGCTTGTCGAAATAGAACCGAAGGTCGTCACTGTGCATAAATTGGAGAGCCTCCGGTGCAGATCGATAACTACAGACCATAGCTCAGGCTGCACTAGAGTCGTCACAATCCTCATTATGTGAATAGCTACCTAGATGGCATATGAGATCACGAATCTTAAGTGAGCCTTGTTTCCTGCAAAGATTTCATTTTTGTTAAAAGCTAGGTGACTCTTCAGAGTTCGATGGAAGCTTGAACACTAGTAAGATTTGGAGTGTGTTATAGGAACCAACCTTTTAACAGATTAACTGATTAGTTGATACAAGAAGATGAAGCTAACTAACGTAATCGATGGGGAAGCTGATCACCCCGCGAAGCTGATCATGAATTTCCGTCTTATCAACTTCAAGACGACCTTGTAGCCGCCACAATGATACAGTCGCTATCAGAATCGCTAGATATAGTCTCTAGAGCCTCTTTTTCAACTTCTTCAAATAATATGTCCTTAGCTCGCTGTTTAGCATTCTTATTTGGCTTCTTCTGAGCTGCTTCAAGCTCAGCTTGCTTTGCAATTTCGAGAACTTCTTGAGTGCTAAACACAAACTTGCCCTTAAGTGCTATTCTCTTCCCTTTTTTACGTTGCTTACGAGCTTGTAGAAGCAATTCAGCGTCTGCAAGCCGCTTCCGGAGTAGAGCGTTCTCACTTTGGGCTGTTTCAAGCGCATAGGTCATCCGCTTTGTATAGCGCTTTGCAGGTGAGAGGAGCGGCTGCTTTTTATCAAGCTCAGAGTGCAGGAGAGCATTAGCTATACGTAATTCAGTACCATCTGGCGGTGAGCTATTGAGAAGCGATAGATCTAGCGGGTGCGAGACCTGCTCTTGAGGCTGAGGAGGTAGTGCTTGCTGTGACTGCTTAATCTTATCAAAGACTTGGATCGGGCTTAAGGGCCAAAGGCCAGTTGCTTTCCAGCCGCTTTGAATGTTTGCTTGTGTAATCGCTTTCTCTCGCGCGCGGATGTAAGCCTCAGTCCATTCGACTCGTGATTGGCGACCCGGGTCAAGGCTGGTGACCTTGTCAGTCTCAGCGGTAAGCGCCTTCTTCAGCGGCGAGAATATGCTAACATCGAGTGGCTGTAGCACGTGCGAGCAATGCGGCGGTAAGATAAGGATATCTATCGCATTATCTATACAGAATGCAATAAGATCTGCAGTAATATGACTGCTATGGCCATCCATAGTAAGCAACCGGCGCTCCTTAAGTCTTGCTGGCCGTGTATAAGGCTCAAATAAAGTTCGAATCCACTCAAAGGTATGGCTATTTGATGTCCAGCCGCTGTTACTTGTACTAAATCGCCAATCTAGCGGCGCACCGGCGGGTATCCAGCTCGTATTCGTATATTCGGCTTTGAATATTAGAAGCGGCGGGATTGCGTAGCCAGCAGCGCTTATACACTCAATTGCAGTTATCCACTCTTGACGCCCTTTGATCACCTTCCAGCTTGACTTCTCGCGAATATTAACCAATGCTCTTGATGACTGGCTAGCACCGACTGCAAAGCCTGACTCGTCCATATTATAAATATGATCAGGCGGGTACTGGTGTTGGATATAGAGGTCCGTAACTGCGTCAAACCAGCTCTGAATAGTCGAGTTATTAAGAGCAGTGTATCGAGCGCTCTCAATCTGTCGCGTCCAGACGCCCTGTATCTCAGGATGTCGTGTACGAAAGCGATCTAGCCAGCGCTTGCCAATAGGGCGCCGGTAAGGCGCTTGCTTGGAGAGCTGGTAGCGCTGGCTGCGGATAGTCTCGGCCATCTCAAGAGCTAACGCTGGTGATGCAGGGTATCCAGTACGTGTAAGCTGAGTGATCCATTTTATAAGAGTGCTCTCTTCAGCGCTTGAGAGAAGCTGCTCAGATTTGTGCGCGTTACGTCGCGAAGTAGTACCAGCTATGCGGGAGTGTAAGGTTGAATAAGGCATTGAAAATGCGCGTGCAGTAGCTCGAATTGAGGAATAGCGCTTAGCCTCAAATGCAGCAATGGCTTCTTCAATATTAGATTCAGAATACGCGTGAGAATCGCGTATAGACACATCCATTGTAGATGGCAGAGGGCTAGAATGTAGATAAGACGGAAGTTCGTGATCAGCTTCGCGGGGTGATCAGCTTCCCCATCGATTACGTTAGACAGGATGGAACAAGTTGTCTTGCCAAGACATCAAGTGCATGCCTCAGGCATCCTCCCACTGTCCTTCTGAACTGCTAACTCTCAACAATTTTGATGATTTTGAAACTCAGCTCCGGAATTTTGAGTTACTGCAAGCCGTTAATTATATCAGATGATTGGAGACCTCAGGTGACAAATGAAGATCCGACCATGTCTTATCATGATGCGTATTGCGATAATTAACGGATTCCAATCACCTCAAATTTTGATACGGAGACCAAGCATCGCTACTACAGTATAATATGTGATGCTCGTTCCTCGGTACCTCGAAGCGCTTGCCGTGCTAAACTTTGAATTCAACGTTTCCGTGATGTTCACCACCGGCAATCTACATAACGAAGCACCCGAGCCATAGTCCTTTGATTAGACATTCTCAAGATATTAGCACATCCAAAGTTCCTAGCGCTGACGGGTGGACGGCGCATTATGAGATTCAAAATTTCCTTCATTCATGGCCCGGGCTAAGCATTAAGTCCATATGCTTTCGCCTTGAGCAAACTACACCGAAAATAGGGGGTTTGGACGCCCTGAAAAATCTAAATGCCGCAAGTCTCCTCAGAGGTGCTTGAAAAATATCTCCAATTGATGAAGGCACTTCCGGTCGGGCCGCTCACACCATTTAATTTCTATGTACAACATTCTACATGGAACACAGATCTAGCATTGCCTAATAATCAGAATCAAGACTTCTTGCCGAGTTATAAGGTTCCCTTTTAGGATTGAAGCTGCTCAAATATCTCCAAACTCCATCTTACACTTAAAGGAGATATCTCAAAAGGCTCCACCGGCAGTCAAAACAGGAGGACATATCTCAGTTTGGAGCTCATGACTTTCGGGGGACCTTGTGAGGGAAACAGAGACAGTTCATGGGATGTTAATTTTACTGAAATTGCTCGAGCTCTAGACTTATATGCTCTGACTCGGAAGAGATGTACGGTGCCGGATGAGACGACAGCGTGCGGCTTGCGTCGAAAGTGTGAGTTTAGAAAAGTTTACACGTGTTGGAGGAGAAAGACACGGCCACTCTTGGAACTTTCATATATCTGAACCAGACCACCGTGAAAAAAAGAAATGTTGGATCAAGCTTGTCTAGCCGGCCGCAAAATTGTTTATTGTCATCCTATTAATGCCTAGAATATCACAAAGCCGGCATTGTCCATTCTCATATTGCTGTTCTATTTTGGTATACCTGAAGTATTTCACCTTTGCCTGAAATTTCTACAAAATAGATATGTTCTTGTCATAGTTCCATTAAACACCATGGAATACTCTCTGCATTTTTACAGATCTCCAAAGCCCGTATATTTGTACCAACACATTGCTGACATGTTGATAGCTATAGACGTGAAAATGGTATTTGCAACCAAAATAGCGGGGAAAAATAAGTATTATTTATGTGATTATTATGATCATTCGATTACCATGAAAGTATTTCCGCACTGTTACTCTAATTCTGCACTGATATTGGACAGGAACGATAAGTTATTAATTGGATCACTGCGGCTAAAATTCGGGATTTCCGGCCGCCAGGAACCGGTAGGAGTTAACGCTGGCGTGCCGAGCAAACGAAGAATCTGGCATATCTGGTTGCCTATCACATAGTTTACAACCTCGACACACTACTCACACCTTGATTCCATATGTCTGATTCGACATCCCCAAGTGTGCCGGCGCTACCGCCGCCAGTGCGCCAAAATAGGCCGATGAGCGAAGCTTTACTGAACGAGAAGGTACGGACTTCTGGCAGGCGTTGAGAGAGTTTGCGAGCTCAGTCGTGCCTCTTCCTGTCGATGAATGCATTAATTGATAGTTGAGAGAGATGCTAAATAATTCTCGTAGTGGGACCATTGCCTTAGCACGCTCCTCATACGAAGCACCCTCGGCGCGTCATTTGGAGTTATATTCTCATTCCTACTATTCAAGAGACGAGCGTGGCCCGTATGGACTGGGTTGGGATTTGGAGCTGGAAGAGCATGGGAAGAATGTGATAGTGTACGTACAACCTCTTCTGAAACTTTCGCATGATCCCAGGACCTGTAGGGAAGAAATTGTTCGGAATGAATGCAAGGGCATTTGCCTATTCGAAATTCGGGATGAGCTGACTTTCATTGTAGAGCTTCAAGCGGGCGACTGCACCTTCCAGAGACGGGCTCCGTGTACTGCGACCCTGAATCACGGTAGTGGGCTGACCGAAGTGGAAGCCTGAGAACAGCTGGCAGCGACGGATAGATCCTAATTTTTTCGGCGGACGGATCACCTGCGCTCGAGGGTAAAGAACTGTGCAATCCAGAACCCGTTGCGATGTACATATACCATACAAATCAATTCCATCCTGAGGCAACCAAAGCTATCCTTCGTAAGGAGGAGAACCGGGGGAAAATGGCCTGCAAAAGCCTACCAGGACACCATAAGTTTGTGAGATATGTTGCACGAGAGCGGATGCGATCGTCCTTCGGTCGCATATCCATCCCTAGACAAACATCCACCACAAGAGTCTAGCCAAGCAGCCCTGGGCTGCCTCACTCGCCATCACGTGGGGACATCATCAAAGACATAAGAAGCCTCTTCCATCTCGCGTAGTTTCATCATAATTTTTTTTACTCTTTCCCCGTCAGCGGTATGGTCACCACCAACTTGTATCGCAAAGCTGACCACATCCAGCCATCACAGCAGCATATGTCCGAGCAGCCGAAACCGAAACCGGCAAGCACAGCGCCGCTAAATCCGCCCGATTCCAAGCAAGCCTTGGCCTCATACTTGAGATTTTTGCAATCTTATCACCTAGACCGACGGTTTCCTGGACCATCGGCCGATATACCACCAGAGCACAGGGTTGAGGAGTTGACGTCTTCAGAGGTGACTACGCTTTTGCCGCGTTGTCTCGTGCATCCCGAGATGTCGGCGATCTTTGATCCCACTGATCCTTCTTCACCATTGCACTACCCTGTGGCTCAGACAGCGTTGTTATTACTAGACTTCCAAGGCCTCACGATTAGACTGTGCGGGCCAGGCGGCAAGGATGCGACAGCCAAGGCGAAGCAGATGCGAGATTGGGCGTTGAAAAAGAACATGATGATTCTTCATTCAATTACCGATCTCACAGGCGTACCGCCTGCAATTTGCAAGGGTGCAGACCGCATATTGAAAGTCCTGTCCACTGCCAAAAACGATCGTGATGCTGCCGAAGAACCAACCGAACTCGCTTTCTCACAACAGCACAACGAATACATCACGCTCAAATCCCCCGGCGTCATCTCTGGTTTGAAATCGCATGGTGCGATGGAGCTACTTATCGAGCATGGTATTAAATCATTAATTATCTGTGGTTTAAGTACAAGCGGATGTGTAATGCGTACGGCTGTGCCTGCGACGGACGATGCGTTCATAGTTAGCATCATCAGTGATGCTTGCGCCGATCCTAGAGACGGATTGCACGAGATGTTGGTGGAGAAAGTTCTGCCTAGCCGCGCGCACGTTGCGACAGCAGAGGAGTTCATTCGAGAATGGGAAAAATCGATATTGAGTTGAATGTCTTCACTTCTCGTCGTCATATGCATCATCAACCTGGTTCGCGGTAGGATTCTCTCAATGATAACAGATCTGGAGCGGATCAATCTCCATAGCAATCAATGATAAATAATCACTGGCAAAATGGATATGTAGTCAAGTTGCGCCGGTTCAGAGTGGTTCGGCAAACCAACAAGTTTTACTATGGTTCCATTTTTTAATTTTCACATTGCTGATGGAAATAATTGCCACCGATTAACAATCCAGGTAGATTGGGGGTGTGTGCCCGATCCTTCTCCCCCCGGGGCAAGTTGCGCATGCTCGGTCGATAATCCGCAGCTTCCTTTCCGATGGTACCATTTTTGAGGCAGGCGGTGTTATGAGAAGGTCGCCATGCATGTGAAAGTGTTTTACTGCCCCACTATAAGAGCTGTTGGGGGATTAAAGATATTGTACAGGGCACCGGTAGTGGTTCTGCTTGATATATTGAAAGCCGTCCGATTTGAGGCCTATTCAAATGAAAATACCAATTAGAGCTGGGTAGCCATCAAGATCAGTAATTTCGTTTTCTATTTTGTGCATCTGATGGAAAACAGGGCCAATATCAATTGGGAGTCTCTGTCATGTGGTTAGGTTAACAACCCGTTTGTCTACAAGTCAGAGAGTCCCCCACTCGATGAACTTGTTGAGACGGCCATAGCATGCCAAAAACACATACAACATTCCCGCAAATATCAATCGAGAAGCCGGGAAGCCGTCAATGATGATCTCGAACCACCTCGAAGAAAAAGCTTCTCGTGTCCCACTCTAGTTCGCCAGCTGCCACATAGAATGGACTGCATTTTATGCTGTTCAGAGCCACAATACGGCGGAGAAGATGCTCCTGATATTGAAGAGAGGCCAAGGAAGTCGCACGCCAGAGCCAAGGTGCCAATGCTACTTCCTCCGGCTGAGGCAACGGCAATCACGGGAGCGTGGAAATCATAAGCATGAAAGACTTTTCGATCTCGATTCGGAATAAAAGAGTCGTGCCATCTGCAGAAGCTGACTTGCCATGCTGACCAGTATCTGCCTTCATTTTGAGCATGGGGCATCGATTCTAGTCCTTCGGAAAACAGAGCGGAAGCTCTTACTGTGCTTGACATATGCTTTTCCTCATGTTAGTATGATGTGCTCATGATTATTATTCGAATTTTGCAGAAATAAATTGTCTTAGCCGTGGCTTAGACATTACTGTAATAGGTTCGTAGCAGATAATAATACAGAGAAGTAGGGAATATACGATTAGGAACGTGGGTTATCTTTTCCAGTGTTGTCTTTCAGAAAGGTTTGAGAAATCAATGGCGTATCAAGGTCAAGCCTCACGTAGATTTGAGAAAACCAATGGACGCATCATTGGTGGCAATACGCATGAAAAGTACGAAGTGTAAGTTTCCATGAACACACTGGAGGTCATTGCTCTCTAAATGTCGAAAACCAGGCATGAACCGGTGTAAGGATGACAGTCACATTCAGGATGATTGCGAAAAGGGAATGAAGAATTGGGGGGAAAAAGTACCGGAATGAAAAGAAAAAAAAGATGTTGCTGCGGACGCGGTTCGAACGCGCGCGGGTCTCCCCAGTAGAGTTTATGTGACTTAAATCTACCGCCTTAGACCACCTACCGCACACCTAGTTAGCACACGTTTGATCTTGCGCGATCGGTAATGACAACTTACTCGGCCACCGCAGCGGACTCAGAAATAACCATTTTTTCAGATCACCGATCAAAGCGGGAACACCCGTGTAGTATATATTATTACAAAATTATTACCGAACTTCTTCCGAAACATCGAGCCACCGTTTGATAAAATATAGCGGGAAAGCAAGAAGAAGGGGAGGGAAGGGAGAGGGGATGGAAACATCCAAAATATGATTTCAGAGAGAATACTAGTTACTTCAGGATACGTATCCAGTAGACTGTCTAGTATAAGATAAGATTTGATATCCTCTTTGTAAAATTCATCAACGTGTTCAGAAACATATGGTCGAGCTCATGCAGGTGAGAGGTGGTCTGACATTGCACCTGCTATGTTATCAACATCCTTTCTCTCTCACTGCCTGCACTTCAGCTTCTTTCACGCGGTCGAGCGTAGGGTTGTTGTTAATCTTGTCCCACTCCGCTTTAAGAAGATCCCACTGTTTTTTCGCATTCCAATCTGGAACCGTCCAAACGGTGCCTTGAGATGATTTCTTCGAAAAGAGTGGATCCTTCAACTCTTCGGTATTTGGTTTTGCACCCTTGGCAGCGTTCAGAGCTTCTTCCAACCATTTATCCCAAATGTCCGTTCGCGGAGCGGCATTGCTGAGATGGACCCATTTTGTGGATTGTGTTAATACAATTGCCTTCCACAGGGCATCGGTAAAATAGGGGTTCTCGGAGCCGCTGGACAAGCTCTCCTCTTTGATGGTGTAGCACGTTAAATCCCAATGTAGGCGAGGGGGAAGGGCTGCGACGATCCAGTAGGCGATGTTGATGATGATGTACGCCCCCGCCCAAGCGAATTGTAACTCCAGTCTCGCATTTGCAAGAGCTATCACGCCAAGCATGAGTAACAGAGTGCCAATCAGAGAGATCAGACGATGTATCCCCCGGCTTTTGACCTTATATACGATCTCTTCCGGTGCAAAGAATAGCTCTCGTGCGATCTGTTCATCGCACTTGACAATGAGGAAGCTTCCACTAGGATATCGGATCACAACATTCTCCCCTGATTGAATTTGAGCCTCTGCAAGCCTCAAAGTCGATTTGTTGCCAACTCCGACCAGTGTCGAAAGGACAGACAGCAGGATCGTGGCCAGAATTGACATGCCGTCTCCATAAACATAGGAGATGACGAAAATCACGACGAACAGGGAAAATCCCAACAGAGCAACGAATCCAAGGGGGCTGAAGTTTTTTGCTGTGACGGGAGGTGATACCATTTGAGGAGAACTTGTCTCTGCTTTTTTCAATCTAGACTCTCCTTCTGATTTACCTTTCGTTATTCCACCGTATCTCGAGGGATTTGGAGCAGACTTCCAGATTTGAACGCATCGCACCGAGTAGTTCGGTTTCAGGTCTTCGCCTCTGTTTGATATTAGAAAAACACCCGCGACGAGAAGTGTAGGACTTACAAAAGAACACTAGCGATGTGATAGACGTTGTCTTTCAGATTTCCCGAGTGAACTCCAGAAACGACCGCCTTCACACCTGGCAGCTTTTCGGGTCGGCTTGGCCAGAGAAGTGCTTGCGGTGCTGGGATGAGTCGAGGGAGGTAAAAAAGCCAGGAAAGAGTCTGAACTTGGGCGTTGGCGGTGACAGAGCCTTCTCCCAGAATGGCGAGAAAGCCAACAATGTCGAGTTGGAAGCTGCTGAGGCTGCTCGGCCAGAGAGTTTCCCAGCTGGGACCTGGACGCGAGATGGTGACATTGTTGGACCCGCCGCTCATAATGTGCTTCGTCTGGTTCCGATGGAGATTTGTTACAAATGTGCGCCGCTACATGCCGGTCGAAGGAGGAGATGCACCATCGACACTTTTAAATAGTTGCTGAGGGTGGTTCCAACTTCATACCGTTGCCTTGATGACGCACGAAAAAGGCAAATAGGTAAACCATTCTGAAACACATTTGTCGAGACTCAGCCACTGTAGGCAGTCGGTGAGGAAAGCTTGTGCCTGGTTTTATGCTTTTTTCTATTCTGCGACCCATCAAATCCTCTCGTCAACCGCCGTCCTCATCAGGAGACTCTCAGGCAGGCCGAGCAACCTGACACTGGCGGATCTGCAAGCCAACCGAAGCCACAGTCGTCCAAACAGGGCCAGTGTACAATCGAGAACCTAAAGACTTTGGAAGGGTCGTTTTCGGCTGCGTCCCGGCACCACCAACAGGAAGTTGCATTTTAACTTGGCGTCTTCGCTAGAACATATCGACATATTGAATCCTAAAGAGATCTTGTTTAGATTTGTGAATTGCTCTCGAATCTCCAGGGCTTGGAATTTTTGATATTGCTCGGGGTGCCATGCCTGTAGATGGCCAGTAGCCCTTCCGTAAAGTGGCTGTGTCCATGTCAAAGGGGGCGCAGCACAGTGAAGCGGGAGGTTTCGATAGCCTGTTGTGGAATGAGTATCTTATCCTCCCGCGCACCCAAGGAAATCATTCGAGTGGCTCTTTATTCAGACTGAGCGCTCAACAGGCAATGCTGCTGCGGCTCTCCAGGTGCGCCAGGTTCGAGAAAAGTCCAGGCGGGTAGATCGCGCTGGACATCGCCGCATCGCAAAGGGGGACAAAGAGGCCACTCACATAGCCCACTGGATTTCCATAAAGACATGAGATATTGATGAAAAAAAGGTAATTCATTTTCATGTCGTTTGCCAACGGAAGCACTTTTCCCTAGGTCCGCTAAGGGCCATATCAAACTACCATATGTCACAAGAGCTGCTTTCTGATAACGAAAGCACCCATTGGCACGAGATAAAATTCACACTAAACGATCTTCATCATCATTATCATCATCATCATTGCGATTATTGTGTTTAAGGAAAAAGGTACAATTTGGACACCTGATCGCCGCACTACAATGTGCTGCACTTTACGAAATGATGGGCAGGCAGGTCACCGGTCGTTGCTGACGAGTCTTGCTACTAGACGATAAGACGACGTGCACAAAGAGAACTTCTCCCTATTGACGTATCCAAAAGCGTTCGCTGTGGATAACCCGACATTTCATTCAGCTGCAACAAAGCGACCCAGGCCCGTGCGGACCAGCGAACTCTCACTTAAAAGACATTGCAATTCCACCGATAGGAATATATTTTCAGCGGTCCAAACATGTCGTCGTCGATGAGCCGTGAAACTGCACCGAAAGCTGACTTTGAATTGGCTCAACAAGTTCTAAATGACAAATTCAAATACGCAGGCGAATCCAGCCATTACCAAACGCGCCGTTTAGAACTTCTCCGTCAAGAGAGCCGGCAATCATGGGACTTCATTGCAAAAGCAAGTGCCTCTGAAGTCGAGCAGGAAGCTCAAGACATCATATTCAAAATTCGAGAGCACGAGCGCCTTGATCCTGGTCTATATGGTAATAATCCGGGAGAAGCAATTCCGGATCCAAGCACAGCTGATATGGGCGGTCGCTTTCTGGCCAATAAGCCCAGAATTGAAAGGAGTAAAGTTTTTGATATCGCCAAAGCAATGCCTAAGGGATGCCATCTGCATATCCACTTCAACACCGAATTGCCCCCAGAGATATTGTTTCCCCATGCTCGCAAACTTCCGGAGACGTTTTACATTCGAACCACAAATGCTCTGCTCCATCCATGCGATTACAACAGGGCCGAGATGATGTTCAATGTCTTCCCGGCAGATCATGCTAAGGCGGACTGCTTCTCTGACCAGTACAATCCGGAATGGAAAAGCGGAAACAATAATCCGTGGATGTTGTGGGCTGATTTTCGTGCCAAATTCCCTAAGAATCTGATATTCGAAAATAGTCCCAACGGTCTTGACGATGCCGAATGCTGGGCCCGGGAAAAGATGGTGGTCACACGTGAACGAACATACAATTCCGAACAGACACTCAATGGCATATGGGCATGTTTCAATATCGGCACTCGCGCGTTTAAAGGCCTTATGAACTACGAAAGCGTCTACCGTTGGTACATCGGCCAAGCCATCGAGAGTATGATACGCGACAAAGTAATGTACGCTGAACTCAGGCCGATGCTTTTGGACAAATCGATACCTTCTGACGACGGCACACGACAGCTTGACCATTTCGCTCAAATGTCAATCATATGCGAAGAGATACAGAAGAAGCGGTCACAGCTGGAAGCCGATCAGAAGATTGACTGCTTCCCATTCGGCCTCAAGATAATCTACTGCACGCCCAGAATGATTCCAATCAAGAAAATGCAATCTGAGCTATCAGACTGCATCAAGCTGAAGCTAGCCTATCCCCATTTGATATGTGGCTTCGATCTCGTCGGGGCTGAAGATCGGCCGAATTCCATTGGGTTTTATGCAAACGTCTTAGTTGCATTCCAGGAAACATGCAAGCAGCTTAATATCAGCATTCCATTCATGTTCCACGCTGGCGAGTCCTTGTTAGACACGGGCGGCTCGTGCAATCCGGAGAACAGCAACCTGTACGACTCCTTGCTGCTGCACGCGAAACGTGTTGGCCATGGCTACTCGCTCCTGAAGCACCCGCTCTTGATTGAGAAGTTCAAGAAGCAAAATATTTGCCTCGAACTGTGCCCCATTTCGAACGAGCTGCTCCATCTATGCGGGAACGTGCGCCAACATCCATATCCGGCGTTGCTGGCGGCTGGGCTTCCCTGTACTCTGAATGCGGACAATCCTTCGTTGTTTCGGTAAGTCTACCATAGACTTGTTTTGGGGTCTGGAGAGCCTTCACACTGACCACACATCCATATGCAGCGGTGCCGCAATCGACAGCCACTCTCTTTCCTTCGAATTCTATCAGGTCATGGTGGGTGACACACGAATGACGATACATGGCTGGAAGCAACTGGCTCAGTGGAGCATTGAGCACAGTTGCCTCAGCGACTGCGAGAAAGCTCGCGCGATGGAGATTTTTGGTAGGGACTGGGAGGCTTTCTGCAAGCATGTCGTAGCGACATATCAAGATGATGCAGCAGCAATCACCTTGCCTGGAGAATGAAATTGAAATAAAGCTTAAAAATGCGTTTCACAGAGTAGATAAGTGTCTTTGATGCAATATTGAGAACATTGTTACTTTCAAAGAATACCCCGGATGAGCCTGTTGATGTTCCCTTGGTCTGCCAGTCGAACGCACAGGAGAAATTTAACAATAAAATGTATAATATTCACTGGATGTTGATCTTCTCTCTAGTTATTAAATGTTCAGCGGCCGTGCAATTTGATGCAGACAGATCTGTAGGAGAAGATAACGACAGGCGCTTCATGCTGGTGCACCAATCGGCTCAGTCACATGCATTTGCTCGCTCTATTGCATCTTTCTATATTACTAACGCGGGGGATCATGGCGTGAAACGGATTATTATCGAATTTCATCTCATCTCTTTCAACACACTATACCACCACCAAATCGCGTTCAAATCAGCCCAAATGAAGGCAGCATTATACTAGCAATGTCAGCATTCAACTCTGGCTAATGCGACAGTATATTAACGCGGGGGATCAGGGCGTCGGACGGACGGGCGCGCCGGACGGAATTCTTGACTTGACTGCTTCTTGTCACATATATCTCAGCAACCAAGAGCTCAAGTGACTTAAAATTAACACAGATTATCTGTTAATATCTACACTATCGCTTTTATATATAGATTTTGTATATCTTTATTAACTATATTTACTATATGTCTTTAGTCTCCTCTTTTGCCTTAGCATCTCCTTCCTTATTTGAGCTTCAACAAGATGTTAATCAATAATAGCTTATCCTTCCCTAACTGATATCGTATTCCTAACATTAATGCTCTTCTTCTCCCTTCATTTACGCTTATATATAGCTTTATTAGCCTTTTGAAGAGCAGTTATCTGTAACTATATAAGAGCTGCTAAAGCTGCTATAACCTGTATACCCTTTGCAAGCTAGTTAAGAGCATTATAAAATTGGAGTTAGTGAACTACTATAGTGTCTCTAAAGCCTATTCTTAATTAAAGTAGCCTATTTATCTATTTCTTAAGTATTACTTAGTATCTTTGCATACTAAGACTCCTAAGATAAGTAAGGCAGTTCTGGAATAGGAGACCTTGCAGCTTGTTCTAATTAGGATAATACAACATCTAGATTGAATAGATATAGGCTAGACCCTTTAAAGCCTCTTAGGATATTACTCTAAGTTATTGAAGTAGTAAAGGCTGTATAAAAAGAAGTAAGGAAGTCTTCTTTTACAATATAGAAGATATAATTCCTTATAAGGTTTTGGTTCTGCTTTGAATAAGCTTATTTTAAAGAGTTAAAATAGCTAACGTCTAGTAGTTAAAGAAAGTATAAGGAATAAGGTAGTATCTAGAGTAATATAATAGCCTTATCTTTACAGAATACTCTGAACTTAGGTGTTGTATAGCTTCTATAATTGTTAAGGAGAAGGAGCCTTTTTGATACAGGATACTGTTGTGAGGTGACTTCCTCATATGCTACAACGCCGCTGCTGTTTGAGAAACGTGGTTGCTGTTTGAACAACGCACCTACCAAGCTCATGAGAGGTGATTACGTGGCAGTGTGTATATATCAGTCTCCCCTTTTCATATCCGACAAGAAAAAGCATGAGGTGTCCGACCAAACGTACAACTGCCCTGACAACAGATACCTCAACCAGGTATCTCGCAGCGTGTACAGGTCCCCGACTAAACAGTCAGTACGAGGTCGAACTGATTACTGCTTTCTGTGAATCGCATGCGCTGCGAAAGAGTAATCAGTGCGCCAAGCCACCGAGACTGGCGCAAGTGATCCCCTTGGGGGCTATCCACGAGGGTCCCACAACACCTCCTGTAACACTTTTGCTACTAAGTATTTTTGCTCTTAGATACTTCTTAAAGTGCTGTATCTATTGAAGGCTGATCTTACTACTAGTTTAGCCGTTTGGACTAACTGTAAATACCTAGGTCGAAGGGAGGTCTTAATTGAACTATATATAACTCAGCTACTTTCCTTAGAAGATAAGAAAGGGTGGAATAGAGGAGCTATCTATATAGACACCTTAGATTAGTGTTACCTATAAAGTGTTAGTTAGCTTAATCTGCTTTAGCCTTCCTTGTCTGTCTGAAGCTATTACAACTATAGAAGATGTAATAAATCACATTTAGAAACTAGTCTTATTAAAGTTGTTGATGTCTTCAGGAAGAATACTATATTTACTGACCGTATTCTTAACCAGAGTAAACCAGCCTCTAATAATCTCTGGATCCTTACATAGTCTTCTTTAGCATTCAAAGGCTCTTCTAAGTCTTGCTTCTAGAGCTGGTGTCCTCTTAATAAACCTCTGTAACCACTTTATACCTTCTCCTAGCCCCCCTTGTTGTGAGGTGACTTCCTCATATGCCACAAAGCTGTTGCTGCTTGAACAACGTGGCTGCTGTTTGAGCAATGCGCCTACCAAAGATATGGAAGGGATTACGTGGCAGTGTGTATATATCAGACTTCCATTCGATACCTGACAAGAATAAGCATGAGGTGTCCGACAAAACGTACAACTGCCCTCACAACACCCCTCTTGCTTTGCTGATTGTACCTGCCATTTCCCTTACAATACAGAGAGAGGGTGAAAGACCTTGAGAATCCAGCTTTAATATATCCCTGATAAGCACCGCCTCTTCAATCTTACTAAGTCTCTTATTGGTTGGTGCGTAATCTTCCCTAGAAAGTCTTCCTTTGATTCTATCAAAGAAGGTGGATTTAAAGAAATTGCAGGCCTTTGCAGCTGCTGAGATACTGTCGTATTAGCCGGAATTGAAAGCTAGCATTGCGAGCATAATTCTGCCTTCATTTTGGCTAATTTGGGCACGATTTGGCGGTGGCATGGTGGGTGTTGAGAGACAAGATGAAATTCAGCAGCAATCCGTCCGGCGCGCCCGCCTGTCTGACGCACTGATCCCCCGCGTTAAAGCTAAAGAAGAGGATATATATATATGTAGTAGATGTTGCCAATAAGGCTATATTATTAGAACATATGTGATTGGAGAGTAGATGCTAATGTATAATATGTTTCAATCTGAAGTAAGTTGAGCGACTAGTTTTTGAGATAATAACGATAACATGCTGTCGGGTTGAAAAATCCGTTTCACGCCCTGATCCTCCCCGTCAGCAGACGATGCAGCCTTAGAGAGCTTCTCGACAGCAAAACATACGCCGATATGTTATTCAACGGTCTCTTAATGTAGGGCAAGAAAGTCTTCTGCTGCTAACATTGTCCGAGAATTTTGCACGAATGATATCATTTTCAGCACTATGAGAAAAATTATCGGACTAAGCGTACTATTTAATTTCTTTTTGGCACATGTCGACGCGGTTCGCGTCATTATCTCACTGTCAACATTACCTGGTACCCAGCCAACGGTAAGCGCTGTGTTAGGTGTCAATATTGACGACGGGTTCTCTCTCAGGACTTGCTAGGACACCAGGACGCCAGGTGATTAGTGAACGACCGAGACAAACTTCAATTCTTCACGTGCATGGCGGAAATATTTTTGACTTAGGTCACTGGCTTGACCGAGCTTTGCATGGCCTCTAGTTGCGCTGCACGGTCGAATGTAGGACTATTTTCTAGATCGAACTCCGTACGCAGCAGTAACAACAACAACAACAACAACAACAACAACAACAACAACAACAACAACAACAACAACAACAACAACAACAACAACAACATCAACAACAACAACAACATCAACAACAACAACATCAAAATCAAAATCAAAATCGACAGCATCAACAGCGTCAATATCAACGCTGGGGGTTGCTTTATACGCCCGAATATCGCAGATTTTCGTACGCGGCATCATCGAACGCGTTAGAAAATCAATAGATTCGGGGGTCGCGGTTCGTCTGCTGAGACGTACAACACAGACTCCTTCAACACAATCACCACTGATTTTCCAGATGAATGAGTTCGGAAGACTATATCCAGTCCTGAGGTAGCGTTCAGACATACTGCTACTAGTGGATTGTTGCAGAGATCAATGCCGCTCAAGATACAGCCAAGTATGCCCACTTACCAAAGGACTAGCTTCTCATATGAACCAATCCCCAGGAAAACCCCTTCAGCCTGGAAAAATTCGATTTCGGACCCCTCTTTAGCATCTTCAGGACAGCATACATCAACGGGAGTGACAACTGGTGTCAGCTGTATTGGAGGTATCGTCGCAGCAACAGTCGTCATAGCCTTGATATGGTTCTTAAGAAAATGCCACATCTCTTCGTGTCAGAGCAATAGACAGGAAGATGACATTGCCAAGCAAAAGAACACAAGCAAAGGTGCCTTGGACAAAAGTGCTTACACGTTCGAGGAGTACATTCTCGCGGAAGGAGAAGGCAGCAAGTCGCATGCGTGGACTGCAAAGCCAGAAAGAACGAAGGCTCTTCGAGCATTGGGATCTGGATCGCCCGAATCAGATCACTTCTCCGGCTGTCTTCCTCTGGAGGCCATTTGCGATGCTTTCTCGGAGCCTAGCAGCTCTGGACTGAGACCATCGTCCATTTCCAGTACCCAAAAGTCACACTCGTTCACCATCACCAACCCCGATACCCAGAACGGCGAACTCGTTCACAAAACTCTCTCACACCCATCAGGCTCACTTATTCAATTGTCTCAACTCTCTTTGCCGTTCGTCGCTCCAAGCAATCCCTGCCGAGCATATCGCACGCCCGCCAGATGTTCACTTACGTCGTCAAACACCTGTCCGATCTACACGCCATCCCAGTACGGCGAGCCACCATCAAGCATACGTGGACCTAGATTCACGAGCACTCGGCCCCCTCCGAGCTTGCCTCAGAATTATTCGACCATCAGTCTGGGCAGCACGGCGGACATGTATATAGGATGGGATCGATTCTGGGGTTGTACCGAGATTCTCGATATGCAATTGCGCCAGAAGGAGCAAACTCAGACGGGGAGTAACTAACGGCAAGTTTGTAAAGCAAGGTTTGGTGTTGATAACTGAGCTTCCGCATCGGGTCTATGAAAGTGCATGCACCGCGTGATAGGTTGAACGCAGGACTCAACTCTGGAGTGCGATATGAGATAACAATACGCAGCAGCACGCGTTGAAGCGTTGATTCGTTGAGCAGGAATATAGAGCGACCGTGCCAGATTAATATACAGAATGAAATGTGCCATCCTTGTTTGCAGTCAGTACCATGAGCAATTTTGATCATTCACCCCTACTCCAAGCAACAGTCGGCCGACGAACACATTGCATAGAGTTGCAGCACCTCATCCGTCTGCCAGCGATATACGCATAACTTTCCAATCCGCCTGCCCCCGAATCCAAATCTAATGCCCGCCAGCTTTCCTAGAGCAACGCGGACTCAGCCAAACTCAACGTTCCCACACTCTCCGCAGACGCCAGCTCATAATCCACTATAGTGTCAATCAACGGCCGCAAGCCCAAAACGGCGACAGCGTTGCGGACATCTGATGATTGATCCAAGAAATTCAGGGAAGACGGTGAGGCATCGATCCAATCAAACACGAGGAACTCGATAAATTCGTGATGCCAATTCTCGAAAGATAGACAGAGGTCGTAAGAAGTATACCACGAGCCAACTGTCCGACATTGGACACGACGCAACTGCACCGGTTCAACACGCGGTGCGAGCGCGGGCTCATGTTCAGCAATACGCCGGGCGACGAAGTCCTCCGACTCGCGCTTCTCTTCATCGGTGACTCTTCTGGCCATTGATGTTGTTGTCTGCGCGCCAGCGCTCGAATCTTGTGAGATAGCAAGAGGCTCTGGCGCGGGGAATACGGTCTGGTGAGCAATTGCGCTGAGACCATCATCCTGAGATCTATTCCACTCGTTATATGGTGAAACCTCGATACTCGCATATTCTCTGGTATGGCAAGACGGTCCGGGTATTGGAGGCGTCCGGTCGAATTGTTGAGTGATGAAAGGATTCAAGTTCAGCATGTCGTGAATCCGATACTGTATCCTCGTATCCACTTGACGTGGAGGTGTATGCGGTGATCTGAACCTTCGTCGAACTACCTGATGGCCG
Organism: Acidomyces sp. 'richmondensis'; assembly: GCA_003545705.1. Classification (NCBI taxonomy): domain Eukaryota; kingdom Fungi; phylum Ascomycota; class Dothideomycetes; order Mycosphaerellales; family Teratosphaeriaceae; genus Acidomyces; species Acidomyces sp. 'richmondensis'. The sequence continues at coordinate 775,323 of QVLQ01000015.1, read as the reverse complement.
TCGTCATCAGCGCGCATCAATGATAGCTGCTCTTGGACGAAATTGATAGTGCGGTCCACTTCGTCCGATCCTTCTTCCATGAATGGGGGTGGATCAACGGTTTCTCCAACGACTTCTTCTTCCGAGTCTGTGTCTGCCGGGAGTTCCTCCCAATCGTCGGTACGATATTGTGTCGCAGCTCGCAATGTACGTTCGCTTATAACAGGATTTCTCATGCTGGTACTTGTATCTGTGAAGATGCCCTCCTCTCGATCACTTGGAAGAATTGATGCACCATGCTGTCTCCTCTGTCCACCACTCTGCCGACCGCTCTGTCGACTCGAACCCACACCAACGTTAGGCGTTATAACTGTGTTTGCATCTCTTGCATGTCCCAGAGACCATTGAGGGTCAAAGCGTTCATCTATTTCCGTGAGAAGATGTCTTGCAGCTGTTGGTGTGTGTTGTATATGAATTTGGGGCAGAGTGACTTCGTTTCCAGGCCAAGGAGTTTCAGTGGAACGTTCCAGAGTTGGTCTGGCTGGTGTCCAGAGGTATGGCAATGTCCCCGGAGCGGTCTGGCAACGAGCAACATTCCTGTCTGAACGATTATTGAGAGCTTGAATAAGTTGCGTCTCTTGAATCTCGACGAGCTGATAAAGAGTTTCCAATCGAGCGTTACGACATCGGAGCGAGCGCGGAGAATTTGGCAAATCTTCTCTTACAGTCCGGATCAAGTCGAGATTGTGTTGAATGCAGGATCTGATATGCTCGAGTTCGTTTTCTTGAGAGCTTTCGGCCTGCTGATCAATATTAGGAGACAATATAGCGGGAAGTAGAGGTCTCCCTTCCATTACTCCCTCCCCAGTGAAGACGCGTCCATCTTCCGCCCGTCGCATATGAGCAGCCTGCCTTGCGCCTGTCACCGTGAGTGCCCGTCGTCTGCGCCCCGGTAACTGAGGAGAGTAGATGCTGTCGGAGGGTGACGGAAGTGTCTCATGCCCCTCGTCTTGCGCGTTTAACTCGGGGGTGGATGGTTCGCTGGGATACAGCGTAGCGGGTTCGTCATGCTGGTCTCCTGCACTGCTTGCTGCATTCGCTGCTGGTGTCCAAACCAAGAGCTGGCGGTGTGTCTCCAGCGGAGCCGCAACATTGGCCACGCTTGATGTAAAAACCCTTGCAGCCGCATTTCTCGAATTGGTGGTCACGAAAGACGCTTGCGCTCCGGCAACACTTTGCTAGAGCGTTTGACGGCCATATGCCGAGGCATCTGAAGAGTTGACTATCGAACCTCGTGGTGGTCGTGGGCCGTGAGCGGGGCGTACAACGTTGCTCCGAAGGGGCGTGTAGTGGGTGTTGTGAGTCGCGTGGTATTGATGCATCGAGGTGTATTGAAAAGGCGTCGCATCTCCTGCATCTGATGAACAGAACTGACATTCGGGCGTGCATGGCGATACATGACCTGCGAACGCATTTCTTCTTGATGTCATTCCGCTGATCCTTGTGCGGCGAGGTGTTCGAAACGGAGCGAATGGCTGACTTTCTGTATTTCCAAGACCCGCGCTCAATTCATCTTGTTCGAAAGGGGAGTAATGGTTGGGTCCGCCCGGAGCAGGCCGCCCTATGTCAATCACATGCGGCTCGTCATTTGGGCTCCACGGGATTGGGTGGGAATGGAGTCTACTACCCAATGTAGGCCCGGCTGACGAGGCTCGAAGCTCGGATTGGTGCGGGTGCGATCGCATGCCTCTGGAGTAGTTCGGATGATCCAATGATGACCACGAGCACTGTGGCCCGACACGCTGCGGTGTTGAACGTCGAGGACTTTGCAAATCATAAATTCGATTCCCATGATCTCTTCGACGTGGACGACGAGGGAGTCGAGAAGCCGTCGGCGCCGTATATCTGCTCGCATTGCGTGATGGAGTGTCCTACCACCGCGTGGCCAGACCATCGACGTGTCCTTGTAGCGTCGGCGTCTGTGGTTGTGTAATGAGAGCCGGCCGGTGCGCCATTGCCACGGCGGATTATCGCCTGTTATCCGCCCGTGGACAACAAGCGTCTGATATGTCAGAAAGATAGACTTTCGTCACTTTTGAATCGCTGACGGAGCGAGTGCAAGCACCACGATGAAGCTGGCAAGGATGAGGCTGAATGTGACAAATGTGACCAGGAAAATGCTGCCTCTCGACGCCGGGAACTTGCCACGGATGACGTAGTGCTGGGCCTCGAAGTAACGATGGAAGCCAACCAGCATAATCACCATCGCTGAGGATTCATCAAATTAGTGCTGCATATTTGGTGGACACATTCGGGGGGCGAATGAGACATACATATGCCGATGAAAGTTGCGCCCAACGGCTTGCCGACCTTGCGGAGACGGTCCTGATCAGCGATTGATACTGCCGTCTTGATGATAGTGTTAGAGGAAGCTTCTAATATGGATTGTTGCTCTGACGGCGATGATGAGAATGACGAAGAATCATCCGGAGGGACATAGAGTGCATTGTCCGCATCACCTCCGCTGCTGCCCAATCCTACATTCAGCCGGAAAAGTTGCGTAACGGCGATGCCGATGCTGGCGAAAGAGAGAGAAGTCCGGACCCAGGCCAGGAAGGTGCGCTCTGTGATTTGTTAGTCCCCAGCGACTGCAATTCGAGAGCCTCCGTTGGGAGAAAGAGCAATCTGCCTACCTAACGCAAGATGATCTCTGGCAACCGATCCCTTGTTGTCCAACTCTACACCGCCGTACTTTTCGACGAAGATCTGCCACCAATGTCGCGGGGCAACCGTGCCTTCGGCGCCATCTTCCTGATGGCTCCGGCTGGCCATCGCAGCCGCAGATTTGGGTTTCTTTCCAATTTTGTCCGCCTTCCTGCTCTTCGCCCCTGCCGCAGGCTCTTCACTTCCAATACCCGTCCCACCAGCATGCGTCTCCTCCGCCTCCTCTAGCGCATGCGGACCCCCTGAAGTAGCACCATAACCCCGTCTAGCATGTAAATCGCCTCTTCCCGTCCGCTCGCGTGAGAAGATCGCCGTGCTCTCGTCGGCACTGCTGTCTCCTACAGCATCGGGCTCCTCTTCAAGGAGTCTCCGCATCCACTCTGTCTGACCGCTACCATCATGACTGTGGCTCTTGGCGCTCCCTGCTTTTGTCCGCGAAGCCGTGGGGGAGATGGACTCGACCGTTTCTTCTATGCCTTTGGGGTTCCCCGACTCTTTCTGTCCGCCAGCGGGCATCTCAGCTTCGTGCACACTAGCCATACTCTCGCTCAAGATGTGGTGGCGACGCAGAAAGGCGCTGTTACTTGAATTGGAGCACGTTTGAGTGTACAATGCAGTCGAGTCGGGAGCAAGCGGCACACACTGAAGCAGGACAGCCAGCTGTTTGAGATATGACTTTTTTATTTATTTTTTTTGGTTTTGATAGGAATTTGTAATATCCGGCGTAGAGATGGGAGTGTAGAACAGTATTAGATCGAAGATGGATGGATACCTGACAGTGAACTGAAGTCGATATCACTCCCCAGCGTCCGGCTCAAGGATTGCATTTAAGCTTTCCAATCCGGCCCGCTTAACGCCAACGCTGTAGCAATGATCTCATATTATACGCGATGAAACTTATGTGTTCATACTTTATTGAGAGACAGACGAATACTACTCGAACTTGGAAATTCAGTAGAAGCTAGCCTCGCTCTCTGGCTTCTATCTGGTCTGCAAGATGAAGTGCCGCGTGCAATGAGCAGAAAAGCGCTGTTGGCCCTGAGCGAACAGCACATGGCTGAAGGAGATGATACACCATCGAGGAGTCTGGGAATCTGGGACTGTCCGTGTAGGGCTTGAAAGGTAATGGATCTGGCCAATGCATGAACACCATAAAACTCATTCACCAGGTTTCCATAGCTAATCAGAACATACACTTACACAGGCTCGCGAGATGACGATGCCGCACCCCATCATCACAGTCCCTGCTATTAACAGCTCCCTCCCTCTTCATACAAGCCATCTCTTCCCTTCACACGTTCAGCCTCAAATGTCAACCAGGTGCTCATTAAACCGAACGCACGCCATGCTTTGTGACTGCCGTCTGCGCATGCCAGCCACGCCTCCACACCACCATTATACATGCGCTGTGCCATCCAACTGCCAGCGAGACCAAATCCTCCCATAGCCAATTGCAGGCGATTGTGGGCCCGATACAAGGATGGCACGCTTAGCCTTCGCCTTCGGATGTCCCGGAGAGCTCGGTAAACCGAAGTACAATCCCAAAACCAGGCCCAAAATTATGACAATCGCCACACAAATGCCAAAGCACCACCACTTGAGTCTCCTGGCATTGCGGGCGCTTTTGATGCCTTTGTCGAGCTGCACGTTGCCGGCTTCGGTATCTTTCTTGACGTTCTCGGTTTGCTGCTCGATTTGCTGGATAGGTTCCTCTTGCAGCACGATGGCGGTGGCCAGATCTTCCATCAGCTGGTTAAGTTCGATGAGGGTGCGCTCGATTTTTTGGATATCGTTGTGGCGGGCGCGCACGGCACCAAGGACGGTGGTGGCGGTTGCGGAGCGGTTGGTTTTGAGCTGGAGGATTCCTGGTTAGCATCTACGGTGCGTGTGAAGGCTCCGTACCGATCGAGAGGGACATACCGCTGTCTGGAACACGCCCTCGTTGCCCCAGTCTGCCTGTGTTGCCTCCTGCACCTCGGCATCGGTCGCGTCTGGGTTCACAATTCGGTACTGCCTCGCAATTTGTTCTCTGTATCTCTTCTCATAGTTCGCCTCCTCCACCCGATATTCCTGCAGCTGCTTCTGGAAACTACTCTTCAACTGCGAAACCTGTGTGTTCTTCACCTGATTATTCTTACTCCGCGCTGCATCCGTCTCCAAAAACTTGATCTGGTCCTTGATGCTCGTGTTCAAGATCTGCGTCTGCGTGATCATCGCTTCGAGTTGGTCCGACGAGCTGCTGTCGGGAGAAGAAAGAGTGCGCTGGTGCAAGACGGCGATCTGGCCGACGTGTGTGGTGAGAGTGCGGATATCGGCTTTGACGGCCTCAACTCGCGAGAGAAAGTCTTGGTTGGAGAGGACGCTGGGGCCGGGGGAGACGTATTGGATGCGATCGCCTTGGCCTGGTTGACCGGGCCCGACGGGCGCGCCGGGCCCGGCAGTGGGTTGCGAGTAGTTCGATTGGGAATACGTGCTGTCTTGGTGCTGCACCGAAGGGGGTAAGAGACCCTATGGTAGGAGGTTAGTCCGCACGCCCTGCATGCCATTGCGCTTCGGCAGTAGTACGACGACATACGGCCTGACCATGACCACCCCCGTACGGGTTACCACCGTCATTGGTGTATGGATTCGAGCCGCCATACTGCTGCTCGCCGTATGGGTTTCTGCACGAAGAATCCTGTCAGCGCATTGCGGACCTGGAGTCGCCAGCCACCTTCTCGCCGCCTTATCCCCCACCCAGAAGGTCTCCGAAAACGTTCGCTACCGCGCGCATTTCCATCTTCATCGCCCTTCGTGGCCACTTTGCCTGGGGCCAGCTCAGTCGCGAAACTTACCCTCCGTACCCGCTGTACTGATTGTAACTCATCTTGTCCGATCGTCCGCTAGCCCAGAGGATCCTCCGCGAGGCCCACGATTGAATGCGCGCGATTGAGATGAGAGTTAATGTATGCGATCGCCTGCGATCTTAAATGCTGCTGTCGGCGGAGGTGGCGGAAGTCGGTTGTTCGGTCTCAAGTAAGCTCTGCACGCTGTCCTTGCCACCCGCTAATTGGCTCGGCCCCGGCAATTTCGATCTGTTATTCGGATGCCTGGTATGAATTGATTCTCAGCCTTGCGATGGGTATCCAAAAGGACTGACGCTTCAAGAAGTATATCGCAAGCCGAGCGGGGGGATGATGATGCCGAACGCGCAGGTGGAGGTGGTGGAAGGGTCCTACTGAACCCGCAGCTTGTCAGCTCACCCTGTCTTCTTTGTCTTCCGACTGGGACAAAACTGCGAGCTTGGACCAGCACGGAACATATCATCGTCGCTCAGCCGTCCCGTAATGATTGATCCTACGTCTAGGGGCGCAACGTTTGCCTCAGTTGTCGTGAAGAGGGACGACAGGAAAGCTAGAAACGCTCCGATGAACAGATGCAGGCCGGCAAGAGTTTCGTGGAAGAGCATAAAAACATACACGTGGAACCGTGGTCTCCCCATTGCTTCCCTCGATCCTCCATCCTGACTGCATGGATAGGGAAAGATTGTTCAGAAGTAGGCCCAGGTGCCAGACTTGTTAAACGAGCTGGTTCGCAGTGGCGATTCGAACCAATCCACAAATGTCGGACATCTACGTTTGGATCATGAGCGTTGTGGCAAGTATACGGTACTGGATGGTGTGTTGGTGATGGACTTTCATTGCTACACTCTCTTCCTGAGACCCGTTCGCCTTGCAACCCAACTCTTTCATCGGCGGCTGATTCGCCGCAACAAATTGTATCCCAAATTCCCGCTTTCTTACCGGATTGACACCTTGATCTTGCTCAGCGGGATTTACAAATCTGTCTTGGGTCCAGCCGGAGCGTGGACCGCGATGCGGCGAGGCGAGATGTCTAAGTCGCCGGACGCATTCTGTCTTGTGCGGCGGCGTGTCTCATACCCGCGTGTTATCGCCTCCAAGAAATTGGGATGATGTTGTTCCGTAAGGTTCAAAATATATTTAAGGAAGCCCAGCCTTTACCTGCATCCTATCTTCCCAGAGAGGAACCAGAGATGGTAGCACTACTTCGTAGGCCGGCGAAGCGGCTGCTCTTCTTCATTAGACAACGCGCTATAGGTGTGCTTTGGACCCGTTTCTGTAATCCTCCCTCGAGGTGATCTCCATATGGTCGGCGTTCGATGTAGCTCCGTAGGATTGAGGAAGGAACTGGCAGAGCTCCATCTCGCACTGACTAGCTGTTCCAAGAGCGACAGGTGAATAATTGGCAGAGCAAATATTGTCGAGAAGTTCTGAATACGAGTGATCCCCTCTCACTGTTTTCCAATGAACTTCAGACGATCGATTCGGGAGGGCCAGGAATAGGAGTGGCACACGAAATATACGAGTCTGTTGATAGTCACACTGTAGCGGCAAGCATACTTTAGAGCCAGTGGACCGTCTAATAATAATCTGTAAAAGTCTTGAGCGAAGCATTACTCAGTAAGCTTCTGAGCATGTCGGACGGATCTCTGAGAGTTCAGCTTTACTTCGGAACCTTGCGCAGAATGCGAACATGCTCTTCAGTAGCTGTATTGGGAACACCCATTCTCATTTCGCTGTGAGCTTGAGCAGCAAAGTGTCAAGAATATCTGCATGCACGGTGCAACTCAGCGAAGTGCGCACTGCCAGAGCAGAGGTATATCCACAGCAGCAATCTGACCGCAATGATGTGAAATTTAGATTACTTCCCAGCTGATGTCGATCAGCTATGACATGGCTCATGTCGGTATTTTAAGGCGCTATGGGAGCCTGATGTCCAGACTCATTTCTACCTTTCATCTTATATGTGAACGGCAGAGCAAGAGCGAGAAAGAGAATACAATACTGAACAGTGGAATATTTTCATGAATGAGATCGCGCCGAGTATCAATGTCTCGGGACCATACGAAGGATAATTGACTGACACTGGCAAGGAAAAGTTCAAGCATCCAAACAACCTGGTTGAAAATCATCTAAGCCATAGCTCAATCCACTCGCATATCGGTTGGGCCATTACGGAGGGTCGGCTCTTGTGTATTCAATGCAAAGTCGGCCCAGGGTAATCTACATTGATGGGGGCATATGTAGAAACACCCGAAGACCTCTATACTTCTCCAGTTGTGGACAGGGAACATGAATTACCTTTTGTTGATTGGAGGCTTCTATTCGGGTCCATGGTACTTTGTTTTTCTTTGGAAAGAAGCAGAGGTGCAGTTAACACGGCACTCATGACTTTCTCACTGAACGCGCAGGATCAGCGAAGAGATGTGCCACTACTCGACGCTGGCCCAGATATTCACCTTCGTACTGGTATCATACCCGCATAGTTTGAAGTAGATTCGAATCACAAGGACGCAGTAACGGAAAGGTCGAAGATGAATCTGTGACAGACAGGATACATTTAGTTAGAGCTGGGTTTTGGTTCGGTTGCATTCGGATGCGAGAAATTTGCTGCTGGAGATACCGCCACATCATATTCAAACCGGGTGTCTTGAATTTCCTGCGCCGGGCCACCTCTGTATAATACTGTTATATCAGCGTTCTTCGTTGTCTCGCCGGAAGTTGGATGATCTCCAGGTCGTTATCGCAGGGGAACACATCACGACCAGTGGCACATCACGGCCGGTGGCGCATGACTCTCCGAGGAGGAGGCTATCTTGGCCGTCTTAGCCCTCATTACGGCCTATATACCGCCGCAGCGGCGCATGATGGAACTGAATAACCTCTTAACACCCCCGTATGACCGTCTCCACAAGCAGAACCGAAAGCATCGGCTGAAAAAATTCGCAGCATCAACGAACAAAATGAAGGAACGAGTGTACTCCACCGCCGTGGCACCGAATTCGACTTTACCGGCCCTCTGACCACTAAACCAGGCCGTTCCGGCGAGCCAAAGTCGGAATTTGTTCGCCCCGACGCACTCGGCAAAGACGACGACATCACCACCGCCACCTCTTTTCCGCATTTATGCACCATGGGAACGCTGTCTTCCTTTCTCTCATCCTCAGATCCAAACATTCCCCAACAATCTGGAGGCCACACGCTCGCCCTCGGCGTCAAAACATGATCCACCTGCACCAGGACATTACACACCATATCCTCTTCGGCCCCATCTGTCGTTCTCATCCTCCCCTCCAAACCCCAAGTCCACTCGCCATCAAACACCTCCCGCGACCCAGCGACCTCATCAGAACGCCCTAGCTTGCCTTCGACGGCACATTCGTGGCTCAAGAGCAGATGCGGCGATGTGGCTATCGCAGCATCCAAATCTTCTGCCGCGGGGGTAGGTGTGCTCGTATCAAGAGAACACAACGGAGGTGGAGCCGTACGCGGTGAGACGGCAATTGAGTCACACCCCGATATCATCCTGCCGCGGGATACTGGAAGGGGATGCAGCGGCGGAGGTGTAGTGTTCCTCTTGGTGTCAAACATCGGTGTGGTCAGGGGCGGGGTTCCGAACCCCGTCAGGGGCAGGGATGGTAGGTTTGATGACGAGATGGCGGTGAGGGTGTGCTGAGGGTGGAGGCGGCGGAGGTAAGAAACGAAGCAGCGATGGGACTTGGGGCGGTTGTCTGGGTGGAGAGGAGGAGAGTGTGGGTGCTGGAAGCAGGTGATGCACGTTTGTCGAATTGACATGATGTGAAGGTCGGGAATGGCGGGACCGGCGGGAATGGCAGAAGGTTAAAGGCCGTCACTTATGCGCAGATGGAGAATTGTTTGCTGGTGTTGTGAAAGGAGTGAGGTCGAAGAAAATAAGATCTACGAGATGCTTGCGAATGATGACCTTATCCCTTCCTCTCATTCTCGCTGTGAGATGTTTGCATGCATACTACGATGTGCATATAGCAGGACATGGCGTGGCCGCCAAGCGCCTGTTGCGCCGTTTCTTCCAGTGACAAATGCAGCAAACACGAAGAAAAGAAATGTGCCGCAAATGTTTGCGTGTGGAGCGGGCGCTGTGCAGGGACAACGGCGGTCCAAAGCCTTTGTCACGGAACCATGTCGTGGTATCGTTTCGTCGTCGAGAATCTATGGGTCCCATAAGCGGGGCAAAAGGGTTTATACGAGAACCATCGTATTCACTTGATGGATCACTTCGTTAAGCCCGCCCGACTTTGAACGATAGGATCTGCACACACTCCGCATTAGCGCAATATGCCTTCTTTCTCCTGACCGTTCCAAACACACAAGTACGAGACACCGTCGCGGTAGGGAGGAACGTGCGTGGCCAACGCGAAGGGGGAGAAACTTAACAAAAAACCAAAAAAAAAAAAAAAAAAAAAAAAAAAATAGAAAGTCAGTCGAAACCGAACGAGACAGAACACTCACATCATTCTTCCCCGCCTCCACCACCTCATCCTCCCCACACGAACCCCCCCCACCGTCTCGACAAATGCCAAAGGGGCATCGCCCATGACCTTCCGATACACGTCTCCCACCGTACTCCCTTTTCGCACCAAAACACAATCCCGAAACACCGGGGCCCGCTCGCCCCCCGCCGCACCCGGTTCCCCCGACCCGAACGTCAAAATATTCTTGACAGGGTACACAGGCACGAGCCCCAAAACCTCGGCCGCACGGGTGAGCACCTGGTTTACGCCCGTCGAGCCGAAACGGTACAGCACCATGTCTTTGAGATTTTCCATCCGCGTACGCAATTTCTCGTCCATCTCCTTCAGCCCGCCGCCGTCGCCGTCCGGGTCTTCCTGCAGCAGATCCTCCCGCGTCTCCACCACGTCGGACCCCGGGGTGTAGCGGATGAACCCTTGCTTCACCAGCCGACGGAGAAAGACCTCCGCGATGGCGGAGCACAATACGATCCGCTCGGGAGGCTCCGTCCTTGCGATCTTGGCGATGTTCTTATCGGCGTCCGGGTGGTCGATTTTATTCAAGCCCAGGACGGTGGGGAACTTGACATCGACGAAAGCATTCACCACCCGCTCCAAAACCTCCTCGCTCCACTCCTGCAGCGGGACGTTCTTCACCCCCGCCTTTTCCACCGTGCGCGCCACAATCGCCGCATTAGCCCCGTACCCCGAAAACTGGCCCCTCAATGTCTCCACCGTGCTGGCCTTCACCGCCACATGTCTCCGCTTCACTCCCCCCCATTTCTCCCGCAAATTTCCTAGCACCCACCGCACAATCTCCTCGCGCAGCCACGCAACGTCCACGCTGGGGTCGTACCCTCTTGTCGCCTTCCCCTCGGCATCCGTCGTCCCGCTGACGTCCACGACGTGGATGAGCGCGTCAGCGGTGCGGAGGTCGTCGAGGAAGCGGTTCCCGAGCCCCTTGCCCTGATGTGCTCCCGGCACCAGCCCCGCCACGTCGAGGAGGTCGATCGGGATGCTGCGGACCCCCGCGACGCAGGATCCGTGGTTAGGCCGGCACCGGGATTGGAGGTTTGGGGAAAGGGAGGCGCGCGAGCACGCGCAAGGATGATGGAGGTAGCCGATAGCCCGGTTCGGCTCGATCGTCGTAAACGGGAAGTTGCCTGCGGGATCGCCATCCGCTGCTTTAGAATCCGGCCATTGCTGGAGAGGAAGGAGCGAGGGGGAGGCGGGGAAAGGGGCGGTAAGGCGTACCGACCTTGGCAGAAGTGTCGGTGAGGCTGTTCAAAGTTGTGGATTTGCCGGAGCTGGGTTTCCCAACGAGGGCGATGAGGGGGTCGCGGGGCATTGTCGGGATGGGACCGGATGGAGATGGTAGAGGCGTGCGGTCGAGGGGGGTGGGGATTAATCACAAAGACCCGGGGGGAGGGGGTGGGGGGTGGTGGGGGTGGTGGGGGTGGTGCTATTAATGAAATAGAGATAGAGGGTGAGAGACGGTTTGGAGGACGAAGGGGGATGGGGAAAGGGGGAAGAGGGGACGGGGGACAGAGGATGAGGGACGGGAGATGGCGAGCACTGTTGGTGACGAACGTGGTGATGATTTGTGTGGCGATAAATTTTGTGGTGGAGGGGGACGCCGGTGGGCTGTGTGGTGGGGGGCCCGCTGCCCGTTTCACCGCAACGCGCGCAACCACCGCACGTGCATGCCGCAGTCTGCACATCGAGGGAGATTCCGAAATTCCTCCACCCCGCGGCCGACGCAAGAGCGATGGACGGAAGTGGATCCGCGGCGCGGCGCCTCCCGCAGCCAGATCCCTTTTGGGCCGCCGACGCCCCCGGATGTGGAAGGCACAGATCGCCCGAAGCGGCAATGCCCGCACTCCTGCCCGTCCTGCTGCTCATCCCCCCTGCCCATTCCGCCCGAGCCCACGGCGCGCCTTCCCCATGCCGACGACGTCTTGACTGAAATGCTCGGAACGCTGGAGACGTGAGGTGGCGGAGTGACTCTCAGTGGGGCCCACACTTTGAAGTAGTGCAGATCCGGGCCCGGGGATCCACATATCACCACGCCCACGCGCACTGAAGCGAAGTCAAATCAGCGGGAAGGTGCAAGGGGGAAGTGTCAAGCATCGAGCACACAAGGAAAGGAAGGCGCACAGACGCTTTCCAACAACACCTGCCGGCGTCCCGACGAGCATCTCGACCCAGCGAACACTGGACCCACGCAGGCGCCCACACAACGCGCTGCACCCATCGAACCCGGCTGGGCCTGCTCTTGCCGCTGCAGGAACCCCCCCGCCACCCCCCCCCCCCTTCACTCTCACGCGCGACAGACGCAGAGCTGCGGCATCCTGACATACTGACACCCCCGCGGAGGAAAAACTACATCCCCCATCCCCCCCCCTCTCCTCCCTGAAAACGCGAAGCAGGCAGAGAGCGACGCGACACGCGCGCGGTGAAGCAGGCAGCCGTGAGGGACTGGCGTCGGTGAGCGTGAGCGTGAGCATGGACGACCGATGAGTGGCCGGCAAGCGCGACCCGTCCTCGTCCCCCGCCGTTCGGGCAGCAGGTGCTCGCACCCGCCGCCATGGATGTCGCCACCCGCTTCACTCCCCGCGCCCGCGCGCAGAGCTACCTCGACCGCAATGTCCAGGCGGCCGATGACGGGGCCGCCTCAGGCACCGATTGTATGCTCCTCCCCCGAAACCTTCCCCCGTCCTCCCCCCCCCCCCCCTCCCACAACAACCTACACCCTTTCTTGCCCGCGCTCCCAGTCTTTCCCGGCATGCTCTCCGTTCCCGGCCCCCGGCCTCCGGCCTCTTCCTCTCCATCTTTCCTCCTCGCGTGGTGACGGTGGTCCAGCCAGCTAACCTGGTTCGCACGCAGCCGAATCCCTCCCTCGACGCAAGATCCCGCGCACCGGCAACGACTCAGACGCACAGCCACATCCTCCACCCGTCCCCGCCTTCCGGAAGCCTGCCCTGCCCGCGTCGGCCACGCGGCCGGGCGCGTCCGAGAACCGGGCTAGCATTGCATCCCGCCGGAGGAGCACGTTGAGGGAGAATCAGCGTGTGCCGAGCGGACCGAGAGAATATCCGGGAAGTCCGAGCAAGAGGTGCGTGGTCGCTGGCATGATCAGGAGAAGCGGTGGTTCGGCGTGGTGGATGCACCGTGATGTGCTCGCCATGATTGCCACGTTTCTGTGAGGACGACGACGACGACGACGAAGCTGACGCTCTTTTCCATCCTAGACTTGGCAGCATCTCCCTTGGGTCCGACAACGCGGTGACGGAAATCACAAATACCGCTTTCACCCCCGGCCGCAACGAGGCAGGCCCGGGCTTCTCTTCCACCGCCGTTTACAGCAATAGCGGCGGTGGCGGTAGCAGTAACAACAGCGGTGGCCACAACACCAAGCAGAGCTTGCAGGAGCGTCTCAGCTACGGCCCCGCACGGCACTCCAGCGCCGACGACACCGACAGCCCGACCACCCCGGCCGACTTCGTGCCGACGATGAATTTCGACGACTTCCAGAACTCCATTATCGATCCCAATTGGACCAGCCCCATCCTCAGCCAATTCCCCACCGTGAGTGGGGGACGGGCGTTACCGAAGGAGGACGATGCCAACGTGAGCAGGGGAGGAGGCGGATTTGGGTCTTCGACGCTCAACCGGACGGGGATGACAAAGCCGCAAGAAGACGGCGGGGAGGAAAAAGGCGGCGTGGCTCGACAGTCGAGCTTACGGAGGCGGCTGAGCGCCGCTCCGGGGTCACGGCAAGCATCAGGACAATCGACGGCGGGGGTGACAACGGGGGTGGGGGTGGCACCCCCGAACCTTTCGGTTAGGACGCGGAGGCAGAGTCACATGCCCAACAACAGCAATAACAGTGCGGGAACGGCGATGATGGCGGCGGCGGGAATGGCATCTCGCCCACCTAGGAAGAGCATCGGCCCCGGCCTGATCACGAGTGTCGGATCGGAGCGGAAAGGCAGTGTGAATCAACCGCCGACGCCCGTCGAAGGAGGTGTGTTGAAATCCGCCGTGTCTCGCACGAGCAGCACGAGCAAAAGCCGGCGAACGACGATTCAACCGTCCGTGTCTGCAGGGCCGGAGCTGCCACGCCTGTCCACCTTGACGGCCACGACTCAGAGCCGGGCGAATAAGGTCAAAAGCCTTCAACCCCCACCGCGAGGCGACCCGGACACGCCGGGCAGCGCGGGCAAGAACTCTTCCAAAGCCAACCCGAACCGCGCCCACACGCCATCCTCATCGGGTAATCGACGACAATCAACCGTGTCCGGCCGCGCGAGCGGACTCGGCGCCCGCACCATCTCGCCCACCGATGCCCGGCGGTTGAAGCGCATGTCGATGATGCACGCCCCTCCCATGCCGAATGCGGCGTTGGCCAAAGGCCCGCCGACGCCGCAAGATGAAATGCCCACCAACCCTTTCACCACTTCCCGACCGGAACTGCCGCATCTGGCCCAGCCGTCCACGAGCTTCATCCCACTGCGGAAGATGAGCGCGGCGTCGACACCCACATCGGCGCGGGCGTCCCCCGACGGGCGGAATTATCCGGGTGGCCTCGCGACGAGCAGCGGTGGCGGTAGTGGCGTTGCGTTGAGCGCAAAGAGCAGCTATCAATCCCTCGTCTCCACCGCCCCTGCGAACACTGGGTCGAGGCTCCCGACGCCCAAGCAGAGACAACAAGGCCCCCCATCACGTTCAGAACAGTACGACGACGGAGAATTCGTCCCTCCCGTGCCAGCGATTCCCAAGGCTTTTGAGAGTCCCAAAGAGCATGAGCTTCCACCGACGGGCTTCTTCTCTTCGAGCCTCAAGTCGAATCACTCGGCTTTCACGGAGCCAGCATTGGAGGATGTAGGAAGATTGGATTTGCATGGATCTTCGATGCTTCCGTCTCCCGCGGCGGTGGGGTCCACGCCGAGGGGCAGCGTGGATGTCCCGCGCCCATCCGGGGAGACGGGGAGAAAAAAGTCCGGAGAGTATGCACGGCCGCAGCATAAACGGACGAATACCTTCGGGAATGGCAGCGGTGGTGGGGCCACCACCACCACCGCTGCCGTCGGAGCGACGAAGCAGGGGATCCGAGCGCCGCCGGATCCGAACGGGAGGAAAAATAATAGTCTCCAACCGCTTCGACTGCCGCCGCTGAATCTCATGCCCCTCAACACGCCGACGGCGAATAAAATCTCGCGTGATTTCCCACGGCCCAGCGGGGAGTTGGAGGCGAGGGGAGATGAATACACGGCGGTGCAGACACCGGAGCCAAAACGCGTGGCCAAAACGCCTTCCACGCCGATGACGGCATCGAAGGCGACCTTCTTTCGTCGGCGGACGGACGAAGACCAGCAGAATCCTCATCAGGGACAGCAGGGATGGAAGGCGCTGCGGAGCTCGAGCAGTTACTACGCATTACGAGAACTGCAAATGGAGAATGAGGGAGGGGCCAATCTGACACGCTTCTTCGACGACTCCGACCCAGAGTCCAGCGGGATACCCATTCCGAACTCCAAGCCGCGGAGCGCGATCACTCCATTTGCGTCCGGTTCTCTACCGAAGAGCGAAGGCGGGATACGGGGAAGGGCCAGCGGAGAGTATGTCGACGACTTTGATTTGGGTGTCGGCGGATTTGTCGCCCCTGGGAAATGGAAGGGCACGCCGAGCTCGGCCGAATCGCCCGGCGGTTCCGCCGAGATGGTGGCGGCGGCGGTGGCGGCGGCGGCGGCGACCAAGAAGGAAGGTGGGAGTGGGGGTGGGCTGAGGAGAAAATTGAGTCTCGGCTGGAGACGGAGTGGGAGCAAGGCGGCGCATCATAAGGGCAGTCCGCAACAGACGCTGGCAGCATCGGAAGGCCCTCACGAGGAGGCGATGGCGGGGGAAAAGAAGCCGGCGAGACTTCAGAAGCGTGGCGCAGAAATGCCGCCGCCGAGACTTCCCGCCAGCGCGACGTGGAGTGGTGGGCTGGGACTCACTGCGGCGGATCTGGTCTCGCGGCCCAGTTGGGAGCAGTCGCACACGAGGCGGAAGAGCGCTCTGCTTAGTGGTGGTGGTGGTGGTGGTGGCGGCGGAGGAGAGGATTTGGGAGACGGGCTGACTGCGCCTTCTGCTCCCGCGCCATCCTCTTCCACAGGGACAGCAAGTGTAGGCGGGGTGAAGACGCGAAGTCTGCACTCGGAACAACCACAACCTGTCCTCCCTGCTGCGACCACCTCCAACTCCTCGTCCGCCACTCGTGCGAGCAGTTGGGGGAACTTCAGCTCCAGCAGCCGCAACACCGGCAAACAACCGCTCAGTTCCAGCGGCCGCCCCCACCGCTTCACCGCCTCGACCATATCTGCCATTGTCAAGGACAAGGACGACCTTGCCGCCGACGAGGAAATGCGTCGACTCAGCACCAAACGCAAGGATGTCGACGCTGCCGCTCGCGAGACCGAGGCGCTGAAGGCCCGCGCCCGGCCGAGAAGCCCCATGTCTCCGGAACGCCTACTCCACGGCGCCGGGGGTGGTGCACCTTTGAACCTGTTTGAGCGCGGCGAAGTGATGGATTATGTGGCGGAAGGAGTTTACTTCACGGGTACGCGAAATGCGAAAAAAATTATCGGCGCGTTGACGCCATCACCAGCCGGATCTGATGTAAATCTCTCCGGTGCCAAGAAAGATGTGGTGGGGAATTATGGATATGATGATGAGCGAGGTGATTATAATATAGTTTTGGGGGACCATTTGGCATATCGGTATGAGGTGGTGGATGTGTTGGGGAAGGGATCGTTTGGGCAGGTGGTGCGTTGTATAGACCATAAAGAAGGTGGGGTGGTGGCGGTCAAGATCATCCGGAACAAGAAGAGGTTCCATCAGCAGGCGTTGGTGGAAGTGGGGATTTTGGGACGATTAGGGGAGTGGGTAAGTCGTGACCGGATCCCCCCCCCTCCCCCCTCCTCTTTTCTCCTTCTGTTTCACATGATGTGGACATGTTTTCCTGACAGCGAACAATGATGACAGGATCCCGACGGTGCCTATGCCACCCTCTCCATCACTAGCTCCTTTTACTTCCGCTCACACCTCTGCATCGTCACGCCCTGCCTCTCCATCAACCTGTACGAGCTCATCCGGGCGCACAACTTCACCGGTTTTGCGCTGCCACTGATCCGCCGTTTTACGCGCCAACTCCTGGCTTGCCTCGTCCTTCTCCAGCAGAAACGCATCATCCACTGTGACCTCAAGCCCGAAAATATTCTCCTCTGCGACGCCCGTCGCGCCGATGTCCGCGTAATCGATTTCGGGTCCTCATGCCGTGAGGAAGAAAAGGTGTACACGTACATCCAATCCCGTTTCTATCGCTCCCCAGAAGTCATCCTCGGGAGCTCATACGGGCTAGGCATCGACATGTGGTCTCTTGGCTGCATTCTGGCCGAGCTGTGGACCGGGTACCCTTTGTTCCCGGGCGAAAACGAGCAGGAGCAACTCGCGTGCATCATGGAGATTTTTGGCCCGCCCGACCGGCATTTGGTGGAGCGATGTACGCGGAAGAAGCTCTTTTTCGATTCAGTGGGAAAACCCCGGGTGACAGTTTCGAGCAAGGGGAGAAGACGCCGGCCGAGCAGTCGGACCTTGCAGCAGGCGCTGAAGGCGGATGATGAAGCGTTTGTAGATTTTGTCGCGCGGTGTTTGAGGTGGGATCCTGAAAGGAGGATGAAGCCGCATGAGGCGGTGAGACACCCGTTCGTGACGAACGTCGCCTTTGGTTCTGGAGGAGGAGGGATTCCAGAAGAGGCCCGTCGGCCGAAAGGCAGTGCAGTCGGGCGAAGTAGTCCGGTCAAGAAGGCCGGCAATGGCGCCAGTCAATCCGCACCGCAACCACAGAGCGTGGCCACACCTGCGGCTTCGAGACCCCGGCTTCCGGACACGCCGCAAACGGTCGTACGACAACCCAACTCCACGGCCAACGCTGTCGCTGGAGGGCAGAGCTCGCCGTCCAAAGGTGGAACAGCGACGAGCAGTAACCACCATCGGAGACTCAGCGCCGCTGTGGCGGGGAGTAAGCGGGCGTCAAACGGGACCGTGTTGGCCGGATCGGCCGCCGCCGCCGCGACCGCTGCGACTGAACAGAGGGGAAGAGGAGCCAACGGAGGTAGGGGAGATTTGGCTCAAATGGCTGCGAGGGAAAGCATGGGCGGCAGCGGCACTGGAACTGGTTCTGGCGGTGGAGGGAGGTGGAGAGGCTGAGTGATGGGGAAGAGGGAATTTGAAATGGTGTCCACGGCATGCGTTAGAAAAGACGAAGCAGGAGGTGGTCACAAGCGCTGGCGCGGAATTTTTGGGGCACTGTCCAGGTTGGGAGTGTTTTCTTTTGGGAAGAATTTTTTTTTTTTTTCACTTTTCCCTCTTTCTCTCGAGCTTGAGACGAGATAGAGAGATATAGAGATTTTTCTTGGTCAAATATGCGGAAATGGGAACATTTCTCTGCCACATCTTTATGAAATCCCGGTGTTATCCTTCATCCTGCCAACCAACGGAATGAAATCCTGCAGAGTGTCGCGCCCGCGTGGTGACGTTCAATGACAGTATTTGGACGGATAAACGAGCGTATTTGGGAAATAGTGCGACCGTTAGTCGCAAATCAAAGGTGCGAAAATAAGAACATCAATTTCCTGGCATTGATGCCATTATCGAAACTCACCGCACCCCTCCCAGCCTCTTCCTTAGTGGGCGAATCCAGAGACAGACATACATCTCGAATTGGTGGCGGAGTCTCCAAACGAAGGATGATGAGCTGAGAGAGCATCCAAAAGATCACATTGAAAGATGGGTGTCATTTGCCTTGAACTCAAGCAGAATTCAACCAATGTATTCTGACTCTGTTATAATGTCTCGACGAGGCACCTTCATCAGAGGCTGTCCTCAGCCTGAAAAATGGTTCTTGGACGCTCCATCTGGGCTGCACAATCAACACAAGATCCAGCTCGAGGAAGTCGTGCGATCCACCATACGAACAGACAACTATCCATATTTACATCATAGGGTAGGAATTGACCAAACGTTCTCCCTCCCATGGGCTGCTCCCCATGTTGTGAAATATGTAACGGACTTTTCATTAATGCTGCCCAATTGGTGGCGCCCCTTTTTGGCTCACTACAACTTCTTTTCAGTCAATCACAGCCCAGAGAGCACACCTACGGGGGGAAGCAATTTGCATGAGGGTGATATCTTTGATCTTTCGGATATCTCTGGACCCGAACTTTGGGTACAGGGAGCATGGAGAGCACGGGGAACAACATTTACATGACGGATGTGCAAATCCGTCTCTTATCGATCAAGCTGGTGTTCAATTCTGTTAAATATTAACAAGGAAGACGTAGTGAAGGGGAGGGGGGTTGAGGAACTGTCCTTGACGTATATCGATTCTGTAGCTCATGCCCAGCGGCCGTGCTCCGAAGCATATCAGCCGAAGGAGTTCCCACAAAGATCCGAACGGCCATCGAGGATCTCTCTGAAACCTCCCTGCGTTTGCATGGCTGAGAGGTACGCGTACGACATCAGGATGCGTCGAATGTGAGACTCAACAGCATCCAGACACAGTGACACCCGAAAGTAGGATGGACAGAGCACGACCTGGAGTGTGCATGAAATCTGAAGCTGCCCGGCTTCTCGAGTTGATTTTCTACCGAAGAATACCAATCTTTCGTATTTCTGAAGGGTTTTGTTTCTTGGGAACCCTTGCTCAAGTTGAAGGAACGAACTGGAGACAGATGCAGACGCAGATTTTCGCGCTTACCGGAATGTCCATTGTTTGCGACAGCGCCACATGAGTTCATCAAAATCCTTTTGCGCGATCATTCCTGCGTGACCGAGATTAGCCAATTTTGCAAACTACGTTATAGTGAATATTCAACGATGACGATGGCTATACCATACACCACCACCAACACCACCACTAACACCGCCACCGCCACCGCCATCGCTTCCACTCGCACCTCTCCGAGGCGAAAGTGCGCCCACAGACCAGCGCCAATGACTATTATATAGATGGCTTCGAGCTTCCTCCTAGACAGCTGTGGCGCGTCTATCTATAGCTGAAACGTGGCGACGTGAGGGTTTGTTCCAAATGTCCAAAATGCTCGCTGATATTGTCTCAGCTGCCCAACAGTCCGCGGGAGACCATCCAGCGTTTTCCGCAAGCCAGTCCACGTTCGCCGCCGAGAAGGACATTTTAACCGTCTCTGCTCGAGCATGGCAGCAGTCATGTCCTGCGCCCCAGGAGTTTTTTGCCCATGCTTGTGCCATTGGGAGGATGATGAGTTAGAATCGGATTCGAGGCACATAAATAATATTCCGCTCCCGGTCGATTTTGGTCCATCGGTAGAAGGCCCTGGTTTGGCAGCTCGATCGCCCCCGTCGAAAGTGCCTTGAGTGCGATGTGGTAGCGAGCTAGCTCCTGCCAGACGTGATGCTGTTCGCTATACCGGCTCGTACAGATTTGACGATTTTGTCAACAACGCCGACGCGTGTTTTGCTACAATATCCCCACAATGTATTGAATGTGGCACCCCTCGAATTCACCATCCGGCGTGTAGATTGCTCGGGATGGTTAGATACGTCCAGACCTGAACGGAAAACTGCCCGCCGGGGCAGCTCTTGGGAGTTTGTTACGGCAATCGCCATGTGCAGACAAGCGCCATTGGCGAGTGCGGAAGAATCGCCAACGCGCGCTGTTTTCTCAAGCCTTGACAAGTTAGCGATAGGCCTCAGAGCTGCACGCCCAGCACGTGGGAGCTTCTGACAAGTGTCAGTGACCCGATATGCACACCCTCACGTCCTTGAACTCGCCCTAGAGGAGCCCGTTTACGAGCGTGTTCCCTGCCGTATCACATTCCAGGGCATTACATCCATGTCTGTAAGCGAAAGCATTGCTCGCAAAACATGGGAGTATGCGCGTCCACACAAAGAGTCCGGCAACCTCTTCCCGCCGGCTCTTACAGGAACCCCTACCAGAGAAGAGCCACACCATGACCGTTGATGTTTGGTTCGCCGGGGAAGATACGGAAGGGCGACGCTATTCATGCGGGCGGCACACTCCAAATCTGCATCAACACGAGACCGACGGGCATATCAGACATGCTTTCAACCCCCCTTTGGGACATTCTTCGAAAAATGATGCCTGCGCCAGCACACAATCCTTGCTCGGCGCGCTCATGTTTCACGTAATGCATCATGAATACATAGCTGGGCCGCAAAGAGCAGCCCATTGGGAGCAGAGGCCCGGCAAATGCACGAAGAGGGTCCCGCCTAGACGATATAACAAGGCTTGGCCTTGTTTGTGTCCGAAGCACAAGGATAGAGACCCGGTGGAATGCAGCATGATCATTCTGCGCTTTTCGCGGTGTGTCCGCGACGATTTGTGACGGCAATAAGGTACGAACAAAGTCAGCTTCCACGGGCGCTACTTCGCCTGGCCGAGAACACGCTGTGTCTTCCAGGCGGGTCGATAAATATTCATCCACGGCCGCTCCGTGAGTAGGTTCCCCTTGTCGTTCAGCGCGAGCCCGGCGGAAATGGGAGGCCAGAGAATCACGGGACGACGTCGATCCAGGGATTCACGCCAGAGTTCAGGATTGAAGCTGGAATTGAATGGGATATTCGAAAAGCTGATTGGAGACGCCTTACGAAAGCTTTCGACTCAGCCAATCCGTGCATTGTGGAATATTTGGACTCTTCACACATGGTGTAGAACTATGCTTCAACGCGTTAGCCGAAGGAATAGATTCTCTCGTCTCCTTGCGATTCAGTAGGACGGCAGAATTCCACTGCGTAAGTTTGATCTTCACGCATGTCCGACGGTCCGTACTGAAGCGGTTTTCTATTAGTACCCGCACCTCGTCGCCGTCATGGCAAGCTCCATGTCTTTCCTCGCATCCCCATAGGGACTAAAGCAAACACTGCTGCAAGAAGACAATGGCTTTCTCCTCGCTGTGATCCTGATCGTTCTTATCGTGCTAGTAGTGTCGCTCTTGATCGATGTGTGATTATCGTGGTAAAGTTCCAACGCGGCCACGACGTGCTCCGAGCTCGTGTCCTATGCGAACCGGCGGCCAGTGGCTCCTTTACGCATCATTTGGAGACTCTCTCTCTCTCTCTCTCTCTCTCTCTCTCTCTCTCTCTCTCTCTCTCTCTCTGTTGTTGCCTCATTGAGCTCGGGAATTTTTCCACCTCGCCCCTCCAGTATTGGCTTCCGACCTCCCTGTTCGCTCTCACGCGTGGCTGCACAAAGATGGCGCAGCATTGTGTTGCCGCTGACAAAGATCCCGCCCGCGCAAAAGAGCATCAGCACCATCGTGAAAAATGTCCTGCCCACACCAGCGCCGCGAGCTTATGCAGCGCGTATACGAAAACCGATCATGTTGCGTGCGACTGCCAAGTCTTTCCGCCGTAACCAGTAGCAAAGTATTCTTTGAAGTGATCAAAGACAAGCATCGCCATTCGATAATCGTGTTTGAGAGGGGTTGGGCATGAGTACAGCTGCCTTCATGGTGTTACAAGCCAATATGTATGCTGAAGTTTCTTATGACTTTCTTCCAACTTAGACTCTGCGATACCATCTCCAGATTGTGCGAGAGATATATGGATTGGCTATGGACAACAACGCCGCTTAGAGGATACTCTTGGCAAGGAAGACGCGTCCAGACGGAATGGCCATATATTGTAAACATTCCATAATGAGATACTGACGGCCAGACAGACCTATGGCTTCCTGTACAACTGAAGATAGCGGTCGAAGAGGGTGATGCTGTCACAGAAATTAAAGCAAAACGCTTGTCAAAATCCAAACATCTATATTGCAAGATAACGGCAGTCCCAGACACAGTCCAAACTCCATGACCATTTCTTTATTCTACATTGGCACACGTTTGCGAACGACTCAGGTTACCTGACCAAAAAAAAAAAAAAAATCATCCATATTCATATAACCGCATTCCCAGCTCCTTTCTCGCTCCGCACCGTTGTTTCCCTCACGACCATGATATCACCATCCATCACCCCTGATGACAAAATCTCTTCTTCACTGTCGGTCGTTCCCAACCCGAATCTCGCTCCGTTGCTACGTGTGACTTGACTATGGCAGTATTGTCCACCCCCTGAAAGTTCGATCCATGACTCGCCTTTGGGGTGATGAGCTGTCGATTTCCGGCTCAATGGATCGGAGAGGTTAGAGTGGCCGGTAGCCCTGGCTTTAACGGTTTTGCCTGCCGCAATGAACACGCTACGTACGGCCGGGAGGGAGCCAAAGATGATGATGAACCACATCTCAGTGGAAACAAAGATGAGGAGGTCAAGAGTGGCATCTATGACGCGTTAGCTAGAGACAATAAGGATGATTAGGAAGGCAGAACAGACAAGTGATATCTTCTGTATGCGTGATAGTCGAAATTTGGTATGTCTTTACGATCCCGGCGGCACACGCACTAATTGCTGTTAAGTCAAGCTAGACGATAAACTTGGGACAAAGTCGAAGGTCTTGCTCACATGAGACCACCGCCCATGACCACGCAGAGGCCAATCTTCATGGAGCGTCTCATCTGCTGAAGCTTGCCTATCAAGACGATAGGATAGAGTGCAAGAAAAAGATCCGAGAATGCTCCAATGCCTGGCAGGTCAGCGCGGAACTATCTCGTGTCAAATCACGCATTTAACGTACTGCCCTGTAAGAATCCAACCTTACTGCAAATCTTGATCTTATCGCACGTCCCAATCACACTCGGATCCCAGAGTCTCCTTGTCGGCGTGCACTGATTTAATATAAGGCCAATCTCGATGAAATTGATGATACCCTGCGCGCCACCGACAACAAACAGCGAGATACGCCATCGCGGATGCGTCGAACCTTGAACAGTGAGCAGGAATGCGATTACAGCGAACCTGCCCCAGACCAGGCTGATGATGGCCATGATCTGACCGATCCAGCTCCATAGATTGCAAGTCAACAACTCCGTGGGCGTCAACAGGTCCTGATGATTGCCCGTGCCGTGGACAACGCTGACGCTGAGAAATGACTCGGCGGAGATGGCGATAATCTGGTTGACAAAGTAGTTAGACGTTAAAATAACACCAACAATCCTGAAGACCGCGTACCACGGCTAAAGTGACCCAAATGAAATCCCATCGAACGTTGAAGAAGGAATTGGCAATGTCTTTACGAGCGATAGACGCATATCTTGCCCGGAGCGCATACAATGCAAGTGCGATGCTTGCTTCAATCCAGGTGACGATTAAATAAATTGGACCTCGACCTTGACTGAGCAGCGACCGATCCATCATCATAAGAGCTTTGGGTTGCGAAGAAAAGGCTCTCTTTGAACGGTGCGAGTGAACGCCGTCTCAGCCATCTTACAGATAAAAGGATGAGACACCATCTCACCATGTTCTCGACAGGGCATGGTTGTAGCCGATGCCCTGGCCCCTGGTGCAATCGCAGTTTCGCGAAGAAAATATAACGTACGGCATTTGACGTTTCTTGTTTGATGTTGCCCTGGTCGATGGCGTTCGCCTGGAAAGCCTATTGGCAGGGGAGAGCAGGCGATCATCTCCAAGCGAGGTTCTCCGTCAAGCATGCCAAAGCATTCCTTCACTGCTGTGCCGCACGCTATCAACTTTGATTGCGCCGGTACCTGCCTTAATTGATGTATCCACGCCAACTGCTCTAGTTTTGTAGCTCCACGTTGGCGATATGATAACTCCGTCTTACTCCCACCTGTGTGGGAGCGTGTTCTTAGTTGAGAGATATCATCCAACTTTCGCGTCAACTCGCAATCTTATCAGGTGAACTTCTGCTTTCTTTTTTTACTCTGCACCACCTCAAAACACAATGTCGATCACGGATCCCTGCGATCTGCCCACGACGGGGAAGTCTATTACCGAGATCTCTGCTGATGCAGAGAACGGCGAGTTCACCCAACTTGACGAAACCGTGGAAGCATTGGAGGGCTATGTGCTTGATCCAGCCCGCTATCCAAACAATGCCGCTGGCCTCAAAACAACAGAGGATGGGACTTATGTACTCATTCCTCAGCCTCTAGAAACGTCCGATGACCCTCTCAACTGGCCGATGCGGAAGAAGCGACTTATTCTCGCAATCGTGGCCTACATCGCGGCTCTAGCTGACTTTACGGGCGGCACCGCTATTATCACAGTCATACCACAATCTATGTAAGTCCGAGCCATCGTAGCGACGCGTAGTTCGTGTTGCGTAGTTGGAAGCAATGCAGCACACTTTAAACATTCAACAGCTGTTCATACGCTCCACCCCTTCCGCATTGACTTCCGTCAGAAAGCAAAACGACAACTGACCGATTGAAATAAAGTGAATGGCGGATGGCACAAGTCGCCACGCAGCGCGCTGTTGTGGGCAACATCTTCACTATCGGCGCCTGTGGATTGATCGTAGTCGCGCTGGCAAGCTACTTTGGCCGTTTGCCGGTGACAATTTTGTTTCAGGCCATTTTCTTTGCAACAACTTGTTGGTCTGCCGCCGCCACCAGCTTCAAATCATACATCGCGGCACGAATTGTGAACGGATTGTTTTGCAGCGTTGGTCAGGGCGGAGCGCTCATGTGGATCAAAGATTTGGTACGTTGGTTTTCCTTGCCTTTCATTGGAGTCAGCACTCCGGAGCACACAGAATGAGAATGAGACGGTGGAATTATCTCATGACTCTCCATAGCTAAGTGCATCTTTAGTTTTTCTTTCATGAACACCCGCGAGCCATCAACTACGTAGAGTTCTCGATCATTCTCAGCCCTTACTTGGGCCCGCTTATCGCCGCCTTCATTGTGAGCAGTGTAGTCTGGCCATGGGCTTTCTGGCTTTGCGCCATTCTCGCCGGCATCTCATTCATCCTCGCCTTTTTTCTTGACGAAACGCTCATCGACCGTTCGACGTCGGCTTCGAAACGTGTCCCGCGAGGCCCATATATTTGGCGCATTCTCGGTGTCGAGCAGGCAAAATCCTGGGGACAGAGGAGCATTGTGGAGAGCTTCATGAGACCGATAGTGGCTATCACAAAGCTTCCGGTCTTCATGGTGGTCGTATATTACTTTTTAAACTTTGCTTGGGTCATCGGCGTAAACACGACGATCAGTATCTGGTTGACAGACTACTATGGCTTCTCCTTACGTGGAATTGGTGAGTTTAGAAGTTCTGTCCTCGAAATCGCCCGTTTATAATGATCCCATGAAAATTCGGCTCACAAATTTCCTGGTGCTAAGAACAATTCTTGTCAGGATATTTCTACTTTTTTGGGATCGTCGGCTGCCTCTCAGGCTGGTTTGTAGGCCACTGGCTGCACGATGCGGTCGGTCGAGCCTACGCTCGTCGCCATGATGGCCATATCGATCCGGAAGCCCGCCTCATCATTGCTTATCCTGCAACCGCCTTGCTCGCCATCTCTCTCATCATCCTCGGCCTCGCATTTGAATACCGTTGGCATTATATGGTCCTCGCCGTTTTTGCCACATTACAGTGCTTCGGTGTCATGATTGTAACGACGGCAATCAACGCATACTTGCTTGACAGCTATCCTGAGGTAAACCACCGCCCGCTTGCGTTTTTTCACGGAAGAAAGACATACTGAATTGTCCATGACAGGGTTCAGGAGAAGTCGGTGCCTGGGTGACGGCGAGCCGTAACTGGTCCGGTTTTATGGCTACATACATCCAGATCGAGTGGGTGCTTGAGATGGGACCTGCAAGGGCACTGGGCACGCAAGCTGGGATCACAGTTGCATCAATTATTTTGATAGTGCTGTTGCAGCTTTTCGGGAGGAAGCTAAGGAAGTGGCAGGGCCGTATGGTGTTCCTCAAGAAGCCAAAAGCTGCATAATTAGCGGGCAAATGCAACGGATATTTAAAACGCAGAAGCAAAATTATGCCGATTTAGTGATCAAATATGCCATTCCACAATACCATATCATATGCCGATTCTACTTGTCCAAGCTTCACTATTGCGAATCTAGCTCCCGTCGATTTTCGTCTTTATGTCATCGCGTGTTTGTTTCAGCCGTTAAGCGCTAAAAGGACATTTGATCGCGTGACGGTGGCGGAAACAATCTATTGCAGCTGGAGTCAACAATTTGATAAGACATTCATCGCGGTGGGGCTTCAACGGTCCTGATTCTGCGCTTGATGAAAAGACATAATAGGCTCGAACCTGTCCCCAGACGCCTTGTTACACATCCTGTTTGTAACTCACCATGAATTTGATGCTGAAGATCGGGGTAAACTAGAAGTACTGATGCAAAGAGTGGCAAGGAAAGGCAAACAGCGCCGCTTTCGCTCAACTGTTCGATTCGCTTTACTTCTTCACGTCATGTGATCCAACAGCCCCACGGGGAAGCATTTTGCCATCATCACTAAAAGACAGAGATATGTTCAAGCCGCTCGCTTCTTTATCTCAATCACCGACTCGCTCCCCATGGTTGAAGGCCAGATTTGAACGATTTCCAGCCCGGCAGCATTTAGCAATCTGTCCCATTGAGTCACCGTCCGCTCGATTCCTGCAGTGTGCAGCCACATTAAGATGTCCATTTCGGCGGCTCTTAAATCCGCACCTGTGGGCGGAATCACGTAGTCGTCGATCAAAAGCGTGGAGTATTCAGTGTCCATCGCTTCGGCGATGTTCTCGAGGATTTTGGCGCTCTTTGCATCGGACCAATTGTGGAGAACATCGCGGAGAAAGTACGCCCGGGCCCCTTTGTTGTGAACAATTTTGTCAACTCGGACGATACACTGATTGCTAGAAATAAGACGAAAACTTGCCTTTGATGGGCTGCGGTGTAAAGAAGTCGTATTCCATCTTTTCGATTCCTTCAGGAATTTCTTGTATCCTATCCAAAGTAATTCTGAGATCTTGTAAGATCAGACGACCAGGGATATCCGGATTGGCTTTTTGAAAACCAATAAGTTCCTGGCCAGGCCCACCGCCCACGTCAACCATGAGAACTGAGCCCGATCCAGAGCGCGCATTCTGCAGCTTCTCCCGTGCTGGATAGATTTCGAACCACTGTTGTTGGTAAGACGGCCGCTTCGAAGCCATGTATGCGTCGAATGACTGCTTTTGCTCGGGAGTCTTCTCCAAGAAACCGAAGATGGTAGGTGTGCCCAGCGCATACTGGAACAGTGTTATTTCATTTCCGTTATCGGCGAACTGGCTGATTCCAGGACCTCGCATGTAAGGAACAAGTTTGCCGCCCATGGCCATATCGTTATCAAAGCTGGGTTCATGTTAACACTAGAAGCTCAAATGCCACTACGCTGAGCCAGGCAGAGTTACTGATGCTTTTCCGCTCCGATAGCTCCGTCAGTTGCTTTGAATCGCGTGACGTCGTTAGCCGCATACGTTTCTTCATCGACTTCCTGGACGAATCCTATTGCGGTCAAGACTCTCATAACTCTGCCTACCATAGTTATTAGGATACCTTTTTCATCTTATCCGTCACATGCTTTCCCCTTCTCCAAAACAAAGATCTCGAAGGTCCTTCCTTACCGATTAATAAAACATCTGCTCCACTTCCATTTGCCAACTCCTGCGCAGTAATCGGAGAGCCACCCCTAGATACGATCTGCGCATAAAGTCCCTTCTCAAGTGCGATCCGGCTACAAATGTTCTGTAGAATCTGCAAGTACACTGTAAGGCATATATAGACATACCGACTTCCAACTCGGCTTATATTGCCTCGATATTTGTTTCGCCCTACTCACCTGGAAATTGAGCCTGGAAGTTGTCTCCAGTGGTGTCTCGACAGCCAACTGCAAATTGCGAATCGACTTGAGAAGCTTGGCATGCGCTGAACTATCTCCCTTCGATTCTTCCTCAACAAGTTTATTTACTTCTTGGAGGGCTTTCAATGCAGCCATTTCTTTATTTTGGCCACGTCAAAGTGTCGAATGAGGAGGGGAAGTCAAAAGCTGCTGTCAAGTTGACGTCTCCTTTTATTGATAGGGAACACTCGTTGGCAAAAAGTGGCCGTGTATGAATTCGTCGGAGATTCTCAGTCTCCTCTCGGCAATAATACGCTTGAGAATAGTGTTGGAGAGATTGTGAATCTAAGCACATATAGACTCCGAGGTGATCGTTGAGCTTGCTACGAGCACGTTTGTGGTCCGCTGTTAGCAGATTTGAGATGATTGGACCGTTTAAGGTTGGTACGGGCCGCGCCGGTTTCCGCGACGTTGTGCTAGACGAGCCACAATTCGGCTACTAGCCGAACGCCAAACTATTATATTCCCCCGGCATACGACGTCCGGAAAGACGAGCTTTGTAGTTTATTCCAACACATGCGCCTGTAGATTAGCTCATATATCTACTAGAAGAGGTTAACAAACACACCGCGAAATTTATTACATACGCAAGCTCAAAAGACCGTTGCGCAAGATTTTTGCGTAAAGGTATTGTGGGATATATGTAGTTATGGCCCTTTCTCTGAGCAACATAGCCCAGCGAGATCGACCGAACATGAGCCTGCCACAAAGATGACGACCAGAGCTGTTGAAGTTGAAGACAGCGATAAGTAATTTGCCAAGAAATCTTGGGAAGCTGTGCGTGTTGTGAACAGACCCTGCGATACATTTGCTTTTCGAAGACGAGACGAACGGGGACCACACTATTACGCTCGATCAAGGAGTCATATGGAGAAGCGAGCTTGCGAAGAAATTCCCCTCACCATTCCTCCTCTCTGGGCGCTCTGCTGTTGTACTCTCACGAGTCGTGATGGCCACATCATTGCTATCTCGACGGTTCCAGCAATTGCTTAGACCCGCCGATCAAATATTCGACCAGCTCAGGAACGAGACATGCTTAGGATGTGGAGCCGCTGTTGACGCCGTACTGGCTCATATTGAAGCACTCTGATGCATTTGAATCAAAAGAGTAACCCGTATCGTTCTTAAAGAAAGAACAGTTTCTAGAGGTACATCAAAATAGGTGGAGCATTGCAGCACCATTCCATGGAGATGGTCGTGCGGGACTAGCGAAAGTGATAGATGCCTAATCCAGAGCTTATCTTTTCTTTGTGATCATCTGATGAAGAGATTTTAGGTGCGGACAAATAGTGGTCCGGAAGAGGGGAAGTTACGATCGTCGGCATCGTTTTCACTCGACAAACTTTGAATGCCATAATTGGTTTTGCATCCGCACACATATTAAGAAGAAGCGGTAACTATCGAGTCGGTAAGCGCATCTGAGACGCAGGCACAATCCTGCTTTACTTTCAAATGTACCTATATCTTCACGTTTAATTCCGCCTATAGACAGAATGTAATCATCGACCCATGTCTTAACCCGCCCCTGCTTCATTTTCGCAAACTGTAGACTCCTCTTCTTCGCATCTCACTTCCCAAGCCACCCCTGAAGGCACAAGAGAGGAATACTAATGCGAATGAGTCTCTTTTCAATCTTCACATCGTAATATTTAGACGGTTCTTTCTAGTTCTGTGTATTTCATATAGCTCTAGCCTCTAATGTATACGTTGGGTGTCGCACTCAAGTTTGCATTTTCCCGTTGATCTTTTGCGACAGTGCGCAAGTGGTATCGTTGAAGAATCCCAATCTCACTCCCAAGAAAAATCTGATACGCCACGATGCCATGCTGGACGCCAAATCCATTAATACGGATGATGGTTTTGGAAACTTCCCCTCTTGTTGAAAATATGCATTTCTACTCCAAAGGATTTTTAATCTCTTTGGCTGGTGTTTCATCAACAATCGCCGTCCCTTGCAGTTTATCCTGCGTGATTTGTAACTCCGTTTTAAGCGCCTTCTTCTGCTCGCGTTCGATACCAAAAAGCACAGCTTCGAGCACATTATCTGCCGTATGCCTAGGGGTGAATTTGGGCTTGGTGCCTTCCTGAAACACGCCTGTGCGCACGAGGATTGAGTACCACGTATTTTCGGCCTGCTTGTTAAATTCGTTGGTGCCACGGATGTCGGATTCTGGAGTATCACCCACGAAGTAAACAGTCTCGGGTGGGGCATCGATGCCGTGTGTGTCCTTACGCCATTGTTGTAGAAGGCGGGTGGCGAATTGGAAGGTGCCAACTTGGGGTTTGCCGAAGGCGGTGGTATGGAGTTCCTTGCCCGTCACAGCCTTAAACATGGCTTCCAAGGATAGACGGAGGGCGCCCATACCGATGCGCGTCAAGTCGTGGGAGGCAGACCATATGACATCGTTGTGAGAGAAAAAAACGGGGGGGCCTTCATCGAAGGTCTCTGAGCGCGTCCCGAGGTATCCGCCTTTGGACATGAGCAAATCGAGAATGATTTGCTGATCACCCGCCCAGTCTCGGCTGTCCGCGAAGACGAAAATAGCCTCGATTTTCACCTTGCTGAAATTCCTCGTACGCGAGTTTTTTATCTCATCCTCCGTGAGCTTGCGGAAGGGGGTCGTGTCGGGGTTATCCTTGATGATATCTCCAGGAGTCACAACGTCTTTGAATCCGTAGCCTTCGGCTACTTGTCTGCATTTCTCACCCTCCCCACCCACGACGAGCACGGTCTCATACTTTTGCGCCATTTCTCGCATTGGGGTGTGTCCGCAAATGAATTGACCGGGGGAGACTTCAATGTCGAGTTGATTGCTCAGTTGGATGCATCGCTCTTGCTCGGTCTTGCCGCCGCCGTTGGTGACGAAAATATAAGGGCTGTGGCTGCGTCAGCGGCGCCCAACTCAAGTGGTAGGGGAAGACTTGCATCTTGATACCATATGCATTCTTCCCATTGAGCACCTTCATAGCCTCCACTGCTTCCGGAATGGGTCGTCCGCCACGGATCAGAACCCCATCTATATCAAAAGCGAAGGCGTACTTGTCGGTGACTGTGGTTTCCATCGGCGTTTCTGGGGTTGACATGGGATTGGAGAACTCTTCCAGCTCGTGCCGTGCCATCTCCATGGCCGCAGCAACCTCATGAGCGTCACTGGGCGCCATGAGGTGCTGCGGCGGCACCACCACGGTTGGAGAACGCGAGTTGAGATCTTCTCTGGTGGCATCCCGGGAACTCAATCGGCGAAAGCCTCGCGGCCGCGAGGGAGGGAGAACGGAAGCTTGAGACATGGTGCTGCTCTTCCGGCCAAATATAGATGCGCAACGGATAGTGCGAAGGAGAGAATGCGGGTCACAATGGAGAGAGTGAGAAAAGATGGACCCTGCGGTAGTGGGACAGGGCAGTGGTGAACTGGAGAAAATGCGGGTTAGTCGATGGAGTACGAATGGTGCGGTGGACTTTGGGTCGACCGGGCAGCTGGTATATAAATAATTACTATGGAGTATTCGGAGGCGGCCATACTTCCAGCGACACGCTGCTGGCCACGCTGCCTCGTCCATCATCTACGGCGACTCAGCACCGAATGCCTGCCGGACTGAAACGAGGGAGCGCCGACGTGACCGCTGCTGCCCCACCAGAGCGAGAATTTCGAGCGCCCGCTTACATGTTAGTTGATAGCTTATCGGCCAGCAGGGGACAGTTGGTGCGAACGTGTGCAGTGTCTGGTGGTTGAGGGCCCCTACAAACCCTCTGCGCCAGTCAAAAGACGTGTTGTCGTCCGGGAGCCGTCTCCCTCATTGGTCATGCTTCCCGGATTTCCCTCGCAGGTCCACAATATCTTGGCGGGAATACCTATGACGCATGTGCCGACTGATTCTGCAATCGCATTGCCACAAATGTGTGTATGTTACGCTCCCGAAAGTCGACCGCGGACGCTCAGGAACCCACGGGTGTACCGCATCTCCCGGCAGTCGGCAGTGTGGGCAACCCGCCTATGCCACAATGTAGTTTGGTGCGTCCCTGCGCATCTCTCACAATGCTTAATTATGTCGCACCTTTTCTGACAGGCTGACGGGAATCCACCACTGCTTCATGATCTGATTGTAAGTCGAGCAATTTTCGGCTGCACAGCGGTAAAGCTACGGCGTGACACTTAGATTGCTTTCTCAAGCAATATCGTCTCCCGCCATGCCGTTTGCACTTCCGGGATGACTTTGCGACGGGAATCCTTTAGTTTTTTGTGGAGAACGCTGATTCTACGGCTCCAAAAAAAAATTTCTGACACGTGAAATTTTTGGACCGGGTGACAATCGAGTGGCCTGCCGCTTCCAGCAAATTACGTCCTCATCTATTGAGAACTGGTCCTTTCACATTGCGGTCAGGATGCCTCCTACGCTGGCGCCATGTACGGGAGAGCGCGGCCAAGCGTCATCGTGCTGCCGCAGCGACATGTTGGTCGACGTACGTCTACCTCACTTCGCATGCAATACGTTCGGATCGAGCGGGTTTTTTTTTTTTTTTTCGTGAAGCGCGGCGAGCATCGCGCCCTTGACATAAAAAGACGGGAATTTAAACACACCGGTATGACGGCACCGCGTTGTTAGTCCTTGTAGATGCGACGGCGTCCGTCATCCACCATTCATATCGTTATGCCTCTTGAAAGCGGTCTCGAGGGTATAATCTGTGAAGATTTCAGCTGCTGTGACAAGTGTCCGTTGCGATGAAATTGAATATGCCGAAGCATCATTCACCATGTATCGCTGCCGAGAGCTTTGGAGGTAGAGAAAGGCATATCACTTTGCTTACCTGTAACAACTCGAGACTTCTGACCGTTAGAAGAAATGAAGAGTTGCTAAGAAATGTTTGAGCAAAAGGATGTAGCTAAGTGGAAGTTATCGAGTCCGGTTGAGGTTACGCGCTGCCCATCGCGCCTTCCTCAATTCTGCGTATGTGCATTACGCCCTCTACAGGCCCCTCCCTTTCTCTCCTCTCCTCCCTCCTCCCCTCACACTCCGTCCCACTCCATCCACCTCATTATCTTCCCAATATCCTCCATCATCTCATAGCCAACATCCTAATTCTGGATCGGTTTCGACTTCAACCATGGTTCAATGAATCATAGGGACCTGGCCACGCACAAATGTGCACCATCGTCACGATAGGACTGATGGTTGTGCAGCATCGAACGGCTGACAAGGATGTGTGGTCTTCGATGTAACACACATCTATACCCATAGGTCGTTTTCCCATCATAAATTCTCACACTCATCCCCTTATCGACGGTGACCTGGAATTACAATAAACCAGTGTGCTAGCTATGGATTGGACTGGTGGTGCAAGGCGCCGGTTTGCGAGTGGGAATAAGGCTGCTATCCGGCGAAAGCAAAAAGCATATTTTGCGAAAGCTCGGACTGCTCTTCAAGATGCATCAAGCTCACAGAGTGGGTTCAAGCCCGAATTTTTCTATCCAAGCACAGCTCGAGGAATATCACGGCAGGAACGGTCTCATATTCACACAAATAACGTCTGTGCCAACATGTCCCATCAAATGGTTTCAATTGCACCTCGTGCTGCCAGTCATCACTACCTTCCCAAGACTCCATTCAAAAGGACAACATCTCTGGGAAGTTTAAGTTCGCGAGAAGAATCGAAGTCAAAGCCTCTGCCATCGGCGGACCGTCATGATAGGGATATAACGCGCCCTGAACACAGCGAGGCACACTTCAATATGCCAAACCGCCTCACTATTGAAGAACAGTTGCTTCTGGGGGATCGAAAACGTCTTCTCGCCCGAAGAGATTGGCTCGGACTGGCGGCGAAAACACCGGTGAGGATGCACTTCCCATCCACCATCGACCGAGATTGCATTGGCAAGCGGCGCAGAATCGAGAAATCTTCTCACCGCTCAAAGCCAGCACAAAATCGACTTCTCAACGGCCCGTTCGAACGAAGATTGCTGCAAAATACCGTCAAGAGCGATGTATTGTCACTCGAAGGCATTCAGGTCCAAATTGGTACAGATGCTGCCGGTAGTCAAACAGTAATATTACGACAATCCCAAACCCTGGATAACACCAGCTTGCGACCTCCTTCTACATATCAGAAGTCGTTTTCAGAAGATTCCATGTTGCTGGGGAAAGATGGCGACATCTTCGAAGACAAGTATATGCAAGTGGCGGTGCCAACCGCAACACATTCTCATTCGCATCTGGATGGCGCCACCATAGTAAACCAAGACCACCAAGTTCTCCAAGATATCAATAATATGTCACGTAATGCCGATGCGAATCGAAGCCTCCATCATGGAAGTACCATCACGAACGACACCTCTTCTCGATCTGCGAATGGCGGGCGACGTGTTAACCAAACTATTCCACGAAAAAATCAAGTCCATCTAAACGATTCTTACATTGGCGGGCGCAATGATCACGCAATCCCAGAATCAAGACGCCCCATACTACAGCAATATCATGGGCCGCAACAGAAAACGCCAATAGCCGATGATGACGACGATTTTTGGCGAAAAATCTTGCAAATCGATCCGGACGTTCCGAGTCGCGCATCTGTGACGGCATTAAAGTCATCCAGCCAACATTTCACAACTTCCGAGAGCCACCCTCTTCCCATTATCCGAGGTCAGCATTCTCACACCGAGGGTGACACAGCTTCCGCTTCAACTCTTAGCGGGTTTAGCACTCAAGATTTGACTATTCATGAAGCTATTCTCACTGTGGATGAAGAGATGTCTCAAGCTGCACAATCTCCATCGGCATCCCTCAAAGTCAATAATCGATTGACCAAATTGCCTGTGCAGCAGGATAAGACGGCAAAATTCCCCATTTCAGACGATGATGGCAACGCTCTTTGGAGAGAATTCATTATTGGAAGCGAAGATGGTAGCCCAGACTTACTGGCGTGTGGTCATGCCGTCCTTGGAGACGAAGAATTACACTCGATTCCCATGACAACAAGCTCGTCGTTGCTTAATGTTAGCGGACTGGGAACATCAGACAAGACCACCGTTGGCCAAACCTCGTTTGATACCAGTAGCACATCAAATCCTCCAAATATTACGTGCACTGACATAATAGGCCGACTTCAAACAAATAGTGGTACATATCCGAGTTCGAAAC
This sequence comes from Acidomyces sp. 'richmondensis', assembly GCA_003545705.1. NCBI lineage: Eukaryota > Fungi > Ascomycota > Dothideomycetes > Mycosphaerellales > Teratosphaeriaceae > Acidomyces > Acidomyces sp. 'richmondensis'. The sequence continues at coordinate 739,329 of QVLQ01000015.1, read as the reverse complement.
AACATCGTTACGCTCGAGACTGACATGCAGAAGAAGGCTGCATTCATGAAGTTTCTGAATCTCAGACTGGAAGTACCTCTCTCAACATCAAAGCCCAGGATGAGGAGCCTCTCATACCGACCAGAGCGCCAATGGCTCCTTGTCCTAACCTGTCGCATGCCTATGAATCTATCCATCATGTTGGCAAGCGCCCATTAAATGACCATACAATGCCTGTCAGTAATTAAATAGCAAATGGTCTCGAGAATTTAGATTGACGACGATAATTCTGGACATAAGAGAAATTACACAGCCAGACCAAATGAAGCGAGAGTACTAGACAGAATGTGCTCTGTGTATCGTCTGGTAGACAGTGACGGCATAGAGTTCAAATAGGATGATGAGGCGAGGGAATCGTGGCGATAGTCAAACCTTATCAAAGACAACATACCTCGTAGTATCAATTTGAATTAATCTGATTGAGGTGTTATGTCGACTACGGAAATTAAATTGGCGTAGTCACTTCTTCTGCCTCATAGCTATTCGCTTGCAGGGCTTGATACATGCGTCACTAAGTGTATGAATCCTCTGTCCTTCTCTCCGCAGCTCTGACACATTCGAAGGTTTTTTTCTGGTCCTTGAGAAATCAATTTTACTTTGAAATCTCTCGGGGTTGCCACTAGTGCGCTTTTGAACTGATTATAATCCATATAATCGGTGTTGGGTGGCTCATTCTCGCTTGCCACAAATTGGAAACTGCAGATCAGGCGGACGAGCGCCGTATCTATTCAAAACATAGCGTCCAATAAGTTAGTGAACAGGCTCAGGAGATGTGTAAAGATGGATGCTCTTACAAAGAAGTCGACTAGCAATATATTGGCCAGAACAAGCACAAGAACCCGCCCCAAAGGAGAAGTGTTGGATTCCTATGGCTGGGATTTCCTCCGGTGGAGATGTAGTTGAGAGCCAGCGCTCAGGATTAAAAGTTCCGGCATCTGGACCGTAATTCTCTGGCTCGTGGTTCGCAGCCTGGGCATTGATGAGAATCATAGTAGCTTTAGGAATCGTTGCTCCGTTCCACTGGATGTCGGTATATGCTTCCCGTGGAAGAGACATCGAGGACACGGTATAGTATCTTTCTGCTTCCTTCACTATTGCATTAATGTATGGAATACCTTCCACTTCCAAACACTTGCTCCAAGCATCTTCGACGGTAGGATGGTGGCGCAGAATATCTTCATATGCACGCTGTTGGAATTTCTGTCCTTCGGGCGTTGATAGCGAGCCGATGCAACTCGTCAACGGGCCTGGATTGTTTCACAGCCTCCGATACAAGTGACAAGCATATTAAAGAAACTTCCACCCCGCTAAGTTTGGTTTCTTCGACCTTTAAAATTGCAGCCGAGACCTGCGATCTCAAAGTCAGCCTTTGCCACCATGTTGTCAGCCCACATAGGGACGGACACAAGGTTTATCATCGCCTTTCTCAATCATTTCTCGCACTCTATAAAGCAGGTCATTGAGGTATTTGTCTCGACGAGCTCGCAAGCTTTACTTCGTCGTGTTTTTTCATTTCCTGGCATATATCGGAGAAGCGGAATATAATCCTGATAATTTTCGGATGCAGATCTCAACAGAGATATGGCATTTCTGACTTCAAGGACCTCACATCATCCCAGACGCTGTACTTTCCAGTCAGCATGTAATATCCTGAATGAATTATAGTGTGTACCTATCCATGCGAATCCCATAACACAGGGTCAGAGTCGTATTCAGAGCATAGCGCTGCAGGTAAGGTCGAATGCTGAGAAAGACAGTTCCACCGTTACTATCACGGATGAGATCTCCGACTATGCAGCAAGTCTCGAGGTCAAACATGGGGTAGTAGGTCTTTATAGCCACTCTGCCTAAAGTTTGGCCGGCGGCTTTCCGTTTGTTCTAATATAATTTAGGTAATTTTCAATGATTAACACCGAAAATTCACTTACTCTACAACTACCATCCCATGGCGGCGACCCTATGGTGAAACCTTGTGTGGAGGAAATGACGCCATGGAAAGTATATCTAAACATCAGGTGTTAGGGCACTCGGCATGGTAAATCTGAGCAGACAACGAAGAAATACAATTTTGGACGATCGATGACGGCGAATTGGTGACCGATTAACATCCGTCTACAATCCTCAAAGCTATTCACGACGACTGCTCTTGTGTTCCCAAGTCGAATTTGGAAGATGGATGTTTTGAAACAATCCTTGTATTTTCGGTAACATTTCTAAGAATCTAAGTGCATGGCTACAAAAAGCTATCTAACGGCTCAGCTGACCTCACAAACCGATGCATGGTCATCTCCCGGCTTGAGAAGATGCCCAACAATTGACCGCGCCCCCGGTATCTCGGGAATGCCCTTGATCTTGGGAATGTCGGTTGAAGTCGATAACTGCATGTCCGTTGGATTTCATGAAAGTCCTTTGCCACAGACCGATGTGGTACTCACAGCATAGATCCCATATACTAGGATGTCCGTGATCACGAGATAAGATGCCCAAAGTCCAACGGATAGGCGGGATACTTCAATATTTGGAACAAATATGCTCCCTACAGGGTGTCCGGAAGCCGTCATTAGGAGGCCAAGTTTTAAAGAACTCCTGATCTATAGCCCAAGCGATATGTATTCTGGTCATCGAGGAGGACATTATGAACATCGTAAAGAAGAAACAAAGATTTCCTAGGCACATGAACATGTGAATTATTCCGATGCCTTCGCCGTCATTCCCTTTATATACTCGGCAGGTTGCCCGTATGTCTCTTCTGCGTCATCTTCAATCCCATATACAAGAGATGCGTTTCTGCCTGTTGCATCTTCATCCACTTCAAGCCACTGATCACTTGTCGCCGGGATGGGTGAAATACGGCAGAGTAAATAATAGATCACAAGTGCAACCAAGAAACCGCAGAAGAAGTTGACTGCAATTCGACCGTCAGCTAATGTACTGTTCCATAGTTGCTTCATTCGCTCACGGTCGTAAATGTAAGTCGCTCCAGCCGGCACTTTATTCCCTACTGCTCCAGCGAAACCAACGACGTTGATAAGGATTCCCGCGATGTAAGCAGTATATCCACGCCAATTAAAGCCGAGTGTAAACCAATAAGGGCCGTGGGTAGCATAAAGATCTCTGGTTTGTAAGTATCCGCGACGAACGAAGTCTAGGGAGTTGTCGTATTAGTGCTCATTTACTTCAATTGGCTTTGACAACTCGTCCTCTTACAATAATCACAGACGATGACTCCAGCAATGCTCGACAGAAAGACTGAATACGCTGACAAGTATGTTGTGAAGTTGTTGCTGCTGGACAGCAAATTCCATGGACACATTGCAAGTCCGACTGCTGCACAAATATAGCTGCCACGTCGAATATTGAGGAATCTGTCGCATCAAATTAGCTACGATCTGTACATAAATATGGTGAGTTGATCAATGATAACTAACCTAGGCATGAGGGCGGTCATGTCTGTACCAGCAGAGACACTATTTGCTGCAATATTGGTTCCTGAATTCCATCTCCAAGCGTAAGTAAATCTGGGCAAAACGATCTAGGACTAGACATATTTACCTAACTGGGCCAAAGTGAAAGCAAGAGCAATGATAAAAACACCAAATCGAGTTGCACTATTGACGCCCGGCTCATCAAGAAACATCTGCAGCAGAGTCAACGGTGACCAAATTGGTTTGCCGTGAAATATGACGGATGATGAAGAAGAGACAATGATCCCAATGAAACTTGTCACGGCGAATCCAATTGGGATAGTGAATAATTGGGCCCATAGCGCATCTCTGGGTCGGCGAGCAAACCCTAAACGAACAGCATTAGCATTCTAAACATGATTCAGGTGTGACACATGGAGCCTGATCAGATATCACTACTGCAATGGACGTCACTAATTGGTCCGTATTTCTTGAAACGGCGTTTAATACAGACCAAGCGATTTGTCGTTGCAGTGGCACTTCTGTCATGCCCCCGTAGCTGGAAGTACGTACGTGCAAAATCCGGGTCGTTTACAATAAGGGTAGCGAAATTGGCAATGGCGGACATGATACCCTTAACCATCGCCCATCCTAACACGCTACCATGGATGGTTGAACCTTGCCGAACAATCGGTCCAATTCCATGGGCTCTGACAATAGCCCAGACAAAAAAACTGATTCCAGCGACTGGGACGAAGAAGGCTTTGACTGTAAAGAGATGACGGATTTTGTGAACCGGAAACCACAAGAAAGGCAAGGAGCCAAGCCAGAATACAAAGAATGAGACAAAGTCTCGAGTGTTCGTTCCTGATGATGCCGGCATGGTGTCGTGGATGGCCCCAGTTTTGTATGTGTCCCAACTTCTCCATACTGCGCTGATCATGAGCTGCACGCAAGTGCCGCCAATCCATCCTTGGACTCCATACCTATAAGGATCACAAAATGAGCACACATTCAGAAAGAGCTGACATCATGTTTGAATATACTTGCCAGACGCATGCCATACCTGCACGGTTCAAGACAGGCCAGAGAGAACCCCAGATTCCAAAAGAAGCTCGAGACACAACCGGGAACGATATGTGATATTTAGCGCCTATTCTTCCAGTGAGACAGACAAATGAGGCCGCAATGGTATAACCTAAATATTCGCAAAAAAACATTTCAGCTTCGATCGGGTTTAGTATGAAGGAATGTATGAATCTGTTCAATCGTCTTGGTGCCTGGGATGAAACCAAAGCACTAAGAAAAAACAAAATAGTGCTAAAGAGCCAAACCGGCTCAAGTGGCATGCTATTCCAGAGGAAACGTACCAATCCAAACGCAGATCCAACTCTGCCACCAACTCAGGCCGTCCACAATGTTCGAAGAGCTTATCATCCACGTGTTTATGTTGAACGAATCGGCAATCCAGACTACATGTAATGAGCATAGTCTCTTCGGCTGGCGAATGTCTGACTACCTACATGCGACGAAATTACGACTGCTCCATTGTCGTCTTTCTGGCTCAACAGGCTTGAGATCCTCATTAGCCAACATCAGTTGGGCATGTGTCAGGCCTGGTTCACTTCGGACGGCAAGCTTGTCTAGCCATCGTCTGACGCGCATCCCGCTTTTCTCCATCATGTTTGTGCAGATTTGTCGACCTAGAGGAGAAACCAAGAGAGGTGTAGATTCGTCACAGTGATGAAAATGGAGCTGTGAAGCTGATTCGGAGCTCATTCTCTCAACAGTGCGCAGGTCCTGATACTTGTATTGTTTATCTTCTGCCCATCCTTACCAGGTTTGCAAGCGCAAAATCTTCGAAACTCGTTTGCGTATTGCGTAACGCGACATGATGTGATCGCGTGCCACATTTATATGCAGCAGTGTCATCCAGTATCTCGCCTTATCTGGGCCTGAAGTTGGACGGATATATGTTGAGTATGGAGTTTCGAGAATAAGTTGTGACTCGATGAGATCGAGTAATTTCTTCTGATTGGCGGGCTTCGTAGTCGCGATCGGAGGCATGTATTACCCTTGCTGAAGCTGTCCGCAAGCTGTATGTACTAGTCTGTGACATTGGCGAAGTAACTGCTCTTTTCTTATCTCTCCGAGGACATCTATCGGCTAACCCAGCCGATTGCATTTGATAGTGTTGATAAGCCGGGGAAGACCTGCCTTTAACAGGAGAAGATCGGTAGTAAGTCCACATTCCCGCATTGTGGTCTAAACAGAAGTCACAAAAACAGGCCATGCAATTTATTTTGGATCTCCAATCCAAGTTCAAATAGTAGGATCGATCTCGGAATTTTGCGCAACCTGGAAAATGCTAACTTCGATAAGGCGCATCCGCACCCATATTGCTCTGAATATGTTCAAGGACCATTCTCGACTGCAATTTTATGGCAGTGTGGCTTGATGTATGATGGTTTCTCTGTCGCAAAGGCTCTCAGATGTCGTAATGAGGTTCCGAATCAATTCCACCATCAAGGATAAAAAATTGCTGGAGATCATAGTGACTGGGGTAATTATATGCAGCGCCTGAGAAAGCATTCCATCCTGATTCGTTCCGGCCCGATGACTCAACAATCAGATTCTCTGAGGACAAGGCATTGGCGAGATTGCTTTCACTTCCCGGCAATGTAGTTTGATAAGATTTCACCCATTCTTTCAAACGACTGACTGCAGAGAGCACGAGGAAAGAGACAGCTCTCTCATTCACACTCTTTATTCTCGCTGCGACTTGGTCAATTTTGAGAAGATAGTTTTCTAATTGCAAGATTACAAGCGAGAAGATCGAGCCATAAGTGTTACCCGGCGCGGTGAGAGCGATGTACATTTTAACTAGGATATACGCCGCATACAGAGCTCTTGTCGGAAATAGCAAGCCGGGAAGCGCAAGGATTGCCGTTGTCTCTAAGCCACAGAAGACGTCTATAAATCCATGAGCGGCTTCGCAAAGAGCAAATAGGGAGGTAGCATGTTTTTGTATTGGAAAAGGTGCGGGAAAATCAGATCCTGAGAGCCGTTCTGCTACAAAGGGAGCAGCAAATGACTGCTTGTTGCTAACAGTATGTAGAACTGGTTCATGGAGGTACAGTTCCACAAGATGCTGCCAAAGAATTAAGGTTGGTACTCGTAGCTGGTCGGGTATTTGTGTCTTCCAATCCTGGATTAGGTTTTGCAGTCGGATTAGTTTTGAGTCCCATTCTGAGCCGGATATGTCAGCTTTGTTCGTCATATCAGTAAATGCTTGTGCAGAAGCAATCTGCTCGCAAATTCTTTCGGCGCGTACGAATTGGCACAGGAGGCGGTCGCTTCTGAGCGCGTTAGGGGAGTATTCTAGCATACCCAGGCACTCTTCATGATGGACAGTCCAAACATGGACATTGAGGCGTCGCTGGAAAATAGACAAACTTGCAGATAACATGTAGCAAACAAGCCAACCGCGCCATGCTTCTACAGTCTCGTGTTTTGACCCCCATAAAGCTGAAGCGAACGACATCAGAGTTTTTGACTGCGCGAGGCCGGCGCTTAAAGCAACGTCGTGCGCCAGATCAATAAAATAGAATGGGCCAACATTTTGGTGATTCTTTGGCAGCCAAAACCATAGCGCTGCTACCTGCAAGACTTGGAGAAGCTCAAGTGTTTTTTCATTCGCAAGCATTGCGCGATACGATGTTTGGTCCATCAAAAGCTGTGCCACTTTTCCCTGTGTGTCGTTCGGAAGAGAGCTTGGGGATGCCGCAAACATAATTGCTAGTAGAAGAGCAGGTCGTGTGGATCGCATTACTTCAAGTGTCCATTCCTTACCCAAGGGCACCGCTGGGAATCTTGGAGCCATCTCTGTCGCATATTTATGCAAAATCTGCGCTTGAAGTCCGATAGGCACTATGAAGTCTAACGGTAAGGTCGATGAACTTCCAAAAACTGCGGTACCTAGCCAAGGTTGTGCAGTCTCCTCAATTTTGCGTTTCTTCCCAATGCCAGCAACCCTTTTTACTGCTGCGTTCCCAACATCCTGCTCAGCGCGGGCGGTTGCGAGCAGTCTGCTCGATGGGTCTCTTCTCGATGGATCTTCACGAAGCCCTTGCGCTTCAAGCAGCTTTGTCAAGGCTTCAACCTTAGCTTCAAGCTCTGCAACTCTGTCCTTTTGGCTTTTGGCGGGTGTAAGAATGCAGTCTTTGTTCAACCGAGTACATCTTTCACATGGCGGGTTACCACCACTGGAGCCCAATTCGCATTTTATCTTGATAGCATGGCAAGGATCACATGCACGCCCACGTTTATGAACAGACATCATGATAGCTAGGGGAAATAAGCAGTAGCGATTTTGAGAATGATATCTTCTCATCCAATACATACCAGGATATAGCATGGCAACATTGACATTTTAAAAATGAAGCACTGACCACATCCGGGCGCCACTCTGCTGTGCCACAGGTAAAGAAGCCAGTAAGATGCGCATTCCCAAGGCGTATAAGAGAGAGAGATATCCGTCCTCCATCCCATTGAGGAGGATTCAAGCTTCCAGCAATGCCTTCACGAAAATACTTCGGCAAAGCTTTCATGCCAGATACTGCATAATTTACGGTAAACTGCATTCTCCCTTCGATGATTACCAACTCAACTGTACTGGATGGTCTAATGAAGCAAGCAGAATGGCCCTCAGTGTTCATTAGTTCCTCCTGTAAATATCCACAGTTTGAAAGAGGGATCAGCAGAAGCGAGCAACTTTGTCTCTATCTCTATGTCAATATCTCTTGATCCTTGACTGCCACACTGCAAGGCAGACGAATTCGGCCGGATATAACATTGAAGCATTTAGTAAGACTACATGTTGAATGGGTAAGGCTTTTTGGGACCTTGCCTTGTTGTTTTGTGAATTTATTTCGGCCATGACTGGAGGTTTCAAGCTAAGTTCCAGGACCTATTGACAGCTCAGAATCATGGTGAGTTCCCAAGCACGCAAACAATATCTTACTCTCCATAGGGTAGGTTATAGTGCGATAAAAGGCAAACAGAATGGTTGACGAGCCAGAAGATTGAGCTGCAAAGCTCAAGTCTATTCAAATCCAAAAATTGACTTGAGCGATATCATGCTCGCTGACTCCGTGCAAGATGTTTGGCGCATCGGACCGAGTCGCTGGATTGAAAATTACAATATTGAAACTCTAAATATGAACAGCTTGCTGGTATCTCGAATTTGGAACAGGATGTCAACCAAAAAGAATACTTTTAATTATATCCCATTGATTACCCTGGTAATACTGGCAAAGAAGCCTTCGAGTACTCCTCGCTTCATTGCAAGAATGAGAAAGGAGGTTTACGTTCTAGCAGCGTACATATGATATCTGGCATCCATAGCTGGGCAGCATCTATCTTGGGACATTGCGATAAATTACATGTCACTAAGAACTTTTTGTCCAGAGGATAAATCTAGGGGCCCCGTAGAATGGACTTATGTGGTCAAGCATGGTAAGACCACCAGCGCAGGATGTGGAAAAGACAAGCGCCTCCCTATGAAACTTTCTGCACTATTCAGCTGCTCTTGGCCACGGAATTACTCCTCAAGCAAGACAAAAAGCAGTTCAGCTCGAAATTTTATATTGCCAGTTCGATATTTAAGCTATTGCCAGTAGAGCTCAAGCAGAGTCAAGACTGATTTTAGAATATCAACCTTCGTAATCAAACCGGCCGAATTCTACTGTCGAGCTTGACATCAGGCATTGAGAATCTGTCCTCGCATCACTGTAATGTGACATATCTAACTAGCATTTGAAACACACTCCCATTGTGGGATCGGTTTGCCGTGTGCTTACAAGTCCTTCATTATCAGATTCTAGCGATCATGGCACAACTTGAAATGGCACAGAGTTCCGGGAAAGACATATAGCATATATTCATGTCTTTATTAACTTCGAGATGGCCAAGAGGGCCGACTTCGGTTGTGCAGACCTTGTTAAGAGGTTGAGGATGTGTCTGGGAGGTCCCCGATCCTCCACAGCGACACTTATTTGGCGGTTTACTATCCCTCAACCCCTGCTCTGCTGCTGATTCTGCTGCCGCCGCCGCTGCACACGGTTTCCACTTATGCCTCAATATGATATTCGGTCACGGACTCTCAATGGAGCGACAGCCCTGATAATCATTCAAGTGGCCTCTGTGACATAGCGATAATGGCAGTGGCTCAGCACATCGCAAGGTGCTCAAGCCGTGAAAGGCTAGATGGCCATTTCCAGCGATATTTAAGCCGTCTACCTTCCCATCGCGATCTACCCTTCGTCCTCCCGTGGACGCAATACATCTGGTAGGCTAATTTGGTCTCTTGCAAACTTCAATAATGAATTTAACAATCCGAAGAACTCGCGGATTTTATTGAATCTCAAGGAGACGAGTATCGGATGACAATCCATTGCCCAGCAATATTATTCTTGCGTATTTCTTGCCCAAACCATTCCTATTTAATTATAGACAAAGAAAACTACATACATGCATAATGTTATTTTCTATGCGCATTCAGGTGGCTCAGCACAGCCAAGCTTTTGGATGATGGAGATCAGCGAGGAACGCGAAACGAAGAGAGCCTCAGCCCACGCTAATCCAAAAATATGGCATCCCGTGTCAGATACTCGATCCTTGTTCCGCTACCCAGACTATTCAGACGACGTTTAGATCTTCAGAACTGCTCGGTGCTATTGCGCTTCGGTAGGGCTCGAACATCCATTCGGCGTATGCCACCGAGGATCCCGCTCCTTGGAATAGAAGCGGAACGAAGCGATCCAAGCGCCTTCAATTCCCCAATGTCGCAGTGCTGCCCGGAGTTGACATCAGCGTGATCGAAGAGCTCGGTATGTTTCAATTCCATGCCAGGATGTGGCGTACCGAAGACAGTGTACTGACATGCACTCAGCTCTTACCTCTCCGCTCGTATCATCCGGCCCTCGAGGAACCTCCCCACCCCCTCCCCACCCGCAATGGCGGTGACCCGCAGCCTGCGGCGCAACAATACCATCACCTACGTCCTCGCGGGCGGCCTCTGCATCTTCTTTCTCTACTTCTTCTTCGGAGACAGCTCACAGATCCCCTCACTGTCCAACTACCCTGGTTCACGGCAACTTCTTAAGAGCAAAGATGCGGCTTCTAATGCCCTCTCTCCACCTAGTCTGCCGTTCAAGAAGCCGGCCAAGCTGGCGGATGGTGAAGTGCCTCCGGCGCCACCGGTGGTGCATTACTATATGAACAATGTGACAACTACGAGCGATCCTGTGGGCAATGGTGAGACCGTCTTGATCTTAACACCGCTGGCGCGGTTTTACAACGAATATTGGGACAATTTGGTAAAACTTTCTTATCCGCACGAGCTTATCAGTCTTGGTTTCATCATACCTAAGGGAAGAGAGGGAAATTTGGCCACCCAGCAATTGCAAGAGCGAATACAGAAGACACAGGCGCCCACGAATAAGAACCGATTTGCCAGCATTACCATCTTAAGACAGGATGGTGAGCCAACAATGTCGCAGGCTGAGTCAGACAGACATGCTCTCGCTGCGCAGAAAGAGAGAAGAGCTGCAATGAGCAGGGCACGGAATAGCTTACTCTTTACCACGTTGGGTCCTACGACAAGTTGGGTCTTATGGCTCGACAGCGACATTGTTGAGACTCCTCCGACTCTGATCCAGGATTTGGCGAGTCACAACAAGCCGATTATTGTGCCCAATTGTTTCCAACGCTATTATAATAAAGATAAAGAAGCCATGGATGTGCGACCATATGACTTCAACAGCTGGCAGGACTCGGCGACCGCGAAGGGACTAGCGGAGAAGATGGGACCGGATGAAATTTTACTAGAAGGATATGCGGAAATGGCCACATATCGGAGCTTAATGGCTTATATGGGGGGTTCGTTCTTGCCCGCTGGTGACAATAGAATCTCATAATTGTGAAAGCAATGACTGACCAGCATTCTCCGCAGATACCAATGGCGATCCATCTCGTGAAATCGATCTAGATGGCGTAGGGGGCACAGCCCTGCTCGTTAAGGCAGAGGTCCATCGAGATGGTGCTATGTTTCCCCCCCTTTCCCTTCTATCACTTGATTGAGACAGAAGGTTTCGCGAAGATGGCACAGCGACTGGGTTGGAGAGCAACAGGATTGCCAAACTATTATGTCAGCTGATTCAACTACTCTACCACAAAGACATTTCCGTACTGACTAGGACTACAGGTGTATCATTACAATGAGTAAGCTATGGAAAGTTCATTGAAGGAATCTCGAAATTTTGTATTTCTGAATAGCAAAGCATGGCTTTTGTGGCGTGACGGCGGAGTCTGATCTGGTGCGTTTAACCCCTTCAACGGGACATATCTTGCGCGGTAAGGGTTTGGAAGTATAAAATATAGATATTCGGTTGCGTCCCGCAAGCGAATCCTGGGCATCTTTGTTGCATTTGGTGTAATTATTAGCAGTAACAAAGCCGCTCAACATCTCTCTGTGCCTCAAAGACAGGCGCCACCGGCAAAGACACTGCTCCCCTTGTAGTGGCAGATCTGAGGGCTTGCAATTCGACCCAATTGCCACTGTAGGTGACATTGTGTATCAGAGAGGAGGATATAATGATTCAGTCGATTTTCCAAAAAAGAAAAAAAAAAGAAAAAGAAAAGAAGGAAAGTTGACGGAGGTTCTCCCGTCCTTTGTATGCTATAATCGCAAATATCGTAATTCATACAAAGCAATCGCCAAAGGCGACATGAATCAGAATTCCATGCCAAACAACGCAGCATCTATGTTAGAAAAGCATGTGCTTTCCACCCCCTTCCCAAAATGGACCAAAAATGCGTTGCAGTGATCATCGCTGCGTGTATGAATGAACTACCCCGCGATAGACGTCAGATCGATGAAAATAATGTGCTGAAATCGGCTATGACGAAATAATTCACACAAAGAAAGCTTAAGAAAGCTGCGCGCCGCGGTGACGGTCATGGCTTGAGCCATGAATATGCCGTCTCCTATGGCTGCTCCCCGTGCCGATATCAGTTCCATTGACATGGAAAAGCACATTTTTACATGGTCCGCCATGGCAGTTCTTATAAACACTAAGCGCAGAAGCCCCACCGCAAATCTCCTTGCTATTGCCTGCGCAAGGTTGAACACAATTGCCAAGGATGTCAGGGTTTGGTTCCCGGGATGCATCGTAGTATTTATTGTCGCAGTAGCATTGGCTGGCATACTCCAATCCTGCAAGGCTGTAACCCTCACTCTTACAATACTCCAGGCACTGAGATATGGTCATTGTATCGGAGGCGGAGGAGGCCCCTTGGAATGTTCGTGTGACGACACTGTCATTCGCGCAACCGACATATTCCCAGCCCAAGGACTCCACCTCATTTGTGAAAAATGTCTCCGGCTTGCCAATGGGGGTCACCGGGCAAGCTGGTGGCGGTGCGTACTCTGGACCATCGGTGACGGGATTGCAACCGGGGAGCTTGGTCAAATTGCCCGTTACTGGTTCGTGGACGGATGGCGGGATCATGCAAGCTTGGGACTGCTCGTTGCTGTACAAGTCGGCAAAAACAGGGCAGTCAGAGAGCTCACCGCTGTCGTTCGTGCAAGTATCGACGGCAGTCTGCAATGCTTCGATATCCCACCCGTTTACAAAATCGCCATGAAAACCGTAGCCGGTCCTGTCTCCCATTGCGAAGACGAATGGATGATGGTTGGGGTCGTGCCAGCGGTCGGCAAAAAGATTGGTCTGGTAGATGACTTCATAGAATATGGAGATAAGACGCACTGGGTGGGAGTCCGGGCACCAGCCATTGTCGTATGTGTCGTCGCCGATCGGATATGCCATGTGTGCGCCGTCGTCTGTGTAGTTATTCTTGCCGTCCCAACAGGAGGGGAAATAGACTTGCGCGCGGAGGCCATCGGGGCAGTTGATGTTGGGCATAGCGAGCGATTGGGTCGATACGCCATTATAGTCAAGGCAGACGAAGCTCACAGCTTTGCCGGGAGCAGCATTGGCGCCGGTCTCGTTGCGTTGGAATGGGTCTCCCGCCAGCATGCGGAAGCCCGGTGGGAACGCCTTCAGCTTTTCGGTACCATTGCCACGCTGCTCGTAGTATACAGTTAGGCCGCCCGTGGCTCCATTACCTTCTCCAGCCTGCGGCACATCCTCAAAATAAGAGCCACCTGGGCCCATATAGTACAATTTAGGAGTCCAGTAAGCAGATAAATCCTGTTTGATCGGACATGATGTACATGCCGACTCTCGTTGTTGCTCATACGTAGTTTCGAATCCAAACCCGCTTCCTCCTGATACGGTATGAACATGGCCAGAGACCTTGCCTGGACTGACGATAGGATCGATACGCTCAAGGACTAAACGTCCCGGGCATGGCATACGCCAGAATGCGGCAGTAGGTATCGAAAGAGTGGCGATGACGCTGATGGCTGCCGCCTTCATATTGTTTGCATGCATCTTGGATGTGGTTCAAAATGTTTGAAAGGGGCGGTTGTATCCAGAATAAAGCATTAACGAGCGACTTGGATGCAATTTTCAAAGGAATGTGGTTGTTCAGGTCCAGACCTGAGGCGCTCGGCGCGAAACAGTGAAAAAAATGGGGGAGTCCAAGACAATTTGCAATCGAAGAAAGGCGTCGAACATATAATATGTTGCACTCTGTCGTGGTACACGAGACCCAACTCGTACCATTGATCGCTATTCTGTTATACTCATTTCCCACGCATGCACGCCAGGAAAAGGATCCGTTCAACCGTTCTCTGGCTCAGCAGGGGTGCGGCGCTAGCTAGATGTCTTTCGAGGAGTGAACAATTGAACCTTCCTTCAACTTTTTGACTCGCACATGCTGTTAGATGTCGTGCTCTTCGCATTTGATAAAATTTGAATGTTGTTCTTCTTTGGCGGCCATGGCCCAATAAACCCCGAGGTTCCGAACATGATTGATTCTGTGCATCAAACCAACCCCCCAAATCAGTTCACTCCTGGTGAACGGCGTCACGTTGTTTGCATCCAGGCGTGCAGCCCGCGCCAGCCTACCATGCTCGAAAAGGCTCATGTCCGCTTTTCATGTCACATCTTGAGTCAAGCGAATCGCCCGTGTACTCGGGAGGAAGCACAGTTGGCGTGTAGATGCAGGAATGTGGCTTTCTGCAGCCAAAATTGCAGGCCTGAAGATAAAATCCCTCCTTGCATTTGAGTCCACCGACCTCGCCTTTGCCTAAGACTGTATAATTCCCCAATGGAGTCTACGGTTGGATCAAATTCCGATGCCGCCCTCAAGTCCCATCACCCACGGCAACCCACGCTGCATCAATGGCACATCTTCTATCTTCTTCTGGACCGAATTTACCCAAGTTGAAACATGGGAGCCGCTGGCGCTTCCGGAGGGGGACCCGCTTTGTTTGGGATTGTCGATCTCCCTAGCCCAGATTGGAGCCAGTTACTCGACACAACTTACATGGCGCCACCTAATTCTTGAAATGCATGAAGATATTGGCATCATTTTCCAACGTTTGGTGTGCCCCTCGGAGCAGTCCCTTGATTGGGCCCATTGGAGAGGCGGCGCGATCAATGAAGGATGAGAAGCGCCATTACTGACTTTGGGGATTTCAGATCATCAAGTACGACGTCCGGGATAGTCGCCCATGATTTAGCGTGAAACAAAGAGCAGTGATATGGAAAGACTCTGGTCCATCTTCACGCAGTTTTCCGACCGGGGTAGTATTTCAATGTACACTGAGTCGATGAGGCCAGATATGCGTCGACCTTCCGATCCGAGCGCTGCAAGATGCAAGTGTAGTGCATTTGGAGCCTGTGCAGCATTGAGATTGACCGAGCCTCAAGTTCATTGGAACCCTATATGATGTATGCTTGAGGTCTCTACGAACGTAAAACATTCAATACGTGCTCCTAGTCAACATTTTCGATTCTAGTTATAGCCGTATTCTCGGGCCATCCTTCTTATATACACTCGCTTCAGGCGGTGGCATGGGAGGCAAGGCCGGTATTCTGATCTCCGCATCCAACTTGCTTGCATCATGCCCAAACAACCAATCTCTTCGCTCGGTGCACGCCCAGAAAATGGGGTTTTGCGGATTGTCATATTTCATCATTTGATCTCTCTTCTCCTTTGCAGCTCCGTCGCGTAAATGTAGCCACTCTTGCATTACTCGTGTGTTTCTGGCCACATACGTTGCCCTAGGCTTCCGAAGACTCTCGTACACATTCAGGGCCGACTTGATGTCGTTGTGTGCACGCAATGCGGCAGCGAGCGCTGCAGCATCTTCAACGCATTGAGAGGCCCCTTGGGCAAGGTACGGCATCATTGGATGGACAGCGTCGCCGAGCATGCAGACTTTACCGCTCGGATGCACCCACCGATCCAGTTGATCGAAATCGGCCAGTTTCCACTTCAAATACTCTCCCGTCATAGCGCATAGCTTTCTCACCTCCGGACACCAATCCTTGAACCGCTTGACCAGTTCTTCGTTGGAGCGCGCAGATTTCCATACCTGGCCCTCGTCAGGAAGTGGTTCACCAAGATCAGAGCTGTGCGTAATGTCAATAATAATATTATAAAGATCGCCGCCTCTTAGTGGATAGCCAACTGCATGCCCTTCCGGACCCATCCAGTGCATAGCCCATGGATTTTGGACTAAATGCGCCATTGATGGGTCTTCGAGAAGTGGTTGCGCAGGCACCAGGATTCGATACGCTACATCGCCCGTGTCTTGCGGCGGCAGGGGTCGACCATTGATGATATCACGCACGGCTGACTTGATACCATCCGCGCAAATGATCAAATCAGCCTTGAGGATCTCACCGTTTGCCAGCTCTACCGAAGGCTGGTAGAAGTCGTAATTTATCACCCTGCAGCCGGTCCTGATAGTGATGTGTTCATTTTTCTGGGCTGTTTCCACAAGAAGTCGCACCAAATCTGCCCTATGAATGAAGTAATACGGAGCACCGTATCGACTTTCCACATCCCCAAAGTCACAGTCGAGTAAGATATTTCCTTTCCAATCCAAAAACCTGTTTCCGAGAGAAATCTCCTTTTTGACAAGACCAAAGTCCACTCCCCAGGAGCGACTCAGTTTAGAAGAGTTTGGAGGGATCCTAATTCCAGCTCCGACTTCTTCGAACGCGGAGGCTGACTCTAAGACCATAATCTCATGGCCACTGCTGGCGAGGGCCAAAGCACTTTGTAGTCCGCCAATGCCAGCACCAACTATTATTATTTTCAAGTTTTTCATGTTTTGCTCGACCTAATGAGATATGGATAGACAGAGGACAAGCTATGAGAGTCTCGAAATACGACCTTGTAATTCTGGATAACGGAGCATAAACAGCCCTGGACTGGTAAAAGCGACCAAAATCCACCTATTATGAGAGAGTGATGAAAGAAAGAATGAGCCTTTTAAAAAAAAAAAAAAAAAAAAGGCGAACTGTACTTGCGGAAAACAACTTTCCGTGGAAGATCCGAAGCATTATTTCCGCCAGGCCAGCGGATAGTAGATATAGGTGCAGGTTTTGTGTTTGATTCTTGAACCACCAACTTACTTTTCAATTTTCATACTATATCAAAACTGCAGAAAGATCTATATCAATTAGTCCTCGTAAAGCAAACCATGGGGTAAAGAGAGGTGGCGAGTTTGGCCATCAGCCGCTCCGCCCCGCAGAGACCGAGCCTCGGCATCATATCAAGTTTGATGGATTAAAACCCGAAGCAACTTCACTTGACTGATATTGATTGTTATTCAATCTCTCTTCTCCTCCCACGCAAGCAAGCAAGCATTCACAATGGCTCATGCTTCTACCGCTGCAGATCTTTCGGTTTCTTCACTCTTCAACTTCAAAGACCATATAGTCCTGGTGACTGGTGGCGCGACAGGGCTGGGTGAAATGGCCGCTCAATCCTTCGTTCAAAATGGCGCGAGAGTTATCATTGCCAGCCGGAAGCAGAGTGAGCTAGAGAAAACGTCAGAGCGATTGAATAAGCTCGGTCCGGGAAGCTGTGAGTATGTTGTTGCAGATTTGAAAGACAAGAACGGTTGTGAGGATATGTGTAAGAAGGTCAAAGAGAAGGTCAGCCGATTGACCGTTTTGGTGAATAACTCCGGGGCGACCTGGTATGCATATCTTATTTCCTGATGCCATTTAGTGTGGTTCTTTTGCATCGCGCCTCTCTACTTGTCTTCAGCATTCGATGTTCTCAATTGAGCATTTCGCTAAGTATTGTGTAAAGGGGAGCACCATATGACGACTTTCCTGAAGCTGGTTGGGATAAGATTTATGCCCTCAATGTTAAAGCGATGTTCTACACCACCGTCGGTCTTCACTCCCTTTTGACTAAAGGTGCTACGGCAGATCATCCAAGCCGGGTGATCAACATAGCATCTATGGCTGGCATCATGACGACCGATGTTACGACTGGGCCAGAAGGGGGCCTGGCAGCACCAGGATCGGGAACATTCAGCTACGGGCCGAGTAAGGCAGCATGCATTCATTTGAGTAAAATGCAAGCGAGTAAACTCATGCCGCTGCACGTCACTGTGAATTGCGTTTGTCCCGGCGTCTTTCCTAGTCGGTATGTGTTTATCAACGGTCATTCATTCTTACTCTTGTATTAACTCTTGTATCTCAGTATGACAGCATTTGGCATGCGAGAAGCGATGGACACCTTGGTTGCCGGTCAGCCTTCAGGAAGAGTTGGCAAACCCGAAGACTTTGGTGGAGTCATCTTATTTTTATCTAGTAAAGCTGCGGCACATATGACCGGAAATGTAATCGAGCTTGACGGAGGAAGTACACTTAGTGGCTTTCGAACAAAGAAGAAGAATGAAAGTAGAATCTGAAAATACTGACAAGATTGGTCAGTCCTTTCCTCAGAACATGATCTCATGGGAATCCAGTCCAGATGTGTTTTCTAAGATGTCGATTGTCCAAATTCCCGTTTTCATTTACACTTTAATGTAAATTTAGATGATCCAGCTTAAACGAAGAGCTCCCAAAGGCAGCGCCATCGCTCCATATGATTGTCCATATCCCGGTCATCGATCGTTTGTCACCTTCCATTTAAATGTTACCTGCCAGATGCGGGAAAGTCAGTAGAAATATGTTCTCCGTCCTAAAAGAAAGCCCCTTGTATAGTGCTTAGTATATGCCATGATTAAGAATGACGCTTATAGGATTTATGATCTAGTGAGTTGATCATATCCTTCACATTCCGGGTTTGAAATTTGATGATAAAATTCTCAGAAAAGATCATCTTGGAATCGCTGAAATTTCAAATGAGTCTTACTAGATTGTGAATTGCGTTTACGTCTCAAATCGCAGGCTCATAATGCGAGCGGACGCCTCCTATGGAGGCCCGTCATATGCGAAGAAGGCCCTCGCTTATCTGCTTAGCTCAGTTAAGACTACACCCGGAATGACTCCTCAAGATCTTTAGTCAGGGACGTTCATGTCCAAGATGCTCCCAGTGGATCGTTGAAGAAAGTTACCTGTAAGTACGAGTCTTGAATATTTATTTTAGCATAGCCAAAATCATTCACGTATGCAAAGCGAATCATTGAAATTTTTGAATTGATATAATCAAGTCCCTCAACACTCCCTGCGCCGTCAACAACTATTTCTGGAAATCCGCGATATAATGAAAAACAGAACTGGAATAATAAGCGGTAATTTTTACTTGCAGATAAGTAGTTTCAGATTGCTATGCCCTGCCAGGTCTGTTGTACTTTTACATACCAACTTAGAGCGTTGAGAAAGGCATACATGTCCAAAATAGCAGCATCAACACTGCAGACATAGTTTCCCATAGCCTGTGGTCGACGCCGATAATCCAGAGTGTCACAGGATATTTATATTTGGTAGATGCGTCCAACCTGCGCGTTCAGATAGCTTGAAAAGGTCGCATTCAACATGGCCATTAGGGCCGTCTGGTTTGTCGTTACGGTTGGTCTCAATTTCTATATGAGATTTCTTAGACTTTTAAAGTTGATAAGAACTATACTCTACTTTGGTGGCCTACCAATCGTTGTGAAATACACCGTTCTGTATTCATATGAATTCCAGAAAGTTGGATTGGCTAGAATCGCCGCTTTGTGGTATTGGATTGCGTTTTGGATTTATTTGAAGATGAAGCAAATGGAGTCGGCGAATTGTGAGTGAAGCGATTCAATGAAGTCCGTAAAGTTTTATGCTCTTCTCGACATATCCCGGTAGGAAAATCGATCTCGTCCCAACGTACCTGGAGAGACATCCGGTATCCTCATTTGACTGCTTCGCCTCTCCGACTTGAAAAATGCATTCTTTTATTGCCTGGAAAGACCATATCAGCATTTTTGCCTTCGATTAGGGCCAACTGATTGGAGATTTTTTCAAAAGTAGTTTGGTAAGCATCTCTTTCTTCGAGCTTCTAGTAGGAAGTCATTTACCTAGAGTTTTCCAATCCTCAGCAGACCCTTCGGATTGACAATCACATTGGCAGTTTACGAACAAAGTGATGTCCACAAACAAGGTAAAATCTATCATGATGAGAATTTTTTTTTTTTTTTTTTTTTTTTTTTTTTTTTTTTTTTGGTTCTTGGAGCGCTTTGGGAGATTTCTCTCACTCTCTCATAATAAGTCAGACCTCTGTACTTTAGGGTAAATATGGACCAGTTTCGTCCAAAGCGTAATTTGGGCATGCAGATGAGGAGCCGTCGTTGTATGCATTCAGAAATGTTTTGAAGCAGAACAAATATTTCACCTAAGCTGCTCTTTATTGAAGAGCATTTCGCTCGAGCTGACAACGGCCCTTAGTACCATTGTGAAAAGTCACGAGACGTAATGTTGCAATGTTCATTTTCAACCTGAAGAGATGATGGTTAGACAAACATAAGGTCACGCCGGATCCCGGATACAGAATAACAAATAGCTTCTAGACCTTGAAGCGAAAATCTGACGGAAGAGTACGCATACCTACACACAGTTTTAGAGGGTGCAACTGATTATATAACGGGGGGCTCGAACCGCTCGATACACGCACTTTGCTATAGAAATCACCAGATGGCATCATCCCGCAAGAATGATTGAACCAGTGGGCAGATGCGACGAATGTCATGGCATCCTTGCTATGTGATACATCAGCTGGAACCAACCAGAAGAGCTCAGACCCGGTTCACTTTGCGCCAGCATCCCCGATTGGGTCTTCTTTGACTCGCGTAGCACATGGTATTCTACTTCACTTCAAAGTTCATGGCTAGAAATGAATGCCTTTTCACCGATGTGCGTGTGTAAAGATGTCTGACCAAGACAGAATCGTGGTCCAAGGGACAGTTGAATAAAATCGGTTTGGTATAGACATCCCTGTAGCCGTTTTGCCGCCGATTAAGAATCTGGACACCTTTCGCAGCAAAAATCCATTGCCGAAAGAGCAAATGAAACACTCAAAAGTACCTCCGAGCTCGCTGCGTCAAGAGATTTGAATACCTCAAAGGATGGAAGATTGGCCAGAGGCAAGTTGTGTTGGATGAAGAACGGCGTTGACATGAGAACTTTGCACAGCACAATGCGAAAATACCTCGCTGGATCCGGCCTATGGTGATATTTGTTTGCAATACCATGAAATAGGCTTTCCAAATAGGTATGAAAACCTCACGATATTATGTTTGCGAAGTCCGAAGTTTTTGTCCAAGAAATGGCCGCGTTACGGACCAACCTGCTACTCATTAGCCCCATCCCCATGCATGCATCGTCTCCATACCCGTCATCTCCCAGGCAACCATTGAACACTGAGAAAACATAAGAGGACAAAAACCATCCAGCCTTGTGTCAAATATATCCCATAGGAGAAGACGTAATCGATGGGAAAGCCGAGAAAGTGATGGAATACAGACGACTGCAAATACCTGCCCCGCTTCCTGATCGGTATCGTGCCGCATGAGCGAGCACAGTCTCAAAGACTCGCCTGTGATATTTTGCTCGGTCTTTTTTGTAGCCAGTGCTCATGCTGCTGTGTGAGTGAATTGGACTTTCAATGTTGAAATAATGCGCCTGATTTTTTTGAATGAAACTTGAGGTCTATTCGGGAATTGTGTTTGGAGTGGAATTTGAACTGGAATCATGGCAAATCAGGCTGCATCTGCGTCATGAAATGAGGAGTCGTCATCACGAAATATCACTTGTACCAGGAAATCGAATGGACTGGAGCGAAAATACCTGCCATCGTCCTCTGATTCCAAATAGATTCTCCCAGCGTCAGATCTCGAGCTTCACCTAACTTGGAACCACCGGTTTGCGTAAAACTGATGGTCGGAAAGAGAATGTTGCTGTGAAACTTAAGAGTACCGTCCGTACAGTGTCTGAACGGGACTCTAAAGTGTTCAAGAAATTGTTTCCGGATGCCGAGCATCATCTGGTAAGAAATAATCCAACAAAAAATGCATCTCAACATTCCACGTTAACATTTGATATCGATCCGAGTCCTACCAGCAACTTTCTTGGATTACTCATCGCTTCTAGACTAGCAAGACAGCTAAGCTCCAACTTCCCTTTGACAGGCCTTTTGATGGCTAACACCAAGTCTGGAAGTTCACGAACGCCCTTCGTCACCGGTGTGGAAGACCTCTACCCAATGATATTGACATATGACAAAATGAGGCGAAGGAGAGTCGGGTAGAATTTCCTTTGATCTGTTGTCACGACTAGCGTTGGATGTGCTGGCACAATAAGAACGGCTGATTACACATGTACCCGACACAGCGCAATTGCAACATGATGTGGGTGGCTTTTGCTAGAGGCGCAATGAATATTGAGCTCGGTACGTTGCTGACTCCCGTAATATCATGATGCCCAATAATTGTTGTTGTAGCCTATGGCGCCTCTCGTACCTTTTAGATTGCCATCAGAAGCTATAGCTTTCAGTATTTACTGCACCCATATGTTACACTGAAAACAAAACACCGCCTTTTGCTTTGTGGCTTGGACTCTGCCTTGGTGTGCGGGTATGTCAAGAATCATTTTATACGGCGTCGGGAGCGCCTTTATATCACCGCTAACGTGCATTCCCGCTGCCGGCAGCTCTTCGATGCTCTTTTCCTTGCTCGGTTCTTCATTTTGATTTTTCGGGGGTGTTCTACTCTGCTATCTCATGAGATTTAATAGATTCAATGAGCCTATCGGACCTACCTTCTGCTGCAATCTTTGTTTTAATGCAACTTAAATCAAGAAATTTTGGAGAACCAGCTGCTCTCAAAAATGGAAGGCAAATGGCTGGCGGAGTCAAATCGGCATTTACGCTTAGATGTACCTCCGCAGAAACGATTGGATGATGGTGCAGAAGGTATTGCTTTGCAGATCACACCCACAACAAGTCGGAGCTTCCTCCGTATGCATGACAGACGAAGTTGTCGCCGCCAGAGAACCGCTCACAACTCGTATGCCTATTGTGGCAGTACAGGTCCTGGTAGCCAAGACATCCGACATCAAAGAATTCGATTTACTTGCCCCAAATGTAAAAAGGACTTCACAAAATGGAAGCAATTGAGCAGACATTACAACGAAGTCTGTGAGCAGATCAAGAAATATGTGTGTCCAGAGCCCAATTGCCCGAAAGAATTCAATCGTGCCTACCGTCTAAGATCTCATCGCCAAAGAACTCATTATTCGTTGGAAGGAGATCGAGATGGCAGTCTAGATGATTTGAAAACCGTTCATAATCTAGACCCGAAATATGCTTTTGGTTGTGGATTTTGCGAGAAATTATTCACGGGCGAAAGAAGACAAAAGCTCTTTTTGAAGCATCTGGTGTGGCACTATTACCAAGGGAAAACCATTGACGAGTGGACGTTGACGCAGCAAATCGAGAGTTTGCTTACAAGAGCCGATCTTCAAGGATTGTGGTACAGAATTCGAATGAGACGACTTGGAACTTTGCCTGATAACTCCAATCCTCCAAATTTCGAGTCTCTAGATGTGGAAAACGATATTTACGTGCTCGAGCATTCAGTTGATCCCGTGGAGCTACAAAATGTACTATCTGAGCTCGCTGTCAAGGGTTTCAGACCTGGGGTGACGACGATTTTACAGCCATTTGGCTTCTCAGAAACAATGTTCTTTCAAGAGCAACCGCATGAGGCTCAAAACGGCAACTTTCTCCATGAATCACTCGTTAAAATTCCCGAAATTCAGAAAAATATCGACGGGAAGATTCAGCTGCATCATTGTCCGGAGAGTAATTCTAGCTTGAATGGCAATGTAGCATCTCCAGTCTTCACAGGTTTTTCATATGAAAATAGAAGTCTTGAAGATATTTACGAGGATGATATTAAGGAGACCAGCCCCACTTTTGGCGACGAAATTTTCTCCCCGGCATGGATTTGTCAATTTGCCAAAGAAACAGGAACAGATTTTGTGGGCGAATAAAACTAAACCCATGCTATTATGGAGGATGGGAGATTGTAGAAGATAATCCCATCAAAATATCTGCCATGAGTTAATAGGGGTGTCAACCAACCTACGTCTGGAAGAATATTTACTTTAGCTTGGACTTGCGTCTAAAACCCAGTAGTTCAACAAAAATAAAAAATAAAAAATAAAAAAATTATCAAAAAATTATAAAAGAAAAAAGAATTTAAATATGGAAAATTATGTAATATGTAGCTGTGGAACAAAGGAAAGTCGAGACGGAAGGAAATTTTGTACGAGCATGAAAAATTGCCTTGGTTATGGGATGTGATAACGCAAGATTCGTTTTCGCGTCCTCTATTATTTCCGAACAAATTCGAGATGATCTTCATCAGGGAAACATCTATCAGCCGATATATCTCGGATCTCCGTTCGCCTCTCCCCTACACACATTTAACAGCTAAGTTAGAGCTGGAAGTTCTGATGCCTACATGTATGTATGATACAGGTTTTGCCGGTTTAGACGGGCATGTTGGCATGAATGGTCTCAGAATACAAATAAGACCTATTCTCGCCTCTGTCATAGGGACTTATCATGGTCTCCATGCTCTCTCGATTCAAGTCATGGCTGTGCCCCGAACGAGAACCCAGCGCCACTCTGCCGGTCATTGGTCTTGACGGAGTTGGAAAACCCACTTTTCTAAAAAAAAACAAATGAGATTAGGAGAGATCACCGCTCATACTCCTTTGATAGGTATCTATCTCTGCCGGCGCAAACGAGAGAACATGCGAGAAACCACGACATCTAAAATCTTCATTGTAGGACTCCATATTGAAACTCTTGATGTCCCTTCCATGCGAATCGTCAGTTGGGATATCGTTGGTGCATGCAAGACAGGCCACTATCTTTTCATGGCTGCCAAAGCATATAAGAAAGCTGTCGCCATCATCGTAGTGATTGACGCCACAGACAGAGACAAAATAGTTGAGACCCGAGAAGAGTTAATTGAGAGAGTATGGCTAGAGGATCGTCGCGACAAAGACAGAATTCGTTCTCAAATATCTACGACTTTTCGAATCGAAGAACTTTCAGCGGAAGTAGGATATGATATCTTGGAAGATAACCTGTGATGGCGCAACTTCCAGTGCTCATTCTTGCAAATAAACAAGATATTGAGGTAATCAGAATGCGTGTGAAAATTGCCTTAGATAGTGCTCATTGTTACCTAGGGCCAATGAGTCCAGATGAAATAGCCACGAGGCTCAATCTAAACGAAGAGTTGGAGGGGAGAGACTAGGTCGGCATTTGCCTCTACTCTTGCACACTTTAAACTAACAAAGGGTCTAGCATGTCCAATCCTGCAGCATTAAAAAAGGCACAGGAATTCGATCGAGCTTCGTTTGGTTAGCCCAAAAGATCAAAGCTCAAAGGATGAGCAAATCAATGCACCATATTGCGACCGGGTTCCTAGAGGACCGGCAACCGCAGATGAAGGAAAGAAAGCACAAGGATTAGGTGCTCTATGTGAAACTAGAGCATTGCACTAGAATAGACAATGTACGATGGATTTGTTCGTTGCCGCCACTTTCCTAAATTTGAATTGCTTTGGAAACTAAGCCTCTCCAAGGATATCACACGACTCTTACAGCACTATCCTTTATCTTGGATCAATTAGTCATATTGCTAAAAGTAAAGGCAAGTCTGAATCCCAACAGTGCTAATCACTAAGATCCTGTGACTTGGAACATGATGTTATACACCAGAGGTAAAGCTAAAGCTATTTAATAGTCAATAATTGGCAATATTATTATATAAAGACCTCAGTCGACTGGTGAGCGGATGTAGAACTTTACGGAAGCTGTTTGATGTTCCAATGCTTCAGATACCACGTGAGGGGCAGGGCTCGGAAGAGTTTTTTCGACGTACTCATTGAGGTTTTCTATGAAAGATGAAGTGTCTGTGCTATAACGATGAGATGTTGTGACGTTTCGTATAATCCCAGAGATGTACCAAATGGGAGAAGATGATGGAGGGCTTTTTTATTTTTTTTATTTTTTTCGAGTTCTGAATAGAGTACACACGCTATGAATGAACGCCTCCAATCAGCATGATAAAAGTCGCAAGGGCGATTCGAAATTTAATTTTCTCTGGGATTAATTGTGCAAATGTTACCACCAAGAATGCTCCGTCTTCTTGCTCTTTTGGCATTGAATGAGTGTTCAGCAAGCCGACTGTCATATCAGGAAGTGCAACGAATATTGCAAGCAGGATTGGTTCGCTGACTGTTAGGCTTCGAAATGCTCGAGGAATAAGACTTACACGTGAGAGGTCTTATGACAATTCAGCTAATGGGCTTAGGCGGCGCGATTCAGTCCAGCGTGTCCAGATGTTGGCGCTTCAAAATGAAACTTCCAATAGCGACGATTATTTTCTGTACTCGTATTCTTCTGTTTGAAATCTCTGCAAGTCAAACCTGTACATAGAACTCAAATGCGAGGTTGCTGCAGTCAGAAATTATCGGGACATTGCACTCTGTTATCATTCATTTTTTCCTTGCATTGCAATGGATTAGATTCATCCGGTCTTGAGATTCAGTGAATGTTATTTGCACACTCGCCAGTGCTGCGGTGCTTCTAGGGGATTTGTGAAAACATTTTATATGAAGCGGATCAGGCAGTATTCGATAAGCCTGCTAAAGGTGAAAACCGGCGCGTTCCAGATGCTGTAACATGTCTTATCTTCGGGACCTCCATGCTATATCACCTCCTGATCTACGTTTAAATCATTCCAGATGATTCAGAATCAGGTATTTCAGAAATATTTGAACAAGACGATATACTCTTGGTGAGCTTGAAAATAATCTTGTAGGCCTCAGCATCATCACACTCGCGACCGAGTGGCCCTTAGGATCAGCTCCAGATGCGGCGAATGAGTATGGTCCACCTTCTTGCAGGCATTGGAGTTTGATTGAGCAGACAAAGTACTAATACCCTCATCCAAGGTGTTGTAGCAAATAAGATGTCGCTAGAGCTTCTGCCACGGGTAAGTTCTTCCAAACAATCGGAGGGTGATATGTGTCAGTTATCGAGGTATTTCGAGAATATCCTGATACAGAGGACTTAAAGCGAGCTGCAAGGGATATTCATCATTGAAAAGTCCTCGGAGTCGGAAATGTTGGTTTGAGAAGTCCATGGTATTTAGAAGAGATGTAGACTGAGATTGGAATGCATTTGAGCAGGTTGAGAGACATGGTGATGTTGGCAGTCTCTATCTTCAGCTGCCGCCGTTACTTACGAGCGCTTAGCTTGATCCTTCATCACTATGGATGAACAAGAAAAAGCCCAAATGAAGGATAATGGCCAAGTAGATGCAGGTAAGCAAATCCCAAGATAACACATGTAGAACTAGAATCAGTCAAAGGGAATCCGTCGCAGATGTTCACCTTCACCTTTGAATGCTTCACGCCTCGCTCCAATCGCGGATGGGACCTTGATGCCGCAGGAATCTCCCCATCCGCGACCGTCATGCGAATGTGCAGGATCTGTGGCGCACGAAGACGTGTCTGCGGTGTCATCGCCATGATTGTCCGCGGAGTCTTCGCTCATTCCGTCAGGAGCTGGTATCAAGCTGCCAAACAAGAAATGTTGAGCAACTGGCAGCTTTGCCAAAACCTCGGCGAGGAACATGCGCCGCATTCCAGCTTCCACCTTGGCCCATGATTTTGCGGCGCTGATATCATCCAACATAGGACTGTGCCAGCGCAGTCCTGGGACAGTCTTGGTGGAATTAACCCATTGAACTTGGTCCAAGTATAGATAGTCATGTGAGCATTCTTCGAGAATCATCTGGTTATGTATGCTTAGAGGTCGAATATGCTTGTGATCGACCAGCTGACTTGCGCCGATGAGGAAAGGAAGGAATTGGTAGTCATCCAAACCCCAGACACCATGGGAGCCGGCAGGTTCGAGATAGTAGGTACTTTGTATATCGCGCATAAGATACAGATAACGTGGAAGGATTATCAAAGCCAGGGCCGGGAACGTAGAATCTTGGATGATATCCAATTGCCGAAGGCATAGTAGCCAGAGAACGAAATTAAGCTCATGGCCAGAACCGTAATCTATCCGCATGCCGTCTCCAAACGAGTTCCGAAGATATGAGGATACTTCAGCAATAGCTGCCGGATCCACAAGACCAAGTTTCTCGTGCCATGAGCGGAGGCTCTCATCAACAAGCTTGAGAAAATCGCGGAATGCAGGATTTCCAAATCGTGAGCCAGTCTCAAGAGGTGGACACCTCTTCACAAGTTCTCCCGCTTCATCCAGTAGGGATAAGATTGTAATGATCACTGGGTCCGCCGCAGCAGGACTTTTTTTGATTCCAGATATTGTTACATTTCGCACCGAGTCCGACAATGTGAAGACAAAGCTAGCAATAAGATTGTGTGCGCCAGACCCCAAAAAGAGCTCATGGTCACGTGTTGATAATATTCGTCTCGTAGGGGTGAAAAACTTGTGACCGGCAAGATTCAGTTTGGGGGGTAGGGCAGGTGTAGGAGGCGCCGGAGTCTCTGCCTTTTGTTCTGACTGGAGACGCCGGCGAGGTGTAAGTCTGGGAAGGCGTTGCGACAAGTCTGGCAGCTTTGCCGGCAGTTTATCGTCAGGACTAGATGTAACAGACGACATGCTGTGTTTGCAACCTCGTGTTGACTGTTATAAATTATGCAAGAAGTGCAGAGCGAAGACGTTAGATTGTGGAGAGATACCCAATAACTGGATTAGTAATCAAAGCCGGAGAGAACCGATTCCTGATTCCATTTACCTTTGATTGTTATCAACCATAAGCGTCTGCTTCCTACCTAGGTAAGATCATGATTAATGCAGAATATGGCCTTCCCAAGGACCAATATATCGTGCTTGTGCAGAAAAATGTATGAGCACTTTAATATTCGTGATCATGATTTTCTTCCCATCTGCAAAACAAGCAAAGCAGACGGTTTCTGGCATAATCTTACTCCTCTCTTTCAGTCTTCTCATAAATGCTTTTCAATGATTCTATATAAAGCCTGTTGGAGTATAATCTCGATAAAACTAACTTCGAAGATTATCCCCCCTCTAAAACCAACTATCACACGGGATCTTGGCCTTTTCAATCTCCTAAGCCATTTTCTTCTTTCCGTTTGAACTTTTGCAAACCTTCCCAAACCCAAAATGTTTTTTTGAAAGTGGCAGTATCTGTCGGGAGTTTATCAATTTTAGATGAAGAGGCTTAACGAGTAAGTCTATTCACGATCATTCTCCCCTTTCTTAATGGCTTGTATGTCGGCCTCAGTGCCAGAATTGGAAATGCCTATCGCTCCGCCTGGCTTGATTAGATGATACACAGTCCGCAGATATGTAGGCATATCAGGGAAAACACCAAATTGTGTTACTAACTCAAAAGCATGACGGCCACTTGCCGCTGCATTAAAAACGGGTGGTAATCTTACTTGTCTATTTGATGCAATCTGCCTTCTAATTCATCTGTACAAAGAGGTTTAAATAAGGAATAGCTTTATTTATTTTTTTCGCCAAAAATTCTTCTGCAAGCCATTTCTCCTTGAATCTCAAAATAAGAAAATTTCCTCATGCTCTAACGGCCCAGACTTAATTGTTGGATTTCAACTCGAACAGATTTAGTATCGTCAAAATGCTGCTTGGTCCTATGCTTTGCCATACTGACCATGAGGCTCTAAGTTTTGCGAGTTGTTCGGTCTATTCATCATGCCGAGCGGTGAAAACGTCATGTTTAATTCAAGGCCAATTCTCGCATGCTATGATCCCAGAATATCTGCGCTGATCTCAATGCCTACTTCCAAGCTGAGCTCTTTGCACCTTCGATTACTAATAACATTATGTTAAGTTAGAACAACAAAAACACTATATTTCAACAAGCTGGAATATTTTCGTTAAAATGGCTTCGTTATTTCTCATAAATTATGCCTGTTCAGATACTCTTGCATACCCAGGATCCAACAAAAAGAGTTCGAAGTTTTCCGATTCCATCAGTCTAGAATTCTAATGGCACCTTCCAACTCTACAGTGTTAATTCCTTGTTAACTCTCACTGATTTTAGTGAAAAACATGCTGAGTTCATTTCCCAGAGGCACAGCAATCTCATTGTCGATATTTCTATGGATCGATAGTCAGGAATATGTTGGAGAATAAATTGTACGCTCTCTAACATTACAACTGAAAGTTTCTGACCCAATGCCGGCTGACTTCTTTCCCTTCCACAAAAGATTCCTTCGGCATCCTGACAATGATTGCAGCATGTGTATGTCTAACTTTCTGAATGTGGACAGCGTACTTCGTAAAATTGACATGCTGATCCAGATGATCGATCATCTCAAATTGTTCATTTGTAAGCGCTAATATAGGCCAGGCGCTTTGATCTTCAACGCTCTGGTCCTCGGAGAGTTTCCTCAAGCTCGGAGCTTGGGAAAAGGGCTCAGGAGGAGGTGTAGGCAGATAATTATCGCCGCTAGAGGTGCTGGCAAGATGAGTCACAAGCCTATCCTGAGTTGCTTGAGATTCCTCCAACAGTGGAATACGATAGCGTTGCAAATCAATCAGAGAGCCTTTTTCATGCATGCGGACTCTTTGCATGGATTTGAAAGTCTGATAGCCTGCATTGACCAGGAAAAGAGGAATGGCTAATGGTATCATGCCGAAAATAAAAGCGTAAAAAGGTAAATTTTCCCTTGTTTTTTGAATAGTCTCCTGCCAAGTCAACTGGCTTGCCGCGGTCTCGTGTTTGCGAGGAGAAACAGGACATGCAGGATCTAAAATCACTGGATATTCCTGATCCTGCAGAGGATGAACATCAACTGCACCTAGATTCACGAAAGGGTCAATCCGAGAGATGGCCGCGGTATAATAAGGAACCGAGCGATCATTGATAATATTGGCATAGATGCTCTTCATGTTGAACAAGCATAGCCCTTTCACAAATATACTGGTCGGATCTGCCATAATCGCGAGTAATGGTCTGCCCGTACCTCGAAAGTCATCCGCAAGAAACATCTGCTGGCCACTTGTGCTAAGTGTTTTGCTTCCTAGAAAATTCCATGTTTGCGCTCGATACCCTAATTTTGGAGTTCTCACGCCAAGGTGTGGTGTAGCAAAGGTGGTGAAGTTGACCGGCTGTATTCTCTGAAAAACCCCATTGGAATACAGCAGACCCACGATATATCTCGAGACCAGACCCCCGAGCGAGTAACCCACGATGCTCATCTTCTCAATGTGTCCACCCGCCTTCTCGATACTCCTCAGCTTTGTTTCTATCTCGTGCGTTATCCGCTCTGCACCGACCTCTATGCCATCATACGTATGCTGATCGCTATTGCTTTTAGGAGTGAAAATATAGAGCCCTCTACCCTCGTACTCGCTTGCAAGTGCGTCCCGAATATGCTTGAGATGGACAGGATTGCCCCACAGGCCATGGATCATCACGACAAGATGCTGGGCGTTTGCCGCATCCTGTCCGTCATCTATACACATCTCACTTGAGTTAATGATGCGGCTCAAGACGTGATCTGGCGGTTCAATGGCTGAGGTTAGCACCCGCGGCTTTGCTGGAGGGAGAAAGGCAATTTGATGCTTTGGACTTGACAGATTAAGAGTGTCGATAAAATCACATCGTCGGAACCTGCTAATCCGTTTGCCCAGTGAACTATATCCTAAACGACTATTGCAACCCTCTTATTCAAACAGATCCTTGTAGAAACAATCAGATGACGTCTACAAGAAGACCGAGTGCACGTCCTCCGGGGCCCGGAAAACTATTTATGCCGATTCCGCGGGAGCCTCAAGAAAGAATATTCCTTGAAAGTTGTTGAAGAGTGGGTGACTCTTCAGAGTTCGATGGAAGCTTGAACACTAGTAAGATGTGGATTGTGTTATAGGAACCAACCGTAATAGATTAATTGATTAGTTGATTCTAGAAGATGAAGCTAACTGGACAGGATGGCATAAGTTGTCTTGCCAAGACATCTAGTGCATGCCTCAGGCATCCTCCCACTGGCCTTCTGGACTGCCAACTTTCAACAAAGTCGATAATTATTGAGGAAAATGCAAACGCTTTAGACATTATTTGATAGCAGACATAATAAATTACATTCATCGCACAACCTAATAGCTTGTTTTATCACCTGACGGTTTTTCAGTCAGATCAGTTGGTAAACCGCAGTCCTAATGAGCCAAAGGTGTTAAATGTATTCTGGGAGGCGCCAGTCTTGTTTAGTTAGACAACAGATGTGCCAATTTCTCTAATATTTTTCTACCAGTTATTAGACTCATAGCTAATTGTGGATACGCGATTATCTAAATCAATCTAGTTCTAAAGAGTACAGCTGGTGGCAATGCTTGTCTGAAGAATGCAAAGGCGGGCTAAGTCTCTGTTATAGAGTGATCGCTGTTAAGTTAGAATTTGTGAGCATTAAGTCGGTAAAAAGGCGCTCAACATGATTGCAGACACTCAAGAGCAGGCTGTTTGCTACAGGCAGGGCTTGTTACATCTGGGAGCCTGGAAATGGCTTGAAGCTTAAGTCTTGTCGGAGTTTTACAACTTAGGGAAAGATGGTTTTCGCCACGGCAAATTCTGATACTTTTTGTAGTTCTTTGAGCTCCATTCTGGTAGTACACTTTCACTCTATGCTCTAAGAGCCAGTTTGTAGCATTTGTTCTATTATTTGTTACCTACCAAAGGCATCTGCCCGCTTCCTGCCACTGAGAACTATTGGCTCTTGGGGTATGCAGGGTAGGTGTTCTAACAGGACAAAGCTCAAGGAGGTGCAAACAGGATCAGATTTTCCAACGAAAAGAATACTACTTCGCTTAAATTTGAATCTACGTCGGAATTCAAACTACAAATCTTGACCGGGCTCCCGATGTCACAAGCCTGCCTGTGATGGATGCTAGTAATGCAGCATTGGTAAATGACAGGCCAGAACGGTCCAGGGTGCGATTGAAACTCAGATATTAGATAAAATGTCAACGCCACAGAAGAGAGCAGTTTCTGCAGTAACTAATACGGTAGGGAAATAGCAGAAACCATCTCAAGTTAGAGTTACTTACAACTATGCTGGACAGTATTTCCTGGATTGCAAAGCTAAAGAGGGTAGAAAGAATTCCGAATGTTACAGGTACAGGGGTGACCAGAGTGCAGGGTAACTGAGATATACAACTTGATTGGTTTTGGTAGCTGACAGCTGATCGCAGGCTGAGAGGTGTTGGCAGGCTGGCAGATATATATTGATATAGCGTCATACATGGATCAACTTGCAACACACGAACACAAGGCTTTATTCCATTCGGTTCAACTTTCTAAATGCTACAATAATACAATCGAACTCACAATTTCTGGAAACATGGAAGAGGACCTCATACTTCTCAACCCTTAACTTCTATACTGATTAGCCAGAATTGCCGCTCTCTATTATGCTTCCTTGCATCTGCCTCATCTGCAGCTCCAGGTGCGGTTCGTTGCACTTCCTGGATACTTAAACAGATTTCCCTTTTCGATTCAGATCGAATTGCTATTTTCTGGGCCTTGTGGCTGTGTAGAAGCTGCTCTGCGGAGACAATGCTCTTACGTGTTATGTTAAGATCATATTATCTCAAACCTTGAATCAACTACTCGTCTTAACGCTTCCCTAGAGCCTGAATATCCTCGGAGATTTAAATATCGGAATTGAATATATGATATTTTGACCAGAAAGAGTTCTGTCCGCCCCCAGGTTGTGAGATATTGAGAATTGAGAGCCCAAGAATATATAACTTGCTTGTTGAATTTTGCTGCGAAGCACATTTTTTGCGTATAGGACCAACCTTCTCAAGCGGCGTAAAAGTTTTTTTAGACAAAATGTCAGATACTTTCCAACCACTCTGCATATGCGCAGCTGCGAAGGCTCTTTCTATAGGAGGATATGTATCTCGGTCTGTTCAACCTTTGAGGAGACAGGATCACATCTGTGAGACTGTACTTATTTTAGTCTCAGCAGCATGTATGGGCCTAAACATGTTGGAGTTCCAACTTAGGTGGACAGTCCAGAGATCCCAAGGCTTACATCTAGATTCAAAGTGACCTCTTTCTGAGGTTCTTTGTCAAATGAGGAAAACTTAATCAATCATTGGGCATTCATTCTTTCCCTTAGCTCTTGCTCCTGCTCAACGTGTATGGAGCTTATCTCCGACTGCATTTTACATACATGTCTTCTTTCGATTCTTCCTCAGCTCGACACTGACAAACCTAGTTTTGGTTTAAACGTAGGGCAGACATCAAGATTTCGTTTGATTTTAAAAGTGCAAACAGTTACGATGCATACACTTGGCCAACAATAGCGAACTACAGCAACTTAGTGTATGGACGATTTCACTATTGTTCTGCAGTTCATACATATATCAACCGCAGGACACATAAATACTGGCTGGATTCCACCCATTAAGCTATCAGATTGGAGCTTTTATAAGTTACTTGTAACAGTGGTAAGATAAGCAATGAAAATACGATCGGATGGGTCGACTCAATTCTTGACACGGAATCACATCAGGAAGGTTGGTATTGACTGAATAGCGTCGATGGACATGGACTGTATTTAACAAGTAGTTTGCTTACCCATTATCTCGATAATTAAATCGATATTTTCATTCTAGCATCATATTTATGACATATGTTATTGCCTCTCAGCCTCAGTATATTGGTCTTTGAAACGGGGTGCTAAATAAGGAAAATAATTCCTCTCTTTTTTTTTTTTTTTTTTTTTTTAGCTATTCACAATTTTGTTTATCAACTGGACTCAGGCTCGCATGGCTACCCAGGAGCAAGTATTCACAAAATTACATATCATATCGTCATTGAACGTGACCAGCTTATCGCTTTTGAGTCTGAGTATGATTCTATCGACGCTGAATATGCCACTCGTACTCTACAAATCGATTTTACATCATTGAAAACCGTCCTCACCACGTCACTATTAGAAATCTATGCGCAAAATGACACACGGTTTTATGAGGCAAATAGGGCTCTAAGAAGGGTAAATGTTGTAGCGCTTCCAACGCCAATTCATTGTAATATTTCCGTTAGACCTCTGCATATGAAAGAGCAAATACTGTGGGATGCCAAAGCCAAATCGTCAACTTAAAAGAGGTCTCAAATGACGACGCACTATCCTAATGGAAAAATAGAAGGAACAGTTGGACAAATAATATCGAAGTAGTGCAAACAAAATTTAAGGTAGTTGCATTCATTTAGCGCAGCATAGAAAATGAATTCTTAAATATGTTTCAAAGCCTGCGTCAAATCAACTATAAGGGTTGATGCTTTTCAACTACATTGACTGAATTTGAAGAAACCAGTGAACAGGAGTAATTAAAACTATATTCAAATTCACATTATTTTGTATTAAGGATCTAATATGTCCTGTTGACTTCAACGCCCGCGCACCATACTCGTTGAACCCCTCTCGTCGCGCTGATATTCTTGATCGGATCATCAGCTATCAGGACTAGATCGGCTCGACGTCCCGGCTCGATGACTCCACAATCTGTAAGGCCAAAATGCTTTGCATTGACCTCAGTCGCGCATCTTAGCACCTCCACTGTAGAAAGTCCTGCATCCACTAACAGTTCTAGCTCACGATGAAGACTTTCCCCGTGTGGGATAGGAGAAGGGGTGCCGGGGACATTGTTCGCATCAGTGCCAGCGAGGATAGGCACGCCCGCGTTTTTCATCGTTCTGACGGACTCTTCACTGTGTTTGTAGTCTCTTCCAGGGATGTTCAACATTCCAATTCCTTCCATCATGACCAATGTAGGTATACAAATTTGTTTTTCTGTAACCATCAACTCTGCATCTGCCTCGGTGAGAGCTCGATCCATAGGCACATGAGTGAGTATGTCAACTTTAGCTTTCTGTGCCATCCTGAAAGGTTCATAGGCTGCTGTGTGAGCCACAGTAAGTTTTCCATACTTCTTGGCTCCAGCCACAGCAGCATCCAGAGAACCCTGATCTGGACCCGGGATGTCAGCGATGATTTTAATACAATCAGATCCTTCAGCCACCCGACGTGTAACAAATTCGAATGCACCCGCCGCTTCGCTAACCAAAGCATCGACAGGAAGACCGATTAAACGACTGTGTCTGCTACCTGGAGATGTCAACGGAGTTCAAGCACTGAGAATATCCGTCAACCCTTGTTGGTGGCGTAGTGAATCGATTACACCGGGAGGCCATGAGGCCATATCAAATGCCGTGATTAAATATTGGGTCGGGCATCGGGGGTTGAATCAGAAACTTCGGCCGAATCGATATTTATGGTCCGACCAGCGCATCACACCAAAATGCAACTGGTGTGCCAGCCGCGCATTCCCATTCCCTGGTAAAATAGCACAATTTAATGTGAAATTTGATCGATATGGAAAACGGTCAAGACAGACAATGATAAAGATCATACCAATTTCCTTAACCAAACATCCAACATGGAAGGCATGTCAAGTTATATTGACAAGTATCAGTGGTATAGACTCTAAGCAAAGGCCAGATAGCAATTGAACATACCGATTATGCAAAATTCTATCGTTACATCTAATTAGAAGAGCCTCCAAGCGTTCGACGAGAGTGTATAGAGAGCATTATAAGTTTGGTCAGACAGCACCATATGCTTGGTATCGTCAGTTAGCTCTTATATGAGAGGTTTTTCAAGGCCGTGTATATATATATATCTCAATTACTTCTTTGATACATGATCAAAATAAGCATATCTAGTTCGGCCAAAT
The DNA here is from genome assembly GCA_003545705.1 of Acidomyces sp. 'richmondensis'. NCBI lineage: Eukaryota > Fungi > Ascomycota > Dothideomycetes > Mycosphaerellales > Teratosphaeriaceae > Acidomyces > Acidomyces sp. 'richmondensis'. The sequence continues at coordinate 702,620 of QVLQ01000015.1, read as the reverse complement.
TGGCAGCCACACTAACAACATAAATTTCATTGCGAGCACCCTTCAGTTACTGCCATCTGTAGAGAAGTATTTTCTAAGATTCTTTCATCGGCCATATTTCCTTGAATCACCTTTAATTTTACTTTTCCAAAATGGAACAGTTGAGTTCCACAAAATATTGCTGCGGATAATGAAAGCGGCAAGGTTTAATTCTATTGGGGCGCGGCTGATCTCAAACATCCTTGATTTGCAGTACAGAGGCTTGGATACTGTTGGCCCAGGTATTATTTTGTAGCTCTTTCAACTCTGACTCTTCATTCAACTTACTCGTACTATGACCGTATGACCTTGAAGGCCCCATAATCGTTGACTGTTCACTGCCAAATGTAATCCGAACAGAATTATTGCAGATCCGATCTCTCATTATTCTCTTCGCACTTTTGTCTGCACATTTAAATCTTACACCACCTTCAGCGATGACCCATAAGATGCAGGCGAATCGTGTGCGCATGATTCGATGGTTCGACAAACCTGCATCGACGATGATGAGATCCTGCTTATCCATGAGCGCCAAGCTGCTATCTCTTAGGAAACGGCAGTGGCTCTGTCTTCACTAATTAGAATAAATCGCTAAGTTGGCACTTAAGCAACGGTCTGTTATCAGGGTTATGCCTTGTTGGCGCGAAATAATAGAAGAACAAGAATATACAAATTAAGGAAAAAATTTTGTGTTTTGTTTCAACATTAGACAATTTGATTGCGCATCTGAGGACATGATTGGCTAAGGGCGACGTCTCTTCCATCTTTAATACATGGAACGTAAAAGATTGTTTTATATCAGGAAGAGCCGTAGCGCAACGCTTGAAATTATCTCCTCATTGTCGATCTCAAGTTGCTGCATTGACAATTCACAATGCATAGCATATGATAGAGCTCATACATGTGGTGTATGAGGACAGCTATTAAATAATGCTGAAAGAATCGCATATGTCAACGAATGATTGCGGCAAGGTATGAGGTTAGTCATAAAAATCCATCGAAGCCTGCATATAGAATGGGCTGACTTCGTAGAGCATGCTAGAGAAAAAAGAAATGAAACGGAGCAATATTCGTACTTTCACAATGAGCCCGAATCCTATGGCCAACATGTACAGAACGGGCCCAGCCAGGTCCAGCAAACCTTGCACAGGTCTGCATTTATATCCCCAGGTCCACCATACCCAGATCCTCGTATATTTTATAAGCCGAATCGATCCAGCAAATAAAAGCATCTTTGTAGTCTCTCGGGGCTAATCGATAGACGTGAGCAGTGACCGAACACCCCAAAAAGCCTCTGGTGCCTGACCACTCCAGTCCAGCATTATTTAACCGTTCTGGCGAACAACGCCTGCCAGCTCTCCGAGACTAGACGTCCGATCCAGATTGCGACCATATTGCCATCAGATTCATCAAGGCCCGGAATTTCCCTGCCTTGTCATGGCGATATAGCACTTGTCCATGGCGTTGAGCATCTTCTGACATATCTCACGCTTGAACTCGTTCTCCTCATATTTGCATAGCAACTGCAAATCATACAACCCAGCCTTTCTTACGTAATAACTCGAAGCATCATAGCGATTTGGGAAGTAATTCAAACCGTACTTCCACTCAGCAGCACTCAGACTTACCTTATATTTCCAATTAGGAGCCTTCGCTCCATACAGTGAACAAGCAAAGCTGTAATCAAGCCAATTATGCAAAGAAGTGAAATGGCCATCAAACCGCATGAACTTGGCCATCAAATGCTTATTTTGCCCTAGTGCTTTGAAGCAGAAACTCGCAGACCTCCTAATGAAGTTGACGACGTTCGAAAAGTCCATGTCTTCGACCACGGCTTCAACTTTGGCATTCATGTAGATGACCGGGAGAGCTTCATTGGATAGGCGGCGGCTGACAAAGACGATGGCAGGCCATTTGGTCTTCTTGCGATCACCTGCCTTCCGGATCTTCACTTTAGAGGATGTGGCGATGTATTCATAGACCTTGATCCTCAGCTCAGGTGGCAAATCCAAGAGCGGGAAGACACCCACAGCCATCTTAGACCACGATGACGGCTGTGAGATGGCTTCCATTCTTCTCTTGTTACTTCTTAGCGGTCCTGTTAATCCTAGACTTGTCGTAAAGGATTGTGTTGAAGACTTGCATTCACATACGAGGTGAGGCAGCAGTGGCCGTAATGAAAAGCAGGTGTCAGAGATCAACCCAATCCAAAACAAGTCGTGGGAATAATGCGTCGCGCTTCAAGACCTCCCCCGTTTCAGTCTCTGAACAAAGACGTGTACTCTTCAACAGACAACTCCCAGAAACGCGTAAATATAAGAAGACATGGCAGATAAGGAGAAAGAAAAAGCAGAAAAGCTTGCGGCATCAAAAAAGAGGGTGAGTCGAACATTCGATTCTGTGATGGCTATACACTAACTTCGGTGCCAGCTCGAGCAATTGAAGAAGGAGCAGCAGAAGAAGGGAAAGAAAGGCGCTGGCGACAAGAAAGAAGAGAAATCGTCTGTAGTCGGAGATGGAAAAGCAGAAGATATGAGCACAGAAGAACCTCTAGCGAGCACCACTGGAGAGGATGTCGGGGATGACGCGAAGACCGGAGGACAAGACGACGCAGAAAAGACCGAGCATCCTTCGTCTCCTCATCAGTCTAAGCAACGATCCGAGTCTTTCAGACAGGGCAATTCGGGCCCACTGAGTCCAGGGTTAGAAGTTCAGGAACTTTACAAAAAACAAGCATCCCGTATTGAGGAGTTAGAATTGGAAAACAAAATCTTGAAGGAGCAGCGTCAGGATGGTGATGCACGCCTGGCCAAAGCAGAGGATGAGTTGGAAAGTTTGCGAGAAAGGAGCAGTGACATGGCTGAGTTGAGGAGCAAAGCGAAGGAAGCAGACAGGCTAACTTCCGAGCTGGCCGCCGTACAAAGACAGTTGGCACAGACCCAGCAAGCGGTGAAGAGTAGTCAAAGAAGGGTATCTGGAACCAATCCAGATGTCACGGAACAGCTGGCTAGCAAGACCTCAACCATCGAGTCTTTGGAATTGGAACTGAGCAATCTACGCCACCAATTCCATACCATCCAAAACACGCTGGTTGAGCGCGATAATCTCATCAAGGACATAGAAGAGAAAGTAAAAACGGCTGAGTCGGCTACGGAATCCTACAAACAGGAACTCGACCAGCTGAAAGTCTCCATGACTTTCCCGAGTGAGGACGCGAAAGCTGCGCAAGAAGACCCGGAGGCACTTACAAAGCGCATCACTGTCCTGGAGTCTGACCTGCGCACCGCTAATTCCACCTTGGACGCGGCGCAGAAACGGGCCAGCAGTCTCGAGCAGAAGATTGAGGCGCTGACGAAACTCCACCGCGACACCGTGAACGCCAATTTGACGAAAGACAAAGAACTAGTTGAACTGCGCAACCAAATGAGACGTCAAAGTCGCCCTTCCCATGTCCGTGATGCCTCAGAATTCGAGCTCGGCGAGGATGAAACCGAGACCGGGGCGTTGCAAGCCCGCATCCGTGCCCTCGAAGCTGAGAACTTCGACCTTCGCCGCGGCGTGTGGCGCGAGAAGCGGGGTCGGTTGCAGCCAGGCATGGACGACTACGATGTTGGTGGGCATGCGCCAGAATATGAGGATGTGGACCTCAACGGTCCGTACAATCCGCATGGCCGGAATGGCGTCCCACGGCAGAGCTCGACGTTTCAAGACGTGATCAATAGCGGCATTTCAGTTTTCATGGGCCAGCCGAGGGACCCGCACCACGCGAAGGGCCAAACGATGAGCCCCAAAACCCACGCACGGAAGCAGAGCCTGGGATTGTTGAGTGATGATGGCGGCTTGGACGAGGAGGCTTTTCGGTTGGCGCAGGAGGAAGAGGCGAAGAGGAGGATTGAAAGAGTTAAGGAGGTTAAAAGGGGCCTAGAGGCGTGGAAGGGGTGGAGGGTTGATCTCATGGAGCAGAGACAATCAGGGGCGTCGGGAACGAGGATGGATGTTGGCCCGGTGTTTGAGGTATAGGTGGTCGTAAATCACCGACATCACGGCCTTCACCCAGCGATATGTTGCCCCAGTGGCTTTGACCAGTCCACACGAGCTCATTGTTTGGAGGCCAAATGATGGCTGTCAGTTGACACGGCTGATTTCGATCGAGTTTCCTATTCCCGTTGTTCGATTAGTTGCTTCACGGTTTTATATGCCCCACCCAACATCAATCTCACAAACTAAGATCAACACTTGCGTCGTTCGTATAGTGATTAGCACCCCAAACTTGCTCAAAACGTACTCAATATTCACCCAACACGGCAATTTGTAAGATCCGATTACCGATAGTCACAGCACGGTGGGGCGTAAGTGGGAGCGGGTACGCACATGTGTATAGGACCCATGTCAAAGGAGTATGTGAGCGCTCCGTCGGTATGATGAGACGGACCGGTTGGGAGGCGAGAGACAAAACAAGGTGTTTTCAAACCCACAACCAATCTCCCCCCTTCGCGTCGCTGCCGGTGGCCAACGCGGTCTTCGGCTGATGAGGTAGGTAAACGTGTCGACATTGAATTGAGGCTCTGACAGCATCTGTCCTGGATACATTCCATTCATGCAAATGACATCATCAGATCAAATTACTTTTTCATTGAAGATTTCTGTTAATACATAGGCCATCTACCATTCTGGCAAAGCCCGATTTCAATTCTAGACGCTCTTCTGCATGTTGAGCTGGTTCACACCCGACTGAGTGATTTGATGTGTGAAGAGGGGAGTTGTTCAATTCAAGTCCGGCGAATACCAGCAAAATCTTGCACTCGCCTCGCATGGACGCCAAAATGGCTACCGCTTGCCGCGACAGGTTCGTTATTCGCTGCAGGGGACATAGCTACTTCGTTGGACCTCAGTATCGGAGGATCTTTTTCGACCTCATATCACCACAACGGCCTATTTGGGGGGCCAGGAGTCCGATTCAGATGAGCGAATGGCCGCCGATATATTTGCTAACCCAATCGCCATTTCCCACTAAACCCGTGAAACCCAGTTGCGGTCGCATGCAATGGAGCATAGTGTGTGAGCATTCACGAAGCAGCACGTCCAGCAGGATTCACCGCCGCAGGATCACGAAGGACAACATCTCGAGTGGCAAATAGAAGGACAACCACAACGGCCACGTACATCGTGAGAATGATTCTATGGGCGGGAACAGCGTTCACTTGGTCCCGCCACACATTCAGCCTTTCTGGAACAAGAGGGTGACGATGGATACGGGGCGGATACATCAAATGATAATAGAAGTCTCATTCAACCAGGGCACATCTTTGGACGAGAGTGGGAACTTTCCAACAGGAACAAAGGAACATTTCTGGGCATGTGCGGACCGACATCTTCTGGAAGGAACGAAGCGGGTGCTCTTGCCGACCGAGAGAAGAGCAGTATAGATCCATATAGATAAGCGAATTTGAGAAAAATTGAATTGAGTGCCTGAACGGTGCGGTGGAAACTTGAACAATGGTAAGATGTGGAATGTGTTAGAAAAACCAAAGTTGATCGATTGATTGATGGAGAGGGAGAGAAAGGCTTAGTAGAGAAGACGGAACGAGTTATCTTGCCGAAGCACCAATTCCATGCCTCAGGCACACTCTTGCTGATCTTCCGAACCGCGAGCTCTCAACAGAAACTGCGTATGCAAGCCAACACCCGTGGAGATGGGTAGTGAGTGCTGCAGCGCAACCGCATCGCGGGATGGACAAAATCTGATCTGTTCGCTCTGTGCATCCCGCCACGAAGCCGATGCTTCGTGGCAGCAGGGGGGGAAATTTTGATCAGGACTGCGCTCTGCACGCTCCGTGTGGGACAGTAGACCGACGGTAAGTGTGTATGTATTGTCTGGAGCCGAGCATCTCTCCCATGCCTCATCATTCCGTCTCGCCTCGACCGAGGCTGTGCGAATGACGGGGCAGCGTGAATGGAAACACAGAGACCCGTCTCGGCTTTTGTGGCGACATCGTTGAATTCGAACCTATCCATACACCTCGCAGCGAATGCCTTTGAAGGTCATGTGAGGGAGGTGATCGATAGGCGGCGAAGCGCTCACCGGCCGGCGGATCGTCGCGCCGAAAGCGGGGCGGGCGGCGAAGCTTCGGATCTAGATTGGGGAAAGCTTGACGACCTGCCCCAGTCAGCTGGAACGCGGGTGCCTGACCGCTTCGAGTTTTTCGTGGGGAAGTGCTCATGTGTGCACGTTAGAGCCTGCGCACGCCTTGCATGTGACTGACGCTTCCGACCAGGTGAGGGAGGCCGGCGCTCCCTGTGCTCCCTGCAACGCATTCTCATCTGACGCCACGTCTGGCCAGTGAGGAGAAGTCGAAGAGAACAGAGAATCCGCCTGAGACGAAAGCGTGGGCCGGCCCCGGTGAAAGACCGACGGATGAGACCCTGAAGACCTCCACGGATTGGCGTCAAGTGCTGCAGCTCTTTTGTCAGGCACCCAGAGGGCATGTTGGTCGCACCTTCCGCCGCCACAAACTTCCGCTCCTTCCCACGCTGCCCCCTTCACACCACGCCTTCCCCAGTGGAAGGAGCGGCATCGAACCTGCCGTCGCCCGCCGCATCGCCGATCGGCTTGACCGAGTCCCGGCTGCCGTGCAAGAGCAAGAGCTGGACCGCAGCCGAAAACGTCGTACCGCCGGGACTTCCCACTCGGAGAAGGTGGCAATTCTCGTCGAGGCACAAGTGAAGAAGGTGCAAAAGGGCACCGGGGCGCAAGGGCGGTTTCCCGCTCCTTTCCCCTTCCCCTTCCCCTTCCCCTTCCGAAACCTCCCACGTGGCCAGTTTCGGGGCGTGTGTTTGGGAAGGGACGACCCCAACATTCCTGCCGCGACGCCACCACCGCAATAATAACAATTGGTGCCACGACGGCGACGACGACAACGATAGCGACAGGAACAACAACCAAGATCACCACTCCCTCCACCACCATCACCGCCCCCACCCCCACCACTGTCGTGCCTGCCTCACTCTCAGCCTGTCCGCCCTACACAATGCTCCCACGAGAAATCCAGCCCCGACCTGAAGACCACGACCCACTTCCCATGGACCGCCGGCCTCCTCCCGACGCCAAATCACTCCTCGACCAGCACCTTCGACGGCCCCACCTGAACACGCGCTCCTCCACCGATCCCTCTCTCTCTTCATCTCCCTCGGCGGCGGTCTTCGACGCTCATCCCGCCGCGCATATTCTCCGGCCCAGCAGCAGTAGCAGCTCCACCCGCAATCGCTCCCCTTACAGCCGCGCCCACCTCCGCAGCCGCAGCAGCAACGCCGCCTCCCTCCTCAGCCCTGCGCCCGCCATGACCCGCGCCCACTCGCTCCCAACCCTCACACCCTGCGTCTGCCCGTCGACTCGTCCTCTTCGCCTTCTTCCGGCGGGAGCCTGAGTCCTGGCTCCCAAAGTCCGCTGATGCGTGGGTCGGGTGGGACCACGCCGGCGCGGACGCGAAGCCCGTTCAAAGACAGCGAGATTGCGACACCGCGGTCACCGAGCTTCGGCGGCGGGGTGGTAGGCGGAATCGAGTCCATTCACGAGGAGAGAGAATTAGACCTCACAGAGCGACAAGCGGGCGCGGTGATGGGACAAAGCGCCGCGTCCTTCCCGCGCTCCGCACCCGGCTCCACTTCCTCTCGGAGGCGACCGGCGAGTCCTCTCCACAGCCTCGCCGGGGCGCAACAACATCAGCAATCGTCCACCTCTTCCACTGGCGGCGGCGGCGGCGGCGGCAGCCTCCTGACGTTTATCCCCCCCGACACCTCCCCCGCCTTGGCCCTCAACACCCACAAAAATACAACGAATCCTACCCGCGCAGCACAAGCCCGGCATCCTCTCTCTTGCACCACTCGGCGAGTACGTCCTCTTTCTCCAGCATACCATCGACGCCCACCTCGGCGCGCTCACGCTCCCCATCTATATCCTCCCTCGAGACGATCGAGGATGCGCCGGACCTCGAGAGCGAAGCGGAGCAGCTGGAGCGCCTAAAAATGGCGGCCGAGCGGGAGGAGGAAGTGGGGGGCAGACGGAGCTCGTTGGACGTTGCCCCCGGCCGCGGAGGGGGGTTTGGGTTTGGGCGTGTGGGGCGAGAGAGGAAGAGGTGGAGTGTGTGTGGGGGCGAGCGGAGAGGAGACTTAGATCTGGAGACTATTTGGGAGGATTGAGACGGGAAGGGAAATGTTTCCGAGGAGGGATTTTCGAGGGGTGTCGGATGCGGAAGGCATCATAGACGCCCCTACGGACACGGGAGTGTCCTGCTCCTTCAGAGAAGGGTCAGAGACGGGGGCGTCCGGGGCAGGGAAGGCATTTTTGAATGAATGGCGCATGAGACGGGGCGTTGCGGGGCGCGGATACGGACACAACGGCGTTTTCATTGTGAATGGTATGCACAAGAGGATATGGGGCATAACGACGGCGGCGGGCTGGCTGGCGATTATGAGCGACGATTTTGATACCCGTGCCTCCACTCATTTTTGGGGCTTCTTTTTTTAACAAGATTTATCCTCTGGGAAGGGAGAAGTTCGAGTGTAGATGCAGCTCATTCGCAATGGTTGTTTCGGCCTTTTTTTTTTTTTTTTTTGGTAGACATCGAAAAAAAATATGCTGTTGGCATTCATCAGATCCGGATGGACTGAAGATGCCTCTCTATTTCCCCTTCCCCCCCTTTTTGTTGCCTTGGTTTGTGCGGCTTGAAGGGCTTGTCCGCTTTCGCCTCACAGCCTCAATTTATTTGATATCACGTGTAGATGTTGTCAGCTTATCGGGCTAGAAGTGTGGGGAAGGAAGAGAAAGCGGGGAATGTCGAACGTGGATTGTTAATTTTTTTTTTTTCTTTGGTGAACATGTGAAATCCCTCCCCTTCCCCCCCCCCACCCCCACCCACATCCACAAAACCCCGTCGTAAATACACGCTTCATTCATTTCCCATTATCCGCCTTCCGTCCTTCACCCCGCATCTCCCGAACATGCAGCCAGGTGAAACCGCCGCAATGGACCCTCCGCTGCCCCCACCCTTCAATACCTCACCCGAAGACCTAACGCTCATTGCCCAAGGCGCTGAAGCGCGCCTTTACCGCACCCTGTTCCTCACACCTAACACGTTGGCGGCTCTGAAAGTCCGACCCCGGAAGGCGTGGAGGCACCCAGTGCTGGATCGGCGGTTGACACGCTCGAGGATATTGGGGGAGGCGAGGGTGCTGGTGAGACTGAGCGGGGAAGGGATTGTCTCGGCCGGGGGGAAGGTGAAGGGGGTGGGAACGGGAGGGCTGAAAGGCTCTGTGCCTGCGGTTCTGGGGGTTGATTGGGAGGCCGGGTGGTTGGCTTTGGAGTGGATTGAGGGGCGAAGTTTGAAGGAAGGCATTCGGGGTTGGACGGTCAGTGATGATGGGAAAGAAGGGTTGTTGAAGGAAACGCTGAGGCGGTTGGGCGAGTTGGTTGGGAGGCTGCATCTGGCGGGAGTGGTGCATGGGGATTTGACGACGAGTAATGTAATGTTGAGGCACCAACCGCGGCGTTCAAGGGAGGGGGGACCGTCATCTGCCGGTCAGAACAATAATCGTCTTGACGACTCGACTGCCACCACCGCTGCCTCCGCTGCCAAAAACGATGATGATCAAGATATCGTTGATGTCCCTCTCTGCGGCGAGCTCGTGCTAATCGATTTTGGACTAGCGATGCAATCCTCATCGGATGAGGACCGGGCCGTAGATTTGTATGTGTTAGAGAGGGCGTTCGGGTCGACACATCCGCAGGAAGAGGGGATGTTTGGGGAGGTTTTAGACGGGTATGTGGTGGGAATGGGAGAAAAGGCGGGAAAGGCGGTATTGAGGCGGTTGGAAGAGGTGAGGATGAGAGGGCGGAAGAAGAGTATGATTGGGTGATTTATCATTTTTTTGAGAGGGTGGAGGGTGGGATGAGGAACAACGTCATGGGTTTCCAGGCTTTTGTGCTTAAATGCGGCAATAGCAGGTTTATCGTCGGACGGTGGCCATGATTGAGACTAGATTCGAGGACGCGGTTGGCTATTCCATGGTTCATGGGCAAAGACATGGGATATAAAATCACCATGTGTGACCGTACTTTTCGTACAGCTGCGGGAATCACCGACTCAACCATCCAACCCGGCCGCACATCGAAAACAGTCCAAAGCAAGATCGATCACCTCGACCACAGATCTGCCGACGTCATCTCAGCATGTATACCAGCGCACCTACAGTCTCTCGTTCCAGTCCCTCCACCGCCCTCACGATTCCGTCCGCCCGCTCCTTTCCAACCACTGGAATCGCGAGGCTGAAAAATTTCTCTACCACCTCGTCCTTCCCAATAGGATGCTGCAACTCACCCAACGGAAACCACTGCTCGCTCTCTTCGACCCGGCCGTCCGCCCACAGTATCCGCATCTTCGCCGCAAAACCCATGGTCATCGTCTCGTCTGCCTCGACGGAAATTTTGTCCGCGAGTGCATGGATGGCTGGATCCTCCAGCCGGGCGTATGGGCCCATGTCTCCCGTTTTAGCGCCGTATAATACAGCGCATGCAGTTTGGAAATAGGCAGAAAATTGTGCATCGATGGGGTTCGTCGGGTGAATTTTGTTCGGGATCGGATCGCCCACGAGGATATAGTTGGCCGGGCCCATCTTCAGCTGGATAGCGCGGAAATCATCCACCGATGGCGGGTGGGAGGAACGAGTGTAGATGTTCCCGGCGAGCTCGATGAAGGCATGCGTCATGCGACAGGCCGGGTAAGGTTTGCTACAAATTTTTTTTTAAAAAAAAATAACAATCAGCAAATGTCTCAGTAAAAGAATCATTCTCATCAATATGCATACAGGCTCGATCCTAACCAACACCAGTCCACCCCAAGCCCGGCAACAAGACGACGGAGGTCAACGTGCGGATTCGGGGTGTAGGCCTTGAAAAAGCCGTTCTTGCCTTCCAAAATCTTTGCGGCGCCGACCACGCCCGCTTCTGCGAGCGCCACGCACATGAAGGCATCGTGCACCGCGAAGCCAGGGTGCAGGCGTTTATTCCAGCTGCCATTCTCAAGATATTGCATGGACCCCGCAGCTTTGGATCCCGCGAGACCGAAGGCCGTACTTATTGTCTGTGCGTTCAGACACTTCAGGACGGCGATGGCGGCGATGGCGCCAAAAATGCCGGCGGTGGAAGTGTTGTGGAATCCCCGACTGTACGCATCATACCCCAACTCCCGCCCCAACCGACATGTCACCTCATACGCGACAGAGACGGCCAGCATGAAATTTTCCGAAGTGACCGGGTGGTCTTCAGGTGCCGCTTCCGCCTGAGCCAGTGCGGCCGAGATGGAAGTAACGCCAGCATGCAGCGTTCCTTCTGCATACGTATCATCAAAATCTAGGCTATGAGCGAAGGCGGCATTCAGCAGGCCGGCGTATTGGGGCAGGAAATGCGGTGGACCTTTCCCGATGACGGTGCACAAGGCCGGTGAGGTTGTCGTGACGGTGGGTCCTTGAAGGTTGTTGATGGCAGCGTAGATAGGGGCGGTGGAGTCGGCGTGGGTGAGAGCGCCGAGTGTGACGCCGATCTGCCAGGGTGGTTAGGGATACATATTTGTAATTTAGTACTAGCCTGTAAGGTCAAGGGGTGAGAATATACTATGTGCTGGTCTCAGCAAGAGATAATATGAGCTTCCGTGTGTCGTATTGGATACTTGCCATAATCTAGCAGAACCTCTTTCACTTTATCTTTTAACGCCGGGGTGAGCTGGGCTGTCTTCGCATTAGAGACGAAGGAGGCGAGGAGAAACGTTGCAGGAATATTGTTGTCTCCGTTCATGTGATCGTTTTTAATGTCACCGTTGACTTCCTCTGTTCCCATCATTGTCGTAGCAGTTCAAAAGGGTTTCAATCTTGTTCGAGTTCACCAGTGGTCTGTAAGTCCCAAATGCAAGCATCAATCAAGTGAATGGGCCAGAATCGGTACGCAGTATAACTAGCAAGGTAGAAGAAGCATGCTCATTATTTTTGTTCAAACCAATACCCCCCACCCACTTCCTCGAACCAGAACACATGGGGGCTTCCGTTGGCCGCTTTTGCATATGCAAGGGGGACGATGTAACAACGTACTCTCGGCAATAGGCCGATCATCCGGACAAACCGCCGTCGATTTTATTCCCGACATGGGCAGTCACTTCATGTGTTCAGAACACGGCAAAGCATTTCCCGTGCTCGTTACCTTCGCGGGTAATGCCTAGTTGGAAATATTGGTGTGGGGGAATGAAAAGGTGACGTTTCGATTCAATCATTGCCGAGAATCAAGAGGGCCGATCTATACTTTTCAGATGGGCAGACCAAACCGGAGTTAGATTGGAGCGTCCATTGCCCAAAAATGTAGTAAATCCCCATCATTTCGGGGGTTGAATGAGCCACCGAATCAGAACGAGAATGGTTTAGAGGCTAGCGTGTTGATCAGGTTGCAAAGTTAGATCCAGTCATGAAATATCCCGAGTACCTGTTACAACATCTCGTTCCGTATACTGAGCGCACCTGAGAAATATAACATGGCGAATATTCCCCAAAGTTTCATTGTCGCAATCATCGAATTGACGCCTCTTTCCCTTTTTTCTACTCAACAACAGGTTCCAGGCTACAGACAATTGCCAGGTGAAGACGAAGGTTCTCCGTTCAATACCCGCGATCTATGTAGCATGGAAGCCCCCCGTGGCTTGCTGCAAGCGATCACTGGCAGGATACAGTTTGACAGGAAGAACTGAAGATTATACATGGTGTAACGAGAAAGACACGTTTTTCTCTATAGATCTAGTCGGCCCCTGCGCTCGTAAAAATTCTCACCAGTCGAATTTTCTTTTCGACTTAATTTCTCCACACAACGGAAATATACACAACATTGAGGATGAGACAATCTGAGCGACCTCTCACACCTGTGCGCGTGGTGTTGGAAAATCCTCAACATGTTTCAAGAAAAATTTGCACATACCAGCAAACTAACAGAGCATTAGTTCTCCCTTCAACGAACGAGCCATAACTATTGAAGGGATTTAATGGAGAAGTGACCAGCACTGAAGACCCTGTATGGCCATTAGATATGCGTTTTGATTCTCTGTCATACTCGGGCTGGTTCGATGAGCAGCGTTGCTGAGGCCGAGATCTGGAGTTTTCCATCTCACTGGCGCTGGTACAACGGGTGGCGTCAGCAGAAATGGAGATTCGGAGGAATTCATCTTGCTCCAGTTGAGATGCTCAATAAAATCAGACACTCTTATCGTCATAGCAGCTAATGGACGAACGATGCATTTAGGAGCTCCCGGAGTCCAATTCACATGCTCGCAGGTCCAAGAATTCGTGCTTGAATGGCCGCTAGATTTACATAAACGGATCCAATCCATGTTTACTCAGACGGCATCCCATGGCATGTATCCCAGCCTTGACGACTGTGGTGGTTTCTCTCCTTTGCATTCCTCCTATTTGGTGCTGACTCATTTTCGTTTTCAACCACGGCAAGATAGCAACCATATAACTCAAGCAAAAACCGCTCTTGATCTCGCAGCCGATATTTGCCTTTTTCTAGAATGGATGTTCTTGCAGCGCAAGCCAAATCAGACCTCTTTAAATCTATGAGATTGGTAGAGGCCAATATCGTTCTCCCGCCAGACTGTTCTGCTGAAATCTCATTCTTGCCCCGAGTGTTAAGCAGGGCAGCGCCAAGATCATGGAGGAGAAGATAGTTCTGGCTGAATAGCACGATGTCTTGACTGCTCATTTCCTCCTCAACGCCAGCGAATTCCTCTAAATTGAATTCTGCCCTCGATTTGGAAGCCAAGACAGATTGCATCGAATGTATCATTTGCAGCTTTTCATGAATGTCAAAGTCTTGCCCGCCGGCCCACTGTTCGAATGATGGCCTATTGTATCCAACTTTATGCCTCCAAAATAAATTGCAAAATACAGATGCAAAAACGCATGGCAATAGAATGACATAGCCGGGCCAAAGAGTGGCGGATACAAGCGAGCCAGCCCCTGATACAAGCACGGTAACCCCAACGCCGATGGCAAACACCTGGTGCTTCCGCGCCTGGGCCCTCATTCGCTGCCGCAGATCAGGTTCCAAAATTATCTTGGTCTTCGAAAGTGTTTGCAAATGATGATGTGCCCGCCTCCACATGAAGATGGACCAGCACGCCTGGACGACACCGTACGCCGCAACAAATGAGTTCCCAATGTATCCAGAAAGCAAGTTGCTGGCGTCGAAGATGACGTCTATGTCACCCTCGATCGCCATCAAAGTGCCGGCCCCAACGAGGAGGCTCGCAACGGTCATGAACCCATCCATAACGGCGCGGTCGACGTACTCCCACCCCAGCTCGCGCACATTGACCTGCAGCCAAGCTGCAGCAAGCCGAGCAGATTCTAGGTCATTTTTGTCCTGCCCGCGACATTTCGCAAGATAGTCATGCAGAAACCTTCGTTCACGCCACAACAGACGAATATTCTTCCTGCTCCTCAACAAATCGCAGATGGCGGTTATCGCCCAGAGACCTGCAATACTTCCTCCGAATCCCATTAGAATCTGGGCAAAGAACGGGATAGGCCGTTGATTCCACACGTTGGCTGGGAAATCAAGTGCATTTGTGAAGTCGAGAAAGCCAACGGCCGCCATCAGGCTGTTTCTGTACCATTCGTCCAATGCCGGTACATATCGTCTCCAGCGGCGAGTGTAGGTCACTGTTGTCGGTTCAAGGGAAATAGTATCCTCAGTAGACTCTGATGCTTCCTTCTGAGATTCATCCGTCCATAGTCTTAGTGATATACCCTCCACTGCCGTAAGCGGCACCTCTTCCTGATTCTTCGTCTCGTCCGTCGCCGCAACATTTAGTGGTACATCCTCGGAGACATCCAGAGGCTTCACTTCCGGAGTTTCCCGCCCGATGATTTCCTCCGACGGGCAATAGCACATGGTGTCATGAGCCGTGTCGGGTCTAGATTCTTCCTGCTCGAACATACTCAAGGAATGTAGAGCGCCAGGAGATGCCATTTCGCACTACTTCCCGGCACTTCGGTGCTGATGTTTCCTCGATGCATCCGCAACATTGCGATATGACGTTCGATGCTTTCTCGTGTGTCAACCCATGCGCGCTTTCCAAAGATTGAGTGTGGCAAGAAGGTTCATCAGATGTGAAGTTGTTTCGACTTCCTGCGCACGGACGATGCGGACGACGCGGCAGGACTCTTGCGCCAAGCGACCTCGACGTCATGGCGATACTTCTGGTATATGTGAGATACAATGATTCAGTTGTGACTTTCCATATTCGACAGCTGCAGCACCAATTTTGACACTATTGACATGATAATGAAGCTGAATATCCGCCTATAAACAATTATTTAATCGAGGGATATTTGCCACTTTAGTTTGACCGAACTTCAACGGCATTGCGGTACCAAATTTGGGCACTTCCGAGATTGGCAGTTACATGCAGATTGCCGGAATGTAGTTCTCGTCTCAAGCGGAATAATAACACCAGGTACACTTGATGATAGTGAGCTCCCTTTGATTACAATGGTCATCCTTGAGCAATAAGATATACTGCTTCTGAGCATATCATTCGATTGCGACCTGTTCTGCATTTGAACGGAACACATCGTCCTTCGAAGGTCCCTGCGTCTTCTTTACCCTGTACCTGCCTTGTCCCTGCATTCGTTTGTCACTTGGCCGAGTAAGTGATATTACATTGGACATCTTCGCAGTCATTGCTTTTCTTTCCAGCCTCGCATGTGATCCAACATTGTATTCATTCCATTTGCCGGAGAGAATTACGTGTACTCCATTTTATTTACATGCATATCAAAGTCAAAAACTGTTGCAGCAATGGAATGTCAAGTTTGTTGCGAGAAATACTTTCGCGTATTTCTAACGCCCTCTTTCGGATTTCCAAGGATACAGCAGAAACCCCGACGATCAGTCTGTCGGAATTATGCTTAAACACAGCAATAAAACAGAACTCGAATTTCTAAGCCACTGAGAAAGAGGCGCAGACTTTGAATCGGACATACAGAGAGTTGTGGCTGATCTGTTCCGTGCAGTAAGACAGATGCCAACTCCAACTGTCTAATCGTGTTGCTTGACTTGAAGAGAACTGAATATATTCCTCGGCGTCATCGGCGATAGGTATTCATAATGTAAGTTAATTGTTGTTGCATAAATAGTTTCCAAAGAATTCAAGTCGATGAATCGTCAGTAGGGAGGAAGGGAGAGAGAGAAATCATGCACTGCAAGGATGTCCGGTGTAGATCAGAGGTCCTTTGTAATACGTGCTCTGACATGGCTTTGACAATTTCGGAGATCTTTTGATGGGTGGCAATACTGAGTGTCATCATATAGCCATTTTGGACGCTTGAGATGACTTCGTAATTCCCGAACATGTAGAGAACTTGTCTCTCGTGGGCTAGACGCACCGTTATTTCGAGTGAGGCGAAAGAGAGAAGTTGCGGCCTGTAGGACAATCAAAAGAGTTTTCAAAGCCATCCTAGGAATTTAATCCGGATCGAACTCATGGTCCTATGTCCGCAAAGTTTCGATCACCTCCCCAAGCTCTGCCGAAACCGCGTGTGGATGTTTCTCCATGCCTGCGCAGCCTAGAATATCAGAGTAAGCCGCGCGCATATTATTTCCCAAGGGATCAATTTGTCTTCCACATGAAACTCGGCAAATATAACCAGACATAGTACAAACAGTGCAAAAAGCACTGGCAGAGTCCGTTGCACGAGAAAAGAGCTATCCATCATTTGACTCGGTGGTAAGCATCAATATTTATACCGAAACGGAGAAAGGTTTATCTTATGCATTGCCGTCCTCCTCGCTGCCGTCCTCGAGGTATGCAACTGTAAGATTTTGCTTCTCGTCATCAGCAGGGCGTTTAAGTCCTCGGTCCAGAGACTGCTTCAAGCTCCCAATGGAATTTCCATTCCCACTCTCTCTCGAGTTTCTCTTCCCCCCCAGAGCCTTCTGAAGCAATTCATCTGCTATCTCCACCTCCCCCTTCTTTCCTGGCCCTAGGGGTGGCGGAGCTAGCTTCCCATCTGAAAAGTGCCAACCTTGCGCTTTCAGGATATTCCACCTCTCCTTGACATTCCACCGCACTAGATCCCCCGTCGCTCGTGCATCTTCTAGACTGTCATGTCCGCGTCCTGCGCCCTCTTGCTGGATATTCCGACCAAGGTGTTTATAACTCAGCATTTTGAGGCCGTAACGAAACGGCAAGCCGCGGAAATGTGGGAATATGATGGCCGTATCGATAATGGTAGGGTGGCAGAGACGAGTGGCGTTGAGGTCGTTCTCAATCGCATGGCCGATGAGCGGTGTGGAAGGGGTAAGGAAGGCGCAGAGTAGGGCGCGAGCCTGCTGTGGACTTTTGGCCATGGGCAACGCTGGAGAGGGTGGTGGAGGGGATGAGGAGCTCGAGCCATCTGGCTGAGGCGGTGGTATCGGTGAGAGAATACCATCTTTCGACGTATAAGGCACTGCATTCGCCATGTCTTCTGGCCAGACGCCACTAAATTGGCTGTTGAGATCCAACACCGTCCCCAAAGGCCGGACAAGGCAATCAAGGAGTGCTTCACCGTGTGGCCAGGAGACGGCAGTGAGACGAATTAGTTCGAGGCCGAGCGTGGTGTAACCCATTTCGCAGTCAAAGGCAACGGCTTCGACTCTTCGCCCGTGCTTGTCCTTCATCGGATTGCCATTCTCCGGCGTGTTGATGAAAGGCATGACGGCAGCCAAACGTGCGGGAGTGGCGGCTTTGTAAACGTGCCATTCCGCGACAGTACCTTGGAGAATATATCGTCAGGACATCATTAGTTTTGTGTACCCTTGGACATCGAAATAACTTACATCCGACACTGCCAACCAGCTCATGACAACACGGATAATATGCTTCACGAGGTCCGATGTCTGCTTTCGTCCGCTGAGGATAGATTTTTTTCTTGGGATGATAGCGACAAGGTCCATTGCTCGTCAAACGTCCCTCCGAGTCACGATCGGGAAAAACTTGGAACCTTGCCGAGCAGCGGTCGCAAATTTCATAGTTCTTACTCGCCTCCACCGCAGCCGCAGCCTCAGTAGCTTCCTTCGCAGTTGGTGGTGTCGGAATGTATCCAAACGGAGCTAGAAGCTTCTGATCTCTAACGACGAGAAATTTCGCCACCGCGAGTTCTTCAGCTGGGCTGAGGCCAGTGACAATTTCCTTTGGGGCATCCAATGTCGGTCCGCTAGAAGGCTTCGCAGTCATTCCAATTTTGGCCTGGAAAAGACTGGTTGACTTCAAATGGACAATCCATTCATCCTGCTTCATCTTCTTATATGCCGCAATCCGGTTCTTGATCACATTCATATACACGTCCTTCTTCCCCTTGGCTAGCCCTTCCTCTTCGTCTAAGGCCAACTTGACGACTTCATTTTGATCTAGGACAAGACCAGGTTTAAACTGAGGACCCGCTTCTTTCTGCCTCGCCACAAGCCCATCGTTCAAACGCACCATCTCCTTATGCAGGAGTCTGAGTAAGACACTCCTCTTCGAATGCCCGACAGGGTCATTAGCGATTAGTCTTGGATTCAAAGTCTCGAGCGGTGCGGTCGAATTTCCTTGTGATCCTTTTGCAGAGAAAGCATGTCCGGCATGAGATTTGGCTTGTGACGAGAACATGCCCATCTCAGTCCCGCTTGTCCGAGTATTTGTTTTAGTCGGAGGTGAAACCGGCCGATCCAGACTCCTCGGAGCTGATCCTGAAGGATAGGCATGTGTGGATTGTACCGTCGTAATTTTTCTACGTTTCGCTGGCGGCTCAGTGGCGCGAGCTGATTCGTCCTGATGCTTTTGCGTTGCAGCCTGCAACACGGGTTTCACTTCAACATTTTGTTTCTTCAACGTCTGTGATATCTGGTGGATCGAATTATCTCCCTCCTTAGGCTGCAGGTTGTGTGCGAAGATGCAATTCGTCAACCGGCACTTTTCACCTTCCGGGCATGTAATCCCTTTAAAGAGGTTGGTAGTTTGAAAGACCATGGCAATGTCTTTGGTCGGAGAACTAGTTTGGTTTATGGTCATGGAGAGCGATCATACGGCTCTACCAGTCAAATTTGCTTTGTTATATTTGTCGTAAGTCACGGTTTAGTTGGAAGTGTCCAGCGGCGGAGTTGCTTGTTGCCAAAGAGGTGCACTGATTGACAAAGTTTGAGGCCCTGCCAAAAGTATTGGCAGACATTATAATACGGATCACATGAAATAACACTATCTGTGAATTTGATTTGCCTAACAGTGTAGTGAAAGCTTGAACAAAGATAGGAGATGGTATGAGCTATAGTAGCCAATATTGATTATGAGATTAAAGGAGTGAGCCAACTAACGTTAGGTGGAATAAGTAGACTTTGCCGAGGTGCTGGTTTATGCCTCAGGCATTCTCTCCCTGCCTCTCTGAACTGCCGTCTCTCCAAACTACCATGTCTTGCTTGTTTTATGAGACCATCTAACTGAATCAGGGAGAATGGAATATATTATGTACAGTGCTAGGGCTGATATCGGAAATAAACCTCCTGATTCTTGTATATTCTTCATGGCAAGGTCAAGAACAGAAGATAACTCACTCAGACAATCAGTTTAGCCTCGTTGATGATCTCATCAGATATTTGAATAATGAATCGATAATTACCATTTATCAAATGGCTCTTTACTTCTCCATAGCATAGGTCGGGTGATAATCATCTGAGCAACGTACTGTGTCGACCGGTTAGCCACTCTAATCAAAATGATATACAGATCTATTATTCAGTACATCTGAGTGAAGCAAAAGGTGGATACGGACTTGGAATTATCTAAAATCA
This sequence comes from Acidomyces sp. 'richmondensis', assembly GCA_003545705.1. Taxonomy (NCBI): domain Eukaryota; kingdom Fungi; phylum Ascomycota; class Dothideomycetes; order Mycosphaerellales; family Teratosphaeriaceae; genus Acidomyces; species Acidomyces sp. 'richmondensis'. The sequence continues at coordinate 682,702 of QVLQ01000015.1, read as the reverse complement.
GACTGTGTCTATTTACGGTGCCTCGCACTGCAGCAGTTGTCAGGACGCTTTCCTCCCGGCCCGACTTTTCTCCGCCACATGACGTTGATTACAATGAAGGACACCTAAATCCCCCATCCACCACAACGGTTCTCAATTGCCGTATAGCACAATTTCCGCGTCCCGACATTTCCTTAAAATCCATTTTCACCCCATTTCGCAATAACATGACAAATCCTCACCCTCTACACCTGGACCCTACCCTCCTCCGTCTCGTCCCCGCACTGGAACGCTCTCTCCAAACCAACCCACACCTCCGCGGCTGCACCCTCGAGCGCAACAAGCTTCGCGCAAACATTGAATACGCGCGAACCCTCCTCCTGACGCAAGAGCGCCATGCCGCTACTCTACCGGTGCAGAGCGAGCGCACGCGCGTACAAGCGGATTTGAGAGGACTGAGAGACAGAATTAAGAGATTGGTATTAAGTCTTGGGGAGTTGGAGAAGGCAGCCGCGACAGGGGTAGAAGAGGAGGAAGAGGGTGAGGAGGAGGAGGAGGAGGAGGAGGAGGAGGAGGAGAAAGGGGTGATGGAGGCATATGCACCGGCAAGGAGGAATGTGCATGCGGATTTGGAGGTAGAGCATAATGTCAGTGGTGGCGGCGGGGGAAATCAAAATTTGGCGAGGCATTTTTCGCTACCACAAGAAGATGGGCTTCGTTCTCGGCGACCGCAACAGGCTTCCGACGCTAAAAAACCCTCCTTTGCAACCACCACCGCCCGTGACCAACTCTTTGCCACCCGATCACTTAGCAAAAACAACGATAACACCACTGATCCTTCCCTGTCCGTGCACGATACTCTTCTCACCCACCATCGCTATGAGCAAGAAGCCCTTACCACCTCTCTAGTAGAGCTGGCTCGCGAACTAAAGACTTCGGCACAAAAGCTCGGGGCGGGGCTGGCGGGAGAGAAGGAGGATGTACTGGGACGTGTGTCTGGGGCGCTAGATACGAGTGCACGGGGGATGGAAGCGGCGCAGGCACGCATGGGTAGGTTGAGACGCATGTCGGAGGGCCAGGGATGGTGGGGGCGGATGAAATTGTATGCCATGATTGTAGGGTTATGGGTGGCATGCGTTGGGGTGGTGTTTATAGGGCCGAAGTTAAGATTCTGAGAGGATTATTGAGCTGAGAGGAGAGAAGGGGTTTCATGTTAGGTTGCCAGGTTTGGAACTGTGGTAGAGGGATTTTTGTATCAAAGAGGGTGACGGATGAGGCACGTGAAGGATGGATGCCCAGCAGACTTCTAGGGTGGCATTGATCCATTGTGCATCACATGTGGCGCACGTCTGAAGCAAAATAGAGTAGATACGCATTCTTAATTTCTAATTCCACCACATCTGCCCCGCCGCGGGGATGCTGCAAGCCTGCCAAGACATTTCCCCGAAAGTTCATCCATGCCCGTCCCCTTTGCCCCTCAACCCTCAGACCCGCACTATCAACTCTCTCATCATTGACAATTTCACGCCCACCACTACGTAAGACATATCAAACCTTCTGCAGACAACCATGGATGACCCTTTCTCTCCGGAATCCGAGCTCGCCAATCTCCACACGGCATTCATCTGCGGCGACTACTCCTCCGTCCTCTCAGATCACCCGCCCGAAGCATTTCCCACCCCATCCAACCGCCTTGCCGCCCAGATCCTGCACTACCGCGCCCTTTGCGAACTCGGCCAATACGCAGCCGTCACATCTGCCATCTCAGCTGCAGACGCCCAATCCGTTCCGGACCTTGCCGCCGCAAAATGCTACGCAGAGTACCTCTCTCATCCCTCCCCCGCCATAGTACAAGACGCTGAACGTCTGGCGGAAACCCACGGCTCAAACTTCCACGTTCAGATCCTCTGCGGGACCGTCCTCGCCCGCGCGGGCCACACCGAATCGGCCCTCGCGCTCCTGGGCCGACATGAGGGCAGTTTAGATGCTGTGGCGTTGATCGTGCAGATCCACCTGCAGCAGAATCGGACGGACCTTGCCGCCAAAGAAGCCGCGGCGGCGCGGGCGTTTGCGCAGGACGCGCTGTTGGTGAATCTGGCTGAGAGTTGGATTGGGATGAGGAAGGGGGGCATGGCAGAGTATCAGAAGGCTTTCTACGTATTTGAGGAGGTTGCCGCGGGTGGCGGGAAGGGGTGGAGAGGCGCGACGGCGCAGGCGGTCTGTGAGCTGCACATGGGACGCCTGGAGGAGGCGCGCGCTGGTTTGGAGAGAATCACGCAGGAAGAGGGGACTGGGGAGGTGGCGTGGGAGGACCGGTGGGTGCTGGAGGCTGTGTGCGGGAGAGACGAGGCGAGGAAAGCGTTGGAGGGGAAGGTGGGGAAAGGGGGGGTGGTGCGGGAGGTGGAGGAGAAGAGGGAGGCCTTTCGCCGTGCGATGGGGAGGTATAGCCCGAGATTTGAGCCGTAGATGTGCCCGAGAGACGCTTGCTGCTGGCTTCTGATACCGCACGAACCGATCAGGGCCGCGCGGAGACCTGATATGCCAGTGGGGCAGGGTGCGCGGCGCGGGATGGCAGACTATAGATTACTGAACCCGCGGCACATTGCTCTGCTTCTGTACCGCCGAAGTGTTTTCGGGGAGCGGAGACGTGCTGTCGTTGCAACATGCAAAACCACCCAGACCCATGGGGAACCTCGATACAGTTGGCACTCCCGGCAAAATCTTGGTGCGAAAGGCCCCCTGCACATCCACCAAGGCGATGGCGCCATCGTGCAGGCCTGACTCGAGCCGCCATCCCTGTCACCAGAGCGGACTGATTGGACACCGCTCATCTCCAGCGCGTCCTGTCGCGCGGCACGAATACACGTGGACGGAGGCAGCCGCGTCATTCCCTCCTTCCCATGACCGGCTGAGCCGGCCTGACGGCTGAGTCCGTGCGAGGTGCACACCGACGAGGCATTGGGAAGCCAGTGGGCCCGACGGGGGAAAGTGCGAGGGCTGACCGGGAAGGTGCGGCGGGGCTGCTGGCTGCTGATTGCCGCACCCTAGATCTCGAGGCAGGCACCGCGCAAGAGACGGCAAGGGCAACCCGCATTCCTGTCGCCGGTGGCACCTTCCTCGATGCTGTTGAAGATGGCACGTGAGACGACAGCCGAACCTGATCCATGTGGGGGGGATGGATGCTTGGCCGGACAAAAGACGCTTCGTTCGGGAAGCTTGAGCGGGTAGGCGTGCCGCGCGCAATCGCCCCGCAGCAGTAATCATCCTCCCGTCGGCTCAGGGCCGTTGCCCGCGGAGGGTACAGGTGTTTCAGGTGAATGTCGAAAGCGTGAGCTGGACATGTAGCTCCCTTTGCCCACAGCAGTGTTGACCCTAGACCCGTCCGCCTCGCCCTCAGCCTAGTCACGCGCGAGTGAAGCGTGCTTGGCTGGCCCAGCATGCCGCGCCCGCACATCCCCCACCACCTATCGCTGCAGCGCATCAGAAGCGCGGGCAGCCACGTTGGCGGCGGCGGAGGTGGTGGTGGCGGTGGCGGAGGTGGCGGCGGTGGCGGTGGCAGCAGCAACAGCAACGGCGGCCATTCCGCGCCGTCCACGCCCCCGCCTCCAGCCGCACCGACAGTCCCACCCGCTCCTTCCCTCCCGCTCCCCCACCATGCCTCCGCAACAGCCCGCCCCGCACTCAGCCAGTAGCGGCAAGCCCCCCCGCCCGCCGTCCCCGTCTCTCCTGTCGATGGCGCACACAAGTCGGGTCTTGTGCTGCGCGTGCACGTAGCCAAGGGCCGCGACCTTGCGGCCAAGGACAAGAGCGGCACCTCCGACCCCTTCCTCGTGCTGGCGCTGGGCGAGCGGCGGCAGGCCACCAGCGTCGTCAGCAAGACCCTCCACCCCGAGTGGAACCAGACGGTCGAGTTTCCCGTCACCGACGCCGACTCGGGCTTGCTTGAGGTCGTGTGCTGGGACAAGGACCGCTTCAAGAAGGACTACATGGGCGAGTTCGACGTCATGCTCGACGAGATCTTCGCTGTGCCAGGCCAGACCATCACTGAGCCGCGCTGGTTTCGACTGGAGGGCCGGCGCCACGGGGGTCGTCGGCGGCAGAAGAAAGACGCCGACGTCAGCGGCGAGGTCCAGCTCAAGTTCACCCTCTTCGACCCCACCAACACGGCTGCCACCCAGCACCAGGTCTGGCAGAAGTTCCAGCGCCTCATCGCCCCCCCGGAAGACAACGACGGTGGCGGGGATGATGACATTGACAACGACAACGGCGGCGGCGGCGTTGGTAGTGGTGGCGACCGCCTGCACGGCGTCCTCAGCCGCGACCTCGATGACGTCAGCGAGGGCGATGAGGAGGATGAGGAGCGCGAACCCTCCGATGAGACCGACGAAGGCGCCCGGACACCCGGTGGCACGCTCGAGCCCCAGCAACAGCGTCGCCGCCGCCGTGCCCGGCTGCGCAAGCTGAAGCGCAAGAGCAAACTCAAGGCGTATGAATTCAACGGCGCTTCCGACGTGGCCGGCGTGCTCTTCCTAGAGATCAACCGCATCTGCGACCTCCCCCCGAGCGCAACGTCACCAAAACCGGCTTCGACATGGACCCCTTCGTCGTCACCAGCCTAGGCAAGAAGACCTACCGCACACGCGTCGTCAACCACAACCTCAACCCGGTGTACGACGAGAAGCTCGTCTTCCAGGTGCTCAAATCCGAACTGAGCTACAGCGTCGCCTTCACCGTCGTCGACCGCGACAAATTCTCCGGCAATGACTTCGTCGGCACAGCCTTGTTGCCCGTCGACAAAGTTCGCGCCCTCGCCCCCGAAGCCGATCCCGAGACGGGTTTGTACCGACTGCCAGACCCCGATGCTACCCCAGAGACGCGTCGTCGGCGTTGGCGCGTTCCCATGTCACGTTCGTCTTCTCAATCCAATCTCCCGGGTCGGAACAGCCATACGAGTTCGCAGACGAATTTGCCCAAGCTGGCGAAGTCGACCTCTAACACAGGCTTGTCACAGCTCGGCGGCGGCGGCGGCGGTGGTGGAAGTAACGGAGGCAATGGGGGCGGACATCCACGCCCGGGGTTGATGCGACAAGATAGCGACTCGTCGCTCCTCATCGACGGGCTGCACTCGCGCCCGGCTCCGACGTCCGTGCCGTCGAGCACGAGTGTCCTTGGAACCACCTCCTCGGCCATCGCTTCCCACGAGGAGGCGGTGACGGATGAATCCTCCACGGGGCTCGTCGACTACGAACTCCCACTCGAGTTGAAGAACAAATCCCGCTGGGAAGACAAACATAACCCGACTTTACACGTGCGGGCGAAGTATCTTCCCTACCGTGCCCTGCGGCAGCAATTTTGGCGCGCAATGTTACGCCAATACGACGCAGATGAGAGCGGAAAAATCGACCGGGTGGAGCTGGTGACGATGCTAGATACGTTGGGCTCGACTTTGCATAATCGAACGATCGATGGATTTTTCCGCCGCTTCCGCGAGGAGAACAATGCCGGCGGAGGCGAGGGGGGTGACATTCTGACCATGGATCAGGCGGTCATTTGTTTGGAGGAGCAGCTAATGAGGAGCGTAGCGACGCATCGAGATTATGACACCGGAAGGGGCGGGGCGGTACCGTTGGGAAGGGTGGTGGCTGGTTTTAGCGGGTCAAGTCCGGAGGATAGTCCAGCGGGAGGCACACCGTATTTGGGTCCACGAACTGGGGCCACGGGAGCGATGGTGGCGGGTGCGGGCTCGATCCCGGTGCTGGAGGTGTCGGACTTATCGGACACGGGGGGAAACGGCAGCAGTAATGGCAATGGGAACGGCGCGGGCATGACTGTGGAAGAGCTGGAACTCCGCGAAGAAACCGAGGAAGGGGAAGAACACGTAGTGGAGATCCACGAATGCCCCATCTGCCACCTGCCGCGACTGACACGCGGTCGACGCACGACCGACGCGGACATTATCACGCACATCGCGACATGCGCGTCGAGTGACTGGCGCGCGGTGAATAATCTGGTGATGGCCGGCTTCGTGACGAGCTCGCAAGCTCAGCGCAAGTGGTGGAGCAAGGTCATTACCAAGGTGAGCTACGGAGGGTATCGCTTGGGGGCGAATAGCGCGAACATCCTGGTACAGGACCGAGTTACGGGTGTGATTTTGGAGGAGAGGATGAGTGTGTACGTGCGTTTGGGGATCCGATTATTGTATAAGGGTCTGAAGAGCTCGAGTATGGAGGGGAAAAAGAGTGAGTTCGTTCCCTTCTCTCTCTCTCTCTCTCTCTGTCTCACCTCCCCCCTCCCCCCCCCCCTTTTCCTCTCTTGCCCTTCTCCCTCTCAGCCGAGGCCCCTCCTTCGTTTTCCACAAACCTGGGAGTTTGTTGGTGTGTTTGGTATGCTTTACATTGTTGTGGAGTGAAAGGTTTCGTTTGCTGATGGATTTGCATTCTGAGACCATATTATTCTTTTCCTACTCATGTTTCGTCTTCTACTTCACAACTCTTAACCAACTTCGCTGACATTTCCTACCTAGTCCGCAAACTTCTCCGCAGCATGTCTTTCAAACAAGGACGCAAATACGATGACCCGGCCTCGGCCTCCCAAATTCCTGGCTTTATCAACTTCCACCAACTCGACATGTCCGAAGTCCTACTCCCGACCGATGCCTTCAAAACCTTCAATGAATTTTTCTACCGCCAACTCCGCCCGGGTGCCCGTCCCTGCTCCGCCCCGAACAACCCTCACATCATCGTCAGCCCGGCTGACTGCCGGTGCGTTGTCTTTCCTCGCCTCGAGGACGCCCAGCGCGTGTGGGTCAAAGGTCGCGATTTCAGCATCGATCGCCTGCTTGGGAATGCTTATCCTCAAGATGCACCCCGTTACCGCCACGGTGGTAGCCTCGGCATCATGCGTCTTGCGCCTCAGGATTACCACCGGTTTCACGTTCCCGTGGATGGCATCCTCGGTGAGCCTCGCGCAATCGAGGGAGAATATTACACGGTGAACCCCATGGCGATTCGCAGTGCGTTAGACGTGTACGGGGAGAACGCACGTGTGTGCGTGCCCATCGACTCCGAGGTGCATGGCCGCGTCATGGTCGTGTGCGTGGGGGCCATGTTAGTGGGGAGTACGGTGATCACACGACAAGCCGGAGAGCGGGTGCGGCGGGCGGAAGAGTTGGGCTATTTCAAGTTTGGGGGCAGCACGTTGTTGTTATTGTTCGAGCCCGGGGTGATGCGGTGGGATGAGGATTTGGTGCGGAATTCGGCGGGCGCGTTGGAGACATTGGTAAGTGTTCCCCTTTCCCAAATCTTCCATCCCTCTGTTCTCCTTCTTCCCGACATCTTCATGGTCAAACTTTTGTCCTCGAAATGGAAGGGGCTAATGGGGACTCTGTCAGATCCGCGTGGGCATGTCCATCGGCCACTCGCCACACCAGCCGCCGCACCTGCCGGATATGGAGAAGAAGAATCCGACTGCGGAGGAGAAGCAGGAGGCGCGGCGGCGGATCGAAGGTGGGCAGGCGACGTCGAACACAGGTGAGGGAAAGGTCGACGTCGCCATGAGGATGAAGTGAAGGGAATGGAGCCGAGGGAAGCGCGGTGATCGGTTTGTGGGTGTCATTCTTTGTTTTGTTTTTGATGCTCTTTTATTGCTTCGGATAAGTGGGGAAAGCATTATTAGTAGCAACAGCGGCATTTTGGAAGCGGTTGGGTGACAAGAAACATTTGCATGTATGCGTGGCCGACCTGTTCATCACTGAGCCCTATTCAGCCGAGCGCATGTAGGAGAGGCGTGCGGAAAGGATTCAAGGAGTTCCACACGCCGGCGGGAGTGTTTTGGCTTATTTTTCTCAAATGGATGGGGGTTTAGAAGTTGTTCTATCACACCTGAGCAAAACGACGGGGAGCGAAGGCATGCATTTCTTCCTCCTCTCATTATTGCGGAGTTGACGAGATTATCGCATTAGAAAACCGCACAAATGCCGGAAAATTTTTACCTAGATGGTAGGGAGAGCACGATGCATGCATAACACGATGAACGGTATACGATGAGCCCACCTGTGCGGGGTAGGGGAACAGTGGGTATGAATGAAGTTTTGCGGGCTTTGGAAAAGTTTCTTTCCCGGGAAGAAAGGGTGGATTGGGGGTTTCTGTTTATTCTGTCCATACGAAAATAAATCCATTCATGGCAATGCCCCATTCACTTCGGCCTTTCTTCCTCTCCAGTTGAGTAAGAGAGGACGCAGCGATCGGAGAGTAACCACAAGGACACCCCTATCTCTCCTTCTCTCTCCTCTCTCTCTCTCTCTCTCTCGTAATGGCTGGATAATGAAACTGCATTACTCATTCTTCTTCGACTCGCCGTTCGCACCATGCTTGCCGCAGCTTATGATAGGTGCGACGGGACCCCAGGTTTAGCGTGTGAGGTTGGTTGCAGGGAACCACTTGCGAGCGAGAGCGAATTGCAGCGCCGACCGCTCTTGAACCCCGACCGACCGGTGTAGTGCCATGCAGTGTGAGAGCTGATGTTCGGACTGGCCAGAGTTTGTGGTTGCGTGGCGTTCACTTAAGAGTCTTCCGTGTGGCCTGCATGGCTGCATTTCGAAGGATAACGTCTCGCCCTCAGCTCCAAGTGGATTCTTCGTAAAGCGCGGCTCTTCTCTGGTAGGAAACTTGGGACTCTGATTGAGAAGAGTCCGACTGTATTGGCCTTGAAGATTCCCCTTCCCTAGATCCTTTCCCCAACAACCGCCGCCCTCGAACCCGGTGTAACTCGAAAGTCCGCGCATCCTAAACTGGAACCAAGCTCTGTTGTTTTATCCTGGTCCTATTCGCGGCATATCGTGATGTTCGCTGAGGTTCGAGAGGTACTTGTTCAGCTCTTCCACACGCTCTTTGTGCGTTTTGATGCCCTCGCGTTGGAGTCGTTCCTCGAGCTAAGTATTAATGTTAGCAAAATCCTTCATTTAAACACGATCATGTCGGAGGGTGAAGCAGAAAAGAAGAAAAAGAAAAAGGCACGAACCCTCTTTCGCCTCCTCTCTTCATATCGTCGTTGAGCTTCTGTTTTCCCGTCTTGCTTCGTCGAAACGCTCTCGGCTCCCTGCAGCTGCTCATTTTCCGCAACTGGATTTTGTGTTCCGATGGGACTCGGTTCGGGCGTCTCCTTGACTTTGTTGGTCGCGCTGGTGGGATCTTCGGCTTCGGGCGAAGGGTGCTGTTTAGGTTTCTTTTTATTCTTTTTGACGATGCCGCCGCCTTTGAGCTTGAGCCCGCCGCCGACAACATTTGTGTAGTCGGAGGAGGGCATGCTGATGTTGGGTTGGCGGCGTGGGAAAGAGGGCCTATGGTTGGATAGCCAAAGCAGTGGGAGTGAGTGGTAGACGGTCAACAGCATGACTCGGGGGGGAAGGGCTGGCTTCTCCTTTAGGCAAGCGTTGAATGAGCTTCCTCCAACTCGAAGATCTGGGATCTTCTAGAATCGCACGCAGCCCACACCCTGTCAATAACTTACTTGCTCGCACACTGGGGTGGTGAAAGATTTTGGCATCAAATAATATTAAATATATAATTTGTTTTCTTCCACAGTCTTTCACCACGAATTGAACGTTATAAGCTCCCTATGAAGACACCTCAGCGATGAGATAGCACTAAATCACAAGACTTTCAATATCATGACATTACGAAGTCAGTCGTTCTCGACCGGCGTAAACACTCTCTTCCAGCACATGATCAAAGCACAAAGTGGACAAACTTGCCTCAATAAAATGTGGTCCAGTTCGCTTGCTCGAACACCTTGCACACGACTGCCAATCCGTTCGACCCGCCTCGTGAAAATGAACGACGTAGACTATCGTGTACAATTTAATGCTGGAATCTTACCTATTTGGCCGTGAACTGATCCTGTGCAACGGTATATTCTTTCCGAAATACTTTTGGACGTGCCAACAAGCTTACGTCGCTCGCGCTGTATCTCTCATTCTTAAACAGCTGCGATGCCACGCTATCATTCGGCTTATCTGCTGCCAATATACTTCCGAGTCTCGACGTCAGTCTGGGATCAAAATCATTGCCACGGTATCGTAAAACCTGCAGGAAAGGTAGTGTATGTATCTGCTATTTGCACGACGCATTCGCCTGTATTTGCGAGTGACTTTATCTACTCTAGAGAGCTTAAGGATTTCAGTAAAAGGCACTGCATCAGCGGCTCGAGATCAGTCATCACCTTTCCCACTACTAGTCCTTGCAATGAGTTAGGCCAGGCCACTTCAGTTTATTTCTACACAAATCTACGTCCATATTATAAATCGGGATCCAAGTCGAGGAGGTCGAAAGTTATGTCTTTTGCAAATATGGAGCCGAAACTGAAACAAAATGCGAGCGAACATCGTGGAAATTCGAGATAAGTAGGGCCTGGAAACGGCGGAAGAGCGTTATGTGCCTATCGCGAGACTTCTAACCAGTAATTATGCAATAGAATGGTCTAGACCGCCTCTTTGATAACATGATGGGTTGGGCGTCCATAAACAGGTTCAATTGAGCCCTATATGTCGATACGAGGCCCAGAATCTTTTCAAGGTGGTCACGAGGGACCAAAGCTGCGAAATCCACCGTCTGCCGAAAAAAGTCTATCAACAGTGTTTGGCTCTACCAATTATTCTCGATTAAAGAATTCGGCATCCTCGCATTCAACATATCGATTTTCCTCTCGCTGGATACGCATCCTATGAATCAAGCTTGCATGCAACGAAGGAATTGAACGTGGTGAGAATGAGATGGTCAGGCAAAGAATAAAGTGGGTATGCGAGAGACGAATTTGATATGCAAATTCGTTGCGACCCTGCCACGACCAAAGTTGTGCTCCAGTTCACGAAGGAGCGACCAATCTGGCAGAAAGCTTGCTCGCGGTCATATATCCACGTCAAGCTGCTTCAAATCGACCAATATCGTGCTTGAGTGACGAGAACATCGGCGTGCGTAAGTCTACATCACGTAACCCGGTTGTAGAATTTACCGAATACTGTCCCAATTTCCTACTGCGATTACGCTACGCGATAAGTTCTCAGCGACGAGTCGCCGTCAACTATGTGGCATTTCGTGTTCTGACGGGCAACGGTGATCATGATTTCTTTTGGATCAGTCATCTCTAAGAACGGTTAGTGCACGGCTAAGGCATACGCTCAAGTAGAATTTCAATCTAAGCCGCCCGCAGACAATAAGTTTCTATGCCGCCTGAGAATCTTTTTGTGACGGGACGATCCATCACAAACTTGTGGACGTTGAGGTCGACTCCACAAACAGGAATGCGGCGGAGATTGGAGCTGCGCGTGAGATCATATTATTTCGTGCGATCGGTAGGACGCCATCTGGCTCCATGCTGCAGACGCGGGAATACATGTGTATACTTTCGTTTGGTTGCAAACAGGAATTAGATGAACATTCTTATCTTGTTTTGAGACCGTTTTGTTGGTTTAATTGCGTCTAACCCCGGCGGAATCCGAATGTTTATGCCAGGTATTACATGAGCGATAGGTCGCACGTGGATATAAGCAACCTGGATGCATTGGTTAGGTAGCGGAGCAGATTCGGGATGCGAGTCCGCTATTACCAGAAGAAGCAAGAGAATAGCCAAGGAGACCAGCAGATGGTAATATTAAAGAATTAGCAATCGAGTGATGTAGTTGAAACGGGTAGTGGAAAATGAACCGATTGTTAGAGTTTCTGCATGCATTATTGATCCATCACCCATGAATTGGTGATGTCTGTTCCGCCGGGTATCTCAGGCCACTTTTTTAGGCATTTTGCCTTTCCATCCCGATTGCAATGTCCGACAGCACGCGTCCGATGATCATATTCTTGATTTTGAGTTCATGAAGGATGTATTGCAGACCTTAGTTATTTTGGTACAGTCTTCTTGATTCAAATGTCCGAATAGAATATTTTATTGGCCTGGCGAAATGACCGCCGGTCTATAAAACAGAGCAATTTTACTCCGAGATGTAATCCAGAGTGACGAATTGTTCGTGAGCTTGGTGGAAGGCACCCTGACGAGTTTCGGACGAATTCCTGGGAAAAAAAAAACTTGCCATCTACCATTGGAGCTCGTACCCTTCCCGATGCCAAAACATCCCACTTTGATCCATCCCAATGGCCTGAATTACCTTCCACAGCTTCTCCGCCGCCTCTTCCGGGTCTACTGCTTCCGCATGACGCTCCATGCTGCCAGTATTCAAATTTGTGTTCACATACCCAGGATGGAGGAGGGCAACCGCGATACCTCGACTTTTCAAGTCCACAGCCAAACTTTTACCGATGCTGTTCACTGCCGCTTTCGAGGCGCGGTATGCATATGAGCCGCCCGTATTGTTGTCGCCAATGCTGCCCACCCGGCTACTCACGATGCCGACTTTCGGCGGCTGGGCCGTCGATGCGGCGAGATTGGGTAGTAAGGCTTGAGTCAACAGGAGAGGCCCGAATGTGTTGACCTCAAATGTGGCGCTGAGTATGGTCTTATTGGTCGTCTCCAGACTGTCTTGATCATGTGGGAACATGACCCCAGCGACGTTCAAGAGAATGTCAACCGGCTTGTTGACCTGTGTCGCAAAGCCCGCGATCGATTCTGACGAACGGACATCGAGACGGTGGAGGCGGGCACGGAGGGACTGCAACCCTTCCCCTACTTCAACATCGCAAGCATGAACTTCGTAACCCTGTTGTCCCAATTATAAGCAGAAGCCTGAACTCGAGAGAAGGAAGATAGAAAGTTCACCTCCTCGATTAAGACCTTGGCAATAGCGTATCCAATGCCAGAGTTGCAGCCGGTAACAACTGCGACGGGCATGACTGTGCGCTTACATCAGATCATCTGGATTTCAAGACAGCCGACGCAAACTCTTTGTATGGGGGAGGTGTAGGTCGGCGTCCATTCGATCGCATTGAACGAGCTCTCAGGAAGGGATCGCCATGACGTGGCTCCGAAAGACTCCACGTCGTGGGAAGAGCTTGCTGGGAAGATCATTTCCTGTGGTTTCCTAACCGAGAAATGCATTCTTCGGCTCACAGAAGCTGACTATATCAACGTATAGCCGCATGAGTGAACTTCCGAGGAGAAGATGCAGGTCTCTTTCATGGCATTGCGGCTGTGTTGGGCATCGAAAGCCGCGCAGGGATGTCCTGGTTCCCAATACCCTCCACATTTCTGACTTCAGTTACTACCATAATGCGTATCGAGAAGCGTATAGATGATGGCTAATATCCTGACTAAGACATGTCGACTTCATGATAAGCCAAAGCCAACATCCAGAACTGCATTGATACGAAAGGAGACCATTTCGTTTGATGACGCTTAACACGGTCAGTAATATCGCCAGGACCCTAGCGTCCTCGACAATGCTGAATAAGAAAGTCGGATGAGAAGTGTATACGTGTAATCGTGCTGCCTGAAAAGTTCACGGACATAAATACACGTAGGACGGGCGAGCGGCAGTTATCAACACAATCATAACAATTCGAAAGGGTGTTTTTTTCCCCCCTCATTTGCTCCATTCAGCATGACGAAACCGGATATAGATGTCCTCACATTGACGGCTTCTGAAGCCCAAAAACTCCTCACATCTGGCATGATCACCTCAGTAGATCTCATTGAAGCCTACCTAACCCAGATCGAAAGGCATAATCACTCCGGTCTTCATCTCAATGCCCTTATCTCCGTGGCTCCACGAGACGCCCTCCTGGACCGCGCTCGCCACCTCGATTTCGAGCGTCAAGCAGGTCGTACCCTCGGCGCACTCCATGGAATCCCCTTCATCACCAAAGACGTCTTTGTGACGCATCCGTCTATGGGCATGCCGACGACGGCCGGAGCACCCTGCTTCCGCAGCGCCAAAGCGAAGCGCACTGCCCCCCTGCTTCAGCACCTTATGGATAACCATGGAATGATCCTGCTCGGCAAAGCAAACCTCACCGAATTTTGTGGCCTGAAAATGCCCATGTTGACGCCGGGCTGGTCGGCCGCTGGCGGTCAGACCCAAAATCCATACATCTTCGGTGGCCTTGTTAAGGGAGAGAAGATCCTTGGCCACTCGTCCCCGGGAGGCAGCTCATCAGGCTCTGCAGTGGGTGTTGCGGCCGGATTTGCCCCATTGAGTATCGGCACTGAAGTGTGTGGATCTCTCATCACCCCGGCCAATCGCGCCGGAGTCTACGCGCTGAAATGTGGCCTTGGCGAAGTAGATGATCGGGGTTCCTGGAAGTATACCGATTGTATTGACCACGTGGGTGCAATGGCCAAGGGTGCAGAAGATCTCGCGGCCTTCACCGCCGCGCTCATGCAGAGACCAAGACCTTTTGAGGTCGGAGGAGGCTTCGAAGGCATGAAGGTAGCGTTCACGGACCCGAAGATATGGCGGTTGAGTGCAGATTATAGTGATTGGCCAGGCGATACAAGGCAGCAAATGGTATGTGTTTATGATCATTCAAAACTGGCTTGTCGAATGCTAACGCATCGGGATAGGAGCGAGGGTTTGCAGAAGTTGTTTCTAAAATCCGAGAACTTGGTGCCGACGTGAGCGAAAATGTGGAATTGTCCCCGGCCGAGCACCTGTTCAAACATGAAGGCAAGAGTGTCTTCTACGAGATCTCGTGTTAGGCGATACACCCGGAATTTGGATCGACTCATTTGCTGATCAAACCGCTACAGTTTACCAAATCAAGAAAACATACATACAGAACTTTATCGCCGAATTCAGTGAGTGTGAGGTTCAGTGTTTGGAAGATATCATCAAGTATAACGAAGTCCACAAGGACGAATGCTTGCCCCCAGGAAAGATCTCACAGCCAAAGGGATGGGACGGTAACTAACGTGCTGCAGAACACCCTTCGCAAGAAGAATTGCGGGCTGTTCTAAACTACCACAACACCGCCGATAAAATATCAGAATGTCTGCGAAATCTCCGCTCCACCGGACGAGCCCTGGATGAGATCCTTGCTCCGCAAGGTCACGACGTGCTCGTGGCCCTTTCCGACAGCAGCATCGTACGTTACTCAAGCGCGGCCGGTATGTCTGACGTTTTATCGTTCGAAACTTGCACTGGTTCTAAGAAACCATCCCAAACCCCCACCCCCCCGCCTCCCCTCTCTCTTTCCCCAAAAGATAAAATCAAACGATTATTGCATTCACGAGGCGTCACACGTGCCTTTGTTTTCGCCTCGCCTCGCCTTTTATTTTATTTTTTATTTGGTTGATGTTTTTTTCTTATATTTTATTTGGTTTGATGTTTTGTAATATTTTTTTTTTATTTTTCCCGTTCCCCACTCCCCCTCTCAATTATGTGCGCAGCCGCATCAGGCGCCAGCCCACGGGCTTCGTGCATGAGGGCGCCATGCGATGCATATGCACTCCGCATGCATGCGAATGACACCCTCGATCGATCGTGTCCGTAACAGGCAAGCGGTTCGCATCCAATGCAGTCCAATTACACAACCGAATCACCCGGAATGCAGGTGAGACGGTGCGAAGTGAGGAACGATCTCGGGATCGGCTGACTTTTGCGAACTGGAACAGGGTACCCAATCGCGTGTGCCCCCCTCAAATCCCTGAAGTACAGCGAGGACAATGAGAGGCCGTACGGATTGTGCGTGGTGGCCGGGAAAGGGCAAGAGGGGGTCCTCGCCCGTTTTCTGGCCGCATGGGAACGGGCATTTCCCCCCCGACCCCTCCCTCGGCCACTGCTAAAAGATCACCACGTCTGAGCGAAAACGTGTTCGAGCTTGTTGTGTACAAGGAAGGGATTGGGAAGGGGTCCCTCCAAGATTTCGCAACCAACTCAATACAAACAAATCTACAAAGACGGTGACGAATTGGTCATTGGACCACAGCTTGCCCCCTGGTGAGTCCATTAAGCTAGAACCGGATGAAAGAAGGCAGTGGCATTCTCCGGATTGTGAAGTACAAACCACATGCATCATCTATGAGGGTCACCGGAGGGTTGGGGAGTTGGCGGTTTTATTGAGATTGGCAGCAACATCCACCGGGTGATGGGTGTCAATCCTGTCTGATACAGATGTTGAAAGGTATGAGCAAGACATCGCGCCAGAGCGGACGCGTCGGAAGCATGGCAGGATATATCATTACTTTATATAGCCTCCCAATTGATCACCTCATAATGGGGCATCTCGACCGCGTTCTTGGAGCTTCAGCAAAACCCCCCTTTCCTGCCGAAGATTCAAACAGATATCCTCCCGTGCCCAATGTGCAACGTATATTTTACATTCGAAAGAAAAAGAGATCTTGTTGGAGCTACCCCATGATGCAAAATTAACGCCCATTGCGAGACCCCGCCTGGATTCTCGCAATCCCATACAACACTAGAAATTTACAAAAAGAACTTCAATGCGGTAGGCCCAAATAGACATGCCACCAACCTTCGTGGCTCGATTTGCGCGTGGTGGGTATACAAGCAGAACGAGAAGGGGGGGGGAAAACCCCCCAAAAAGAAAAAAAAAACCCCCTTTCCCCCCCTTTCCGGAAACGCCATGTGATATGATTTGTTGGGTGAAAAATACAAGAGTTCAAAGAAACGTCATGAGCGGAATGAATCGCGGTCCATGCTCGAAGTCCTACTCAGCACTTCACGCGAGTCGGCATCTTGATCACGCTTCCGACGATTCTCACTGGGGTTGCGACTGAAAATTCGCCGGGGCCACGAACGGTCCGTTCGGATGGGCTCTGGCCGCGGAGAACCATTCATATCCGCCGGATTAGAAATCCTGTCATCTTCCGGTGCGGCAACGGGGGCCTCTTTCTTGATCCTGACGAACAGTTTTGCTTCCTGGTATCGTTCCCCTTTCGGGTTGAAAAGAGGCAGGTGGCGATAGCCTTGTTGAAGGCTGCTGAGCTTGGCGGTGAACGTGGCTAACTGGACGTTGTTGGACGAGGCTTTACGGACGTCGCTCTGATGCCAGACGGTCCAGCGGACGAAGATCAAGCTGGGATGCTTCGTCACAACCTGCATGGAAATGGTTTCGTTGAATGATGGGTCAAAGCCGTTTCCGAACACCGATCTCGTTCGCTTGCGTAGCGGTGAATTGTACCCCGAGCTCCCATCCGCGGCGGAGGCGTCTGTCCCACCCTCTCCGACAGCGAGACCACGCGCTTTGTCGTCCGCTGCGTACATCTCGAATTCGATGTACGGATTCATGCCTGCTTCCACGTCAACCTTGCCGGGCCGGGGAAGCCTTTGAGCCGAGATGATCTCAACGGCGAAACGGACGATTTTCTTGTCTTTCTTAACCTTTCGTTCGGCAGTTTCGGAAGGACTGTCCACGATGATGGGCGTGTATTTCGGATGTCGAAGCTCTTCCGGTTTCAAAACATATCCCAGGCTGTCAGAACCAGCCGCGAACATCGCCCGGTTCACTTGTTGGTGGAGATCGTAGGTCTGCCAGTTCAGCGCGGCCATCTGCACGCCCAACCGCCACATGGGAAGCGGGTTGAAGTTTTGCGACCATACCCTCCTCCGACCTGGATACACCCGCATGAGGTATTGCACGTTGTGCTTCTGCACCAGTTGACGGGAACCGCCTTCTTGTTTCTTGGCGTACCGATTGAAAACATCCTCGGAGAGGGAGAAAATATGATTGTGCGCCTTGGCCCTGGGGTCGCTAAATCCGTAGGCTTTCGGAAAGCTGATTCCTTGCGTATAGACGCCCAGACGGCCGAGCTTTGGGATGATCTTACTCGTTGCCGGAGTCTCGGATTTCGGCATCAACACAGATCCTTCATCGCTGTCCTCGGAGCTGCTAGGTGTCAGAGTTGGCGCGGAAGTCATCGATCCGCGAGGCGTCGAAGTCGGCGCGCCGAATTCGGATGGGCTGGCTGTGCCGGGACTGGAAAACATGGGCGAAGAAGTGATGGCCTTCTCGACGGATGGAGACCGAGTGTTCACGGCGGAGCTCAAGCTACGAGCGCGACTTCGCCCGTTCGAGGCATCCGCGAGGAGTTGACTTTGGTCAGTGTCGTCCGAGGCTTTGACTTTGATGAGGATCCTTTCTCTTAACTCCTCCGGTGACGGAAGAACGTTGGAATTTGGCACAATGGGCTCGGTGACCATTCTCGATCCGAAGTGGTGTTGCATGGAATCAACCATCAGCGACTGTTGTTCGGGATTGCAATGTACTTCCAGAGAGACGATCAAAGGATACGGCGAGCTGTGAAAGGCATACTTCGCGATCACCGAAACGCAATCGTCAAACGGGACCTTGCTCGTCAAGGTACGACCGTGAGTAACCGTGGGTTTGCCATCGTCTCCGTCCCAGCAGTCAATCTCAATGCAACGGCATGCGCCGATTAACGCGTTGATGTAGCCCTCCACGCTCGAAGTTCCTTTGACTTGAAGGCCGAGCAGATAGGTGTTGTGCGAGCTGGAGATGAAGTATTCGTTCAGCGGTCGATCCAACGTGGCCTCGCCGTTCGTGGGGATGAGGGGCGCGTTGTGTGACGAGCTGAGAAAATTTTGTAGCCCTTGCACGTCCATCGTTCTCGCTTGCGAACCGGGTTCTGCGTTTGGCAGCAGCTTGGCCCGAGATTGAGCCGGGCGGGCGTATTTATCGAACACGGATTCCCAGTGAGCCCGGTCTCGGTCTACATCCACGCATTGATCGTTTTTGAGGAACTGCATGAATTCGTCGAGATCAATGTCCGACTCCAAGCCGTGTTTCAAGTTTCGGTGCAGATGCTGGATGTCTTTGCGTTCCTTGAACGAGTTGACAAAGTTTCGATACTCGGGGTACGTCAGGAATCCGTTGCCATTGGCGTCTGCTCGTTTGAAATGGATCGCAATGGTCTGGTCGCTGCAATTGATTTGTAACAGCCGGCAGAGCTGACGCGCTTCCGCAAGCGACAACGTTTCTTCGCCGTCTTGATCCTTCCTTTGCATGGTCTGCCGCCAGAGAATACTCATCCCCTTCTCGCTCCTTTCGCCGGAAGACGAGAGGGCTTTCATGCTGGCCGCACGTTCCGTCGTGACCTTCTCAACGGCTTGCGTCCAGGCATCCATGAGGCTCGGATTGGGCATCAGGAGATGCAAGGTTTTCGTCGGCCGACGCTCAGAGCGTTCATCGACGGCATACATGATGGTCAGGAGGCGATCCTCATCCTGGGGGGCCACTTGAATGTCATTGCGGACGTTGCGAGATTGTGGCCCCCGCAACACTTTGACGACATCGTCAACGCCGAAGGATTTCGTCGTGACCTTTCCGTACCAGCAGACTCTGGCCGAGCTGGCATCTAACCAGAACCGGACGGTCTTTTTCTTTTTCTTGGTGACTCTCTCCAGGAGAGTGCCAACTTGGAGCATCGGGGGAACACAATCGGCTTCCCCTCCTTCGAACTGAGCGGACGAGTCGCTGGTCCGGGGCATGACGATTCCGAGCCCGTTCGGCTTTGAAGCTGACGGCGGCGCATACCCCTGATCTTCGGCCACATCCTCCACGGTGCTGTCCAATTCGAAATCCGAGACTTCACCCATATCGGAAGCCCCATTGCTGTCGCTCCTCCGACGTACCAGAGTCGGCCCGGCACTTTGGTCCCGCATCCGCAAATGGTTGGTCGACGCTCTCCGTCGCAATTTGTTGTGGGCGCCACGCGACAACCGGCGGATCAATCCGGGGCTTCGACCCGCCGCGATGGCCTCGGCCATTGCGCCAGGCAACGGGACACGAGTATGTGGCGAAGGGGAGCGCTCGTGCATCCGCTCGGAGATGGCACGGTCCGACATGGCAGGGCGAGGCAGAATAATCGGGGACGGGTACGTTTGGGAGGGCTTGGCCTGGTCGTGAACCGGGTCCTGCCCCATGCTTGGATGTGGTTTGACCGCGTGCAGTGAGCTGCTCCGACTTGGAAATGGCGAACTCGTCACGGTCGAGGAAGGAGTGCCATTCAACGCCATCCCTGCGTAAGTAGAGGCGGCCATCCGCCCCGTCGAAATCGAGGTCTTGGGCGTGGACGTCGGGTCATTCGGCGTTGGTGGTCCATGGCGAGATTGTTGGTCAGATGACTTCGAGGGCAAGTTCATGTTTAGACGGCACTTTTGGAGGGCGAGGGCAGGCACTAGTTGACGAGAGACCGTCTGCGCATGGTGGCCCGCTCTGCGTTGGTCCAATTGCCTGAGAGCACCGACCAAAGCCCGACCCTGTAGCCTCGACACCGGACGCGGGGGGAGTGGAGGGGAGGCGAGGGGAGGCGAGGGCAACACCAAGGCCGTGCAGGATCGATTGGACCAGTCGGCTATTCTGTCCGGCTACGACGATACGTGCTGGACCGACTGATCTGCTCGAACCGCCGGCTATTCGATCCTGTCTTGTGCGCCCAGCGCTCGTGAGGACCTGCCTCGCCGGGGTGGGTGAATCGAGGGGGATTGCCTGATGCCTACCGCGATATCGCGAGTCCTGATCTGCACCAGGCAGTGGGCATGCACGCGCTGCGCCGCCCTCCGACCAGCTGCAGCAGTCCTATGCAGGTCGGCGTCAAAGCGGATTAACCTGCGTCTCGTCTTCCTGCGAGGCCGAGGTGGAATGTGGGGTGAAGGCCGGCAAAGGGGGAAGGAGCGGCGACGATATGCTGGCAGGCGCACCACTGATGCGGTAAGGAGCGACTGTGGTGAGGAGGTGCACGGCGGAGGTGGGTGTGTCGTGCGTCCGCTCGCAGCGAAAAATCGGTTGAGCGCGGGACGAGAACCAGTCGATCGCTCCCAGGGGTCCGGATGGAGATATATAGCGATCACCTGGCGGACGAGTCGCCACGACGAGCTACAACCTGACTCAACGTCGGGACATGATGGGAGCGAAGGCTTAAGAGAGGGAGGTGGGGCGGGAAGGGGGGAGGGGAGGGGCGAGGAGGGTGGCGGATGATGGTGCTGGCTCAACGTGGGTCTGCTCGATGTGGGCGAGGCAGGCGTGGTCTAACCTGCGGCCTCGTACGAATATTTTCGAATTGGGAGCAGCCAGGAACGCGGAATGCTAGCGTTAGTGCGCCGTTGGCTGTGGAGAAAGAAATTCAAAAAAGCCGTTTCACGCTCTATTCCTGTGACGTAGCTCCCTGGCTCGTGCGGTGTGATGCCCGAGCCGTCGCCGCCGCCGCCGCCATCCTCTCTTCCAATGGATGGTTGATTCATGGCGCCATCCCTAGGCAAGGGCGAAGATGAGTCGCTCGGCGCGGCATCTTGCGCGGCCTGCTGTGCTGTCGTGCAGACGAGCAGGCGCAGCACCAGCAGCTGTTGTGTGCGTTGTCAAGGCTGGGCAGCACGACCGGCAGCATGCGGCGAATGGCGGCCCCGTTGAGAAAGCCGACTCCCAAGCAGCAGCGAACACCTTGCGGCCATGACAGCTCCGACCTCCAGCATCCGGGACTGGGCTGCTGCGAACCAAAACGCCCGCGGCCGGGGTTCCTCGTGCACAAAACCGCCGGGACCTAGGCGTCGGCTTCGTGCGGAGTGCAGGCGTGACGGAGACTTGGAATGCAGACGGAGAGATGATGGAATGCCGTGTCATAGTCGCCATGTCTGTGGTTGCATTTGCCTTCTCTATGCATCATGCCCCGGACCTTTCGTGGAGCGGCGATGGGGCGGGTGCTATGGCGCCTTCGTCCAACTGCAGCTCTCGCCCCTCCCGGCTTAACAACCCCCTCCTCCCCCTCCCCCCCAAAAAACCCCCAAACCCAAAACCCAACAATCGCATTCGTCTGACGAGCCGTGGGCATCCTTCCCATGCCCAGAGCGAGCGCCCCGATCATTGTTGATCACCCAACCTCCTCCCCCCCGTGCGTGCGCTGCCCAATCCGTCGGGACGGCTTCCGCAGCAAAGTCGGGTATCGCAGGACGGCTGGGGTTTTTTGCTTGCACAAAAAGGCTCAATTAAGCTGTAACGATATCCATGCCCACTCGCCCGTGCCCATAATTGCTGCGAGTTGGGACAGGGGAGTCGCCACTTCTCATCTGGGCCGGTACGAGAAGATGGCCCTTGTCGCAGATTCGCCTTGGGACGTCATACACGGCGGAGCTTAGCTGGCTTTAGCGAATGCCAGCCATTCTGGAACACTCGATAAGGCGGCGCACGGGTAACGTTACTATCATCAACCCGGACGCAAAATATACTCGTGACTCAGGAAGCTAAAACTCTTCTGGGTGCTTCGGGAGAATCGTCGAGGGATGCCAGTCTTTCGATGGTGGTTTCGCACCCGTTGAAGAATCATCCACCTCAAACAACTCAAAGCTCTCCTTTCCCAGTCAGTTGGCTTCTCCGCGCCGAGGCAATTAATAGAAAGATCGACAACCAGGCATGGAGTGAAAACGAGGCGGCCCAATTCCTTCACCCGTCACAAGCTAAGCCCGTTTCGCCCTCGTCCCCAAAGGCCCAATGAGCTTCGTACATCCCACTCTCATGCAGTGGTTGGGCATTTTCGCGATGCTTCATGTGCTGAGGGGCGGGTTGATGGGGAAGGGAGTGCGAGCCCCAGTTGCGATGTGACTGCAATCGCTCACTCGTGTGCGAGGCGGCATGATAAGGCGCGAGTTCTCATTTGGCCCCCTGCCTTTCTCCGAAGCTCACGCGATAGCAACAGACCCGCAGGCATCCGAATGGTGGTGCCAGCGTCGCATGCAATCAGGACTCCCCGTCGCCAGCTGTAGTGAACACCGCGCTTCATTAGAAGAGGAGCGGGCGGCCTGTTAACATTACGGGGTCATAAACGGTGCGAAGGGTCGGGTAACGGATGACGGCGGGTGGGATGGTACGTTGCCAAGCCCTGATGCCTGCCGAGAGAGCAAGGCCTGGCGACGAAAGGCGGCATGACGAGTACGTCGTCCTTATGCCAAGCACACAGCCTTAGACTTCACCTCCTTTTCTACGCGGCAAACGTGAGCCGGCCAAGCCGTCTTGGAGCGACGGCATTTCGAGGTGGATTACGAGAACAACTTCGCATTTCTGATCCTTCCGGCAAGACTCCGCGGGCTCATACGGCAGGCTCTCCGGCAACGTTCTCGTCCAGATGTCCAGCGACCCTGGCGTCTCGAAAGAACTTCCGAACAGCGTCCTCCCCCGTAGACGTGGAACATCCCTCCGAAGCCAACCCGGCATCAAAAATATATCAAACCTGCGACAGAATCCTGAAACTGCGCAATCCGCTCACGCACGCAACTCCTGCAAATCACCCTTATGCGCGGCCGAAATAATTACCCATGACTCTTTTCGTCTTAACTGCATGCAATTCTTGCCGAATGCAAGGATGATGATGCACTCCACCTTTTCTCTTTCGATCTCGTTGTGGGCAGCGAATGCAGGCTGTGTCTCGCAGCGATGCTTCCCCACGCGCACGTAATTTTGGCAGTGACGATCCTGGGCGACATAAGCATGGAATGTTCCAAAGCCGTGGTGTCACCTGTCGCGGCGGTTGCACGGAGGCCCGCTGCGGGATGGGATCATGCTACAGTTCAAATCCGATCAGTGCAAACGGGCGTGCGCAGCCAACCTTTCGTGCCTTTCTGGCGCGTAAGCGGCTGCGGGCGCAACTGTAGATCGCAAATGCACTATCGCTGAATGCGAGAAATGATTTCTGCCGGTGTTCCGGCCCCATGACCTTTGGGCCGCGGAACGGTAGATTGAATACGGGCGTCCTATTTGGTGCAAACGGCAGTCGGCTCGTGCAAAAGCTTCACAGCCTCTTCCTCCCGAATAATCGCTTCCTCCAAATTTGAGATGGATGCTGTGCCATACATTATATTGATGATCGAGCGATCGGGTCTGGGTTAAACAATCCCTCCCGTCTTCATGCCATCGTATCCGTGGGTTAATGCCTTTGAATCGGGCGGTTTGAGTAAAGTGAGAAGTGTCAGAGCTTTGATTGGATTGGGACGAAATACATTATGGACAAGGTGTCACGATGGCGGCCAGATCTCGCGTCCGTGATGACCTTGATGGCCACGCACCCAAATGAATAGACTTGTAAAACACACAACACATTATCCGCAGAAGAAAACGATGTATCCATATATTCAATGCCGTGAACATTACCGCGCAAATCCTCCAGCTTGCCAGCGAAATCCTGCGAAAGCATATGAACAATGATGCAAACCCGCTTTGATGGGATCTTTTTGTACTAGCATATCGCCGTGGCATTGGTTTTCGTTACGTCAGACTGAGAAGGTTGATCTCTGTAGGCGCACATTCTACTTTGTAGCTCTCGCGCCTGGGGTTCGCAGACAGGGACCGGTCATTCGACTCCTAGTCCGAACGAACGCTGTACGTCCTGTCCACCACGATATCGTTCTTGAGCTCGTGGATTTCCAAGCTCTCGTCGGCACTGTTGGCACCGGCACCACGAGTGTGGCCACTGCTGGCACGGCCAATCATGTCGGCGCCGTATCCCATTTCGAGATCGTCCTTGCTATTGCCTCCGATCAAAGTATCGGCGGTGTCGGAAGTGTTCGCCGTCGACTTGCCCATCCTGCTGTTGTAGCCCTTTGAATTACTTAGTTGTGTGGCACCCAGAGGGATAGCCCGATGATTGTGGTCATTCGAGCGCACAAGACGGGATTGGTTGGTCTGCACCGAAGCCCACATGCCGGAAAGTGGGAGAAAGATGGCGACAACGGTCGGAACCATGCTGTTGATCTGAGCGCCAATGAGGGTATAGTATGTGATAATGGCAAAGATGACTGACAAAAGTTAGCCATGTGGCACTGAGCGAAATAAAAGACTATGTAACTCACGCGGGATGCACAACGTCTGGCAGCCCATCACAAAGATGATCTGCATCGGACCGAATTGCTTCATGTTCAGCTTGCGACGCAGGTGAATGGCGAAGCCCAGCTTAGTGACGAAGATTGCAGAGAAGATGGCAATAGTTGTGACACTAACAATGTTGTCTACGGAGCCAATGTAATTGAACCGAATCTGCTCGGCATAGGTGGTGGTCTGGAGGCCAATGATAACGTACTTGATGTTGTAGACAGCCAAATAGAGGCGTACCCCGAGGGCAACGAGGGACACAATGCCACACACACTGAGAACGGCAAGCTTGTATGTACGCCTAAGCGTACAGCACACAATGTGGACTTGGAGGACGAGCGACCCGTAGATAGCGGCATCGACGAACCAGTTCAAGACCTCGGTTGCGGTGCTGACCCCTTGAGACTTTCGCAAGGCCGGTCCATCTGGATACCAATGTAGTTGCCAGTTGTAGTAGTTGTAGATGATCGTGTTCAGCTCCACACAAGCCAAAACCCCACGAATGAAAAGAAGTCCGAGTGCGGTGACGTTAAGTGTGTAGACCATGGACCTACATAAATGCCTCGTCAGCTTTCCGGTATCGAGATCGATATGACCGATTGCACGGCTTGATGATCGATGCAGCAGCTTTTGTGGCCAATCTTGCAGGAAATGCTCGCTTCATTGAAAGGATTGTAAGACGTGTTAAAGTGATAGTCTTGACTGCAAATTTTCATGCGTACCTTCGTTTGTCACGCTTCGTCATAAGCACAAGGATGACGAACAGTAAGCCGGTGAGGCCGGTTTGCACACCGAAGATGATGCCCTGGGTGGTGGCCAGATACTGAAGGCTCAACAGCTGGCTCATGAAAGCAGTGACCGGAGTGGTTCCATCTGGAGCGACGAGAAGGAAGGGCTGGGTATAAGGGTTGAAGGTGTTGTTAGCCGACCAATCACCCATAGTGCCAGGACTGATAGAGGAGCTGATCCGCGTCGACTGCTTGAGTTGACACTAAACAGTTGTTAGAGAAGCTGGCAGCTGCAAAGTCGCCCAGCTATGCAGCTGCTGATATCTTTGGCTGATGGAGCGGATTCGCAACCCTTGGCTGCGGTGGTGGAAGCGGTTCAGTCCGTCTCACTTCGCCCGAATTCAGGATGAATGAGCAAGTACTGTTGTGCGGGGCGGCCGCCTAATCTACCTCTACGAGTAGCCAGGTTGTTGACCACGAGATCTTCACCCGTACCGTATTCGTACCTATTGGTCTCGTCAAGACACTGAAACGGAAGATGAGCGAATGAAGGTACAATCCAAGGAAGACGACACTGGTGAGATGGGCAGGAGGTGAGAATTGATGTGAGCTTCCGGCTTGACATCCGCGAGGATAACCAGCGGCATATCTGCTTGAGATGGAACGGGAAAGAGCGACTGAGAGTGGAACGAAGGAGCGATGATGAGACACGGCTTCAATATCTTCCATATTCAGTTCTCGTGGATCGCGGCCAATGGAGAGACAACTCATCCGAACCCATTCGCCATTGTTGATTGCCCTTGAGCGACATGATCCGGCCTTCTGCTCAGGTTTCAGCCGTTTCTATTGTTCCTGCGCACGTCCCGCATGCTTCTGTGGACACCATATGGAACAACTGCATCATCCCGGGGTCCGAGATGACTGACAGCCCAGTCATTATGCACTGTGCTCGCTGCTATGTGTTTCAAACCCCGTCGGAAAACCACCGTGACGGACGGCAGTGGTCGTGTCAAGCCTGAAAGTGAGGTGGGATCACCGAGATGTCTTCTATCGGGTTGGACTGGTCCGTGCATTGGAACACTGAAGGGAAGGCGCAACCCGCTCAAGTTTCCCTTTGCACCTTCCTTTGGATCATGAGGGTGAATGAATGACGAAATGGTGATTCGTGTATGTCCTGTCGATGCACACGTGCCGAATGCAAAGCGGCATTACGTTGCATGGATGCTGAAGTGCAGATGGACGGCTTCGACCTGACATAAAACTAGGGCCATCTCACCATCCCGATCACACGGATTGATGGTCTTGTCACCGTTGTTCACAATTCGAGCGATACTCAGAGTACCACGGACGGTAATTGTCTCGCATGTCTGAGTAAGAGAATCCGAGCCCCTCAGTGTCGCCATTTTATTTCCCTTTACATACACACATGCATGCACAGTACTCTCACTTCTGACCTTCCACTGAGAGCTCCACGCAGAGGATGCCAATATTGAGCGTGTGGCAGAGCTTGTTGATGCATCAACCGCATACTCAATGCAACTTCCATCGAGACATCTGTCGCGCCGACGGCCGGAGCCGCGTTGGGTCATTTGAGACTGGGTGAGACCATTGCTTTCACGGGCGACGGCTACCAAATTCGACAATAGATTTTTTGTTTGGGGGGGAGGGGGGGATTTCCCTGCTCCAACTGCTCCTCGTGTGTCTGGTACGATTTCGGCGTATATTATATTTGATCCATCTTGCCAGAGGAACCGCTGTAACTCAACGTAGATGAAATTGACCACCAGAAATAGCCAACGAAGCTACTCTGGCGACAGAATATGACACAATTTCCGTTCATGTGAGGTTTTCTCGTTGTTTAAGTAAAGGGATGTAATAGAAATAAAGATGGCTTAAATCAGGAGAATTTGAGCCGGATAGACCACTCTTCTCAGCTCGTCGTGCAAGGGACGGCGTCCTCGAGTACGGTTAATCCAGCAGTTCTTTCAACGCCACAGGTGGAGCTGTTGGATTTCAGAGGGTAAAATCTATTACTTCTTGACAGTACTCGAGGAGAGCAGCACACATGCCGCCATGAAGAAGAACCCGCTCGTTAATACAACCACCAAATCACAAGGAGAAGAGATCTGTCAGACTTGCGTACCCAAACACAATCTTCAGAAAGGATTCTATTGCAAAATAAGGATGTTACTCCAGCGCTAAGCGACGGAATGAACTCTCAGAAATATGCCCCGGTCTAAAGTCCTGCAAAATCGCGTCGACATCATTACAGGAGGAAGCAAGAAGACCTAAATAAGCCAATCACTATATTTTCAGTAATGGTATTGGAATAGTTTCAAACCTGATTCCTCTGCTGAAGATGGCAGGGAAGATTTAGTAATAAAGGAAGACACAAACTACTTGACACTATCGGAGTCCCAGCTACCAAGTCAACCCATGGTGTCATGCCTGAGCTGGTTCCTTGGAAGCTGGTGAAGAAAAGGGAACTAAAAAGTGTGAGAAGCATGCAATTTCTCCGGCAATGCCTTTGACTTCAGATCCTCATGATGAGCATTAGCCGCCACCGAGACCGCAAAGTGGTGCATGGAAAACTTAGCAAGGAAATGCGCCATTCTAAAAGAACTTTTTATGAGGAAGAAAAAGTTTGTTGTCTAGAAGAAGCCCCCCGGATGTGTCTGACAATCTGTTTCTCTTACAACGTAGAGCGGCTTGCCAGATTCTCTGGGTAGGCAACCAAAGACACATGGCAACCTCAGGAGGTCGACTCAAAAGACTGCAGAAGCCGGAGACGAATGCAAGATCACAGTGAGAACCTGGTCGTTAACGACGAAAACATCGTAACGGGAAGATGATCTTCACCGAACTCAGACCACGATAGTGTCATCAAACGAACTCAATGCGGATCACCAAAAGACATTATTGGCCAATTATAGCCAGTGGACAAGAATATTTTCGAGTTTCTGAACTGATCGATTTGTCAGCTTGTACAGCTAATAAACAGCGTGCCAAGGAAATGAATTCATTTGTTTTTACTGTTGAAGGTGAATTGAGCACGACAGCGAAGATCCTAACTTCCTGGTGAGATGGAATTTCCTGATCAGTGAATCACTAGTGTGCAGTCGCTCTAGCGTGGCGTGACGCCCCTTCTTCAGAATTAAATTCGTGAATCTGTCAGGGACTCTGTGAATTTCGACCGTAGCAAGCTTCTTGGCCATTAGAACATGTTTTCCATAAATTAGCTGTCAAGGAGTATGGTCCAGGCTGGGACGACATCTTGACCGGGCTTTTACCCAAGATGCCGGCGCAGCCTTTGATCGCATCGGGAGAGACAATTGATGGGGTTAGCATTGCTCTTCAGGGGAACAGCGTAATGCTCGTGTCGGCCGGGAAAACGGTGGATATCGATATTATGAGACTAGTTCATGAATAGAACCTTACTGGCTGCAGAAAGGAGATGCATACACTAAGCAGCCTTTGCGCAGAACTCGATCTCGAAGACGAGGAGTTCGTGGTAGAATTCAGGCGTATTGCGGCCGACAACCATCAGAAGCGTTGAGCTCATGAGCGGTGTAATTTGCGTTCTACGAGTCGTGTGTATTTTCTATGCGAATATCCAATCCAAATACCTGCATTCCTGCGTATTGGAGGGGTTGAATTGTTGCAATATCCTCAGAATGCTGCACGCTGAAAAAGAATATGTTGATATAAAGTGGGCTTATTTTGTTTTTATTTTTTATTATATTTTTTGTTTTTTATTTTTTTTAGCGCAATGAAATTTTCACAGGGAAATGAGACATTTCTAAATGCTGGTTGTATTGTATATCTGCCAATTGCAACGTAGCTTGCATTACAGTCGAAACTCTTGGGAGTATGGAAGACATATTTGGTCATTGTATTGACCTGAGAAGTCGGTTCCGGTCTGCTAAACATACAACAAATGTTTTGACATCATCTACACCGAAAGCATTTACAAAGTCAATGCGAGGTTCAATCATTCGTAGCAGGAATATGTTCGAGAGCTGTAGAGAACGTTCGAGGTCTAGAGGGGCTGTTGTGCATTTTGGGCGTATTTGAAGATAAGAGCCATGTGGATGCATGGATTTAATTGAGCTACTTTCAATCTGCCTACAGACTGGGAAATTTTGCTCTCATTTTGACCTTAAAGACGCCTCGCGATGCAAAGGCCTTTCCCTCTCGCGAGTGGCACCTCCAGATAATTTAACATGTTGGGGCAATTCGCTACAATTTGAGCGAAAGGTGATACTAAAAGACTTGAACGTGAATAGCGTGTTGCCAACGTAGCACTAGAATGCAGTAAAGATGGCTCGCCGCATTAGATATTTAGACACGATTCAGTAAGCTCAGCATGTGGGCCCGTGCGCCGAAGCTTCCCAATGGAGCCTTAAGGCCCCAAGCAACCCCCTTTGATGCTGCACGCAATCTTTTTATCCGTCCGATTGCATGGTCCGGGTAGAGAAAATTAAGACTTGATCCATCATGCGAACCTCGCGCATCTCTCAGGAAACACAAAAACTGGCGCAGGTATTAAAATCCAACAGACAAGTTACGGCCACGCGTGGATTAGATCGAAGCACAAAGAAGTCCGAATTAGATGGATCATTATCTACCACGGCGTATGAAGAGAGTGAAGTCAAGGCAGCATCGTCCCACTCACCAAGCGATATAGAATCAGTGACTTCATCGCTGGGCAAACGAAAACGTGGCAACCCACCAAATCCAACACCTGTCATCCCCGTCTCTGCTGAAAGCACCGCTATCCGCCGCTCAACCCACAAGAAGCCCAATTTCGAAGACGAGGGCGTGCCGAGGGAAGTAACACGCAAAGCGAGAAAGCAGCCTGCAAAGCGTATTAAGGGACCAAATGGCAGCATAGCCGTTGAGCCCCCGCCAAATTGGGAGAAAGTGTACGAAATCATTCGTGCAATGCGCAAACGAGTTCTTGCACCCGTCGACACCATGGGTTGTGAAAGTCTTGCAGATAAAAATGCTTCTCCTCGGGACCAACGGCTTCAAACACTAGTTTCGCTGATGTTGAGCAGCCAAACCAAAGATACGGTCACCGCCGCTGCGGTGAAAAGTCTTCAGGAAAACTTGCCCGGTGGACTTTGCCTTGAATCGTTACTGGAGGTGGAGCCTCAAATGCTAAATCAACTAATTGAGAAGGTTGGCTTCCATAATAACAAGACCAAGTTCATCAAGGCCGTGGCTGTGATTCTCCGGGACGAATACGGAGGCGACATTCCAGATACTATCGCTGGATTGGTCGCTTTACCCGGCGTCGGACCAAAAATGGCTTACCTGTGTATGTCTGCTGCATGGCATCGTGATGAGGGCATCGGGGTCGATGTGCACGTCCACCGCATAACGAACCTCTTCGGGTGGCACAAGACTTCAACGCCGGAACAAACTCGAGTGGAATTGGAATCATGGCTGCCCAAAGACAAATGGCACGACATCAATCACTTATTAGTTGGTTTTGGTCAAACCATCTGTCTGCCAGTTGGTAGAAAATGTGGAGAATGCGATCTCGCTACAGAAGCTTTGTGTCCGAGTGCGGTAACAAAAAGAAAGGAGACGAATCGGATTGAGGTCAAAATTGAGGCTGATGATGGCATACTGGCACAGACAGAGCACATAGAGATTGAAAAGGATAATGCAGGGGTAAAGATTGAAAGTCAAGCGCAGACATATGGGTAATGTCCATCAGATGCCACTTCTTTGGCACCTGTCGAGCCGCGCTTGCAGTGCGCTAAATTAATGATGGTTTTACGGGGACTTGCGGGCTGGTTCCGCCTTGTTTTGCTTGTTGTTCGGCGCCCTGCTTTGGCTTGCCTGTGGTGCGTCTGCTTATCATAATGTCATCAACTGCAGGACAAACTGCGGGTTGAATGCGTCGAGCTATCTAACAGCATAAATTCCTCAGGAATCTAGGATGACTAAGCCGAATGGCTCACTCACTTGATTTTAGATTTCTTTATCTCAATCAAGGCCTGCATATATTGTATTCGGAAGGAGAACCAATTTCATAACATCAAATACATTCAAAATTAGCCAGTAAGCTATCATTGACACGTCCGTGGTCACAATTGCTTCTCTTCCAAGGAGAGATGCGTAAACCATTTTCTCGGAGGTGGAATGGTTCTTTTGATCAATCTGCGCCGCAAGCACGGCCAGAAGAATAAAAAAAAGTCTCGCCTTTCTTGCGACTGCCGGCTGAGCTCCGGAATGAAGTCTACGAGCATGTGCTAAACAATACGGATTCCATCACTTTCAGTCGCAAACAGAAGCCCGTGCCAGCTACTCATCCACTGGGCTTGACCAATCTTCAGATTTGTCGCGAGTTTGTGTACATGAGCTGACATTTCAAGTCGTCAGAAAATCTGTCCGCAATTCGAAAAACAGAAAGTTGGATCGAAAATTTCAACTTCTCTCT
This sequence comes from Acidomyces sp. 'richmondensis', assembly GCA_003545705.1. Classification (NCBI taxonomy): domain Eukaryota; kingdom Fungi; phylum Ascomycota; class Dothideomycetes; order Mycosphaerellales; family Teratosphaeriaceae; genus Acidomyces; species Acidomyces sp. 'richmondensis'. The sequence goes on along the minus strand of QVLQ01000015.1, from coordinate 650,768 downwards.
CGTAGAGCAGGTACCAATCTTCAGCTCAATCAAGCGTCGCCACGGCTCTAGAATGCATCAGAAGCTCGAGATAGTTATCTACTTGACGAACACATTCGAGACTACGCTTTTAAACTTGAGGAATCTCGACTCGTGCAGACCTCTTAGGCATTACCAATGCAAAGTCAGCTGGAACCCGCGAACTTTTGATGTTGAATTTGCTAAACAAGCAATGACTCGATTTGCTGCAAGCATACATCTCTCGGCGGAGGAAAGGCCAGAGGGCCAGTATTCGGGCCACTTCAAACTAATGAAGGCCTTCAGCGAAGCTTTGTCTCGTCATGCAAAATATATTCGAGCAACAAAGAAACGATGGCGAAGACAAAGATAACATTATCTAACTGCTTGGCGAGAATCAATTGCTTAGGCTGTCAACTATAAGGGAAAGATGAGGCACCTACAACGCTTATTCTCATGTCACATGTACGCATTGCCAAGTTAAGTAAATGTTAAGAGCACGACACTCGCTTGTTTTAGGTCGAACTCGTAAAGCTCTAAACTTGTATACACACATGCTGTTCTGATGTGCAACCACTTTGCATTGTTAGGCAGCACACGGTTGCTAATGGAGCTGCAAATGGTATAAATCTGGTATTATAGCTGCCCAATGTGCTCTCGGACATATCCCGGACATATGGAATCCGAATTTTGGCGGCATGTCTTCAATGCGTATTTCGCTGTCGAAGGATTCCAGCACCGCTAGCAACCCGCGACATGCTCCGACATTCGCAGAAGAGCACGAAAACGCTGTTGATTGATCTTCTATGAATAATACTCGTTCCACAGACAAAATAAAGTAATATCACGTTCGAATCATAGGTTAACTCATTTAATCGTTGACGGAATACTGCCTGTGTGTATAAACAGTTTTCAGAATGATTCGGGCTATTCTTGCGCTAACCCTGATACATGAATACGTTTTTGCAAATGATTTGGGACAGTTTGATCGTGAAGGTAGGTCATCCGTTGATCTAACGAATGTTTTGCGTTGACAACAAAAAGGGAGTTCTCATGCGATGCAAACCATTCATCTCACACCTCAATTTTACCCGCAGCTAGGATCAGAGCGTGTAAAAGTGGAATACGGCGTTTACGAGATTCCGTCTCGGAGTGTGGACAATGGCATGCGACATATAAGATCCAGGATTGACCCTCCATGTACCACATGCCTGGTCACTTGGATGCGAGCTCAGCTGGAATATGAGAATGGCATTACAGCGGACGCTAAAACGGGGGCTTGGATGCATCATGTGGTCTTCCGGAATGTAGGGAAGAATGATAGCGTTTGTTCAGAGATGCAAGGTCAGCGATTCTTCGCCTCTGGCAACGAACGGACACCTGTTGATCTCACCAAGAGCGGGTAACTGTCCTAGAATGGCCGATAGAAGGAGATTCTTGTTAACAAGTTTTAGTACCGCCAAGACGGGATACCATATTGCTTCCGGAGACCGCATATCCTTTGCTGGCGAGCTCATGAACTTGCGCGATACTTCACAGCGTGTGATTTTCTCCATGGTTTGGGAATATATTCCATCTATCCCATCTGGCTTCGAAGAGGCGATACCTTACTGGCTTGATATTGGAGGTTGCTCTGATTCCAACAAGCCTGCAAAACAGGGGATCGAGTTTTCGTATATTAGTCCTACTCTCAATTTAAACTTTAACGGGCGTGTAGCATTTGTGGGCGGTCATCTGCACGATGGAGGCACGAGGCTCGAAATATTTCGTAATGACCGAATAGTGTGTGTCGCCACTGCAGATTATAGCAGTGTCGAAGTTTCTGCCTTGAAACTTGAACACATATCATCTATCTCGGGTTGTCAAGATGTTAGCATGGTCGAACCTGGTGATAAGTGGCATCTGATGGCTCACTACGATACGATACAACATGCGCCAATGTTTTCAAATGATGGCACGCTCGAACCAGTCATGGGCATTGCTCTCGCCTATGTGGTTAAAGATCCCCTTCCAAGCTATCCTGGAGGAAGATTATGGCTTGCAGCTCTCATTGTACTTGTGCTTTTCTCCGGAACGAGTGCAGCTTATATTATTCTTCGAGGCCATAGAACATCATGGAAATTGTGGAAACCCCAATGTAAAGGCATTAGGCAGGCGGTTCAATCATCCGATCCAAACGAAGAGGAAGCCGCTGGGGAAAGCTCGCCTTTGTTTACATTAACAAGAAGATCATTTGGACAAGATGGCTTCGTTTCTCAGAATGGATCCAGTTGATCCATGAGCCCCATGGAGCCGGTAACGATAGTCCTTGCTACTCCATATGACTTTATATAGCGTCTTTCAAAAAGGATGTGGAAACATGACCCCCCGTAAATATTCGTCGGCTACTTATATGATTGATGAGAAATAATGCAAAAATTCATTCAGATGTATTTCTGTGCGCGTATGATGGTCCTTCAACTCTCAAAGCTTTTCCCAGGTGGTTTCCGACAATTTGGGAACGTCCCATGGCGCCCAGCTAGGATCGTATGACCAATTGCCGACCGTCCTGAAAACAGCAGTATCCGCCGGTTTGTCTAAAAGGAAGCGGTCAAAGAAGGCAGCTATCTCGCCTTCCTGATCAGGGGGAAAGGAACAATGATCGTGTGGACCGTCTTGGCTGAACCCCTGGAAATGTGGGACACCCAAAGCCTGATATATCTTGTTCGCAGCCTTCATACATTCCCAGTTGCTCCAATCCCCAAGCCAGAGGAACTCGACATTCTCTGTTGAATAAAGACCCCGTGGAGCCACCAAGCCTGCTAACTCATGGTGATCGAAAGGTAGCAGGCCGATCGTGTAATTGTTCTGTGCGAAAAAGTCAAATGATTCTGCAAACCAAACATTCCTTAATATGTCTGATCAGAATTCGCGTATATTTTAGCAGAAAATTAATTTTCACTCCACTTACTCCTTAACGATTTCCCATGCTGTCTGTGTGTATAGATTATGATTCACCAGCATAGCACGACTCGTTCTCCAACAGGCATCTCCTCCAGATCCAGATTCTTGTGGAATTGTCAACGCAATGCGTTCGTCAAAAGCCCCAGCAACCAAGGCACCTTTTCCATTCCTTGAACACCCTGTGACTGCTAGCTTCCGGGTGTCGATGTTGGCTTCCGGATGTGCCTCTAAGGAATCGATGATGCGAGAGACGGCCCAAGACCAAGCCATCAATGCACCGGCGGTAGTTGTCGTATTGCCATAAAGCTCATAAAAAAGGCCGATTCCGCGGCTTGCGGTGCTGTCTTGTTGCGCAATCTCGTCGACGTTAAGGGTAATAACGGCCACCTGTGACGGGATTGGAATACTGACTGCATCGTAAACGATGACTGCGGGAAATGGACCAGATGTGCCGGATACGCTCGTATTGTTCGGGTAAGTTATCGGCACAGAGAAATCAATCACCCTGTTCTGCGCAACGCCCGCTTTGATGGACAATGAATTGTTGCTGAAGGTCGACATAAAAATTGGCGGCTGGGGAGGCTTGTAGCCTAGCTCGTACTTTTGGAACAGCTCTCGCAGCTGGAAAGATCGACATGCCCAGTCCGCTTCGGTACGAACTTGTCTACCATCAACAAATGTCCATGGATCAGGCAAGATGTACGTCTGGTTGATGAACGTCATGTGCTGTGGGAGTTGTCCACAAGATTCAGGAACTCCACTCCCATATTCAAGGTCATTAATACCTGCAGTGGACATTTTCACAGAAGCAAAGACTATAAAAAGCCTAAGCAGTGTATTAGTGAGGTACATGGTGTTTTGTAGTGGCCGATGAACATTCAAAGTCAGTTTGTCATGAATACCTGAGGAGCCATGGAAAATGTACAGTCTACGCCGACTTTATAATATTCACAACCTGTGATAAGCCATGACGATCAAAATGACAAACTAAATTAGATTCCCTACTCGAGTGGCCGGAACATAAACGGAGGGTCGCTGTCCGCCGCGTTCTCCGCTGTCAAATGGTTGTAGCTTTTCAGTTCATCCAAACCTTGCGTATCTGCGGGGCCAAAGCGGGCAGACCGGTTAATAAAATTGGGAGAATGTCAATGGAAACAAGGAATAATAATTTACTTTAGCCGGCAATGCTCAAATGCCGATATACAGCGTTTCTAGCTTTACCACACTTAAATCGATGCCTAGCCAGGATGTAACATGACATTGCATTGCCCAGGTCCTGTCGGCATCAAACATGGTAAAGAGTCTCCGACCTGCCTGTTAGAGATAATCACTTAGAAATCAAGGATCTTAGCCGGCATTGGAGAGTATTCTGTAACTTCCAACAATCCGGTGCCTGAAGAAGTAGTGGTGGTCATGGCCAAGGTCCAGAACATGATACGGATTCGACTTGACGGCCGCACCAGGTTTGATATCTATACTAATTAACAAAGTATTTGGGCAGCCAGAATAATATTTCAGACTCTTGGGAGAATATTGGCTCCAAATTCATTAGATCATCATGTCATGTGTTTGCCAAGATTGAACTCCAAACAAGGGTAGTCCTAAACACATATAAGACCTGTCATTGATTGCCGACACCGAACAATCGCAACCTTAATCCAAATCACAATGATTGAAGAGCTGCGGGCACCATATTTCGAATCAGAGAGGCAGCGTCTGAGAATACGCTCGTTTACTAATGAAGATAGAGATTGTGCTTTTAAGGATAGTTTACGGCCAATTTGTTCAAGTAACAATTAGAAATCCTCTTTATCGTATTTGAGATTACTTTTTTACGTATAATCTCATTCAGTCATTTCGATCTCGAGAAATGTCTACATATTGAGCAAGAGCATTTTCCCCGACTTCTCGAAGCCTTAAACCCTTAAGTCCTAGGAATTCTTGGAGCTGTTCATACCAGACATGTTAGGATATGGATGACTTGAAGGGGATGGATCTTGCCTCATTCCAACAAGCACTGTCATGATCATGAGATTCAGAAATACTGAACGCTGTATAACAGCGGCTAATTGTCTCTGAACCCACTGTTGAACCATCTTCGGCTCCCAACATAGCAAACAACGAAAATTCCTTAGATTCACTGTCAAGCTTCGCTGATTATGAAACAGGAACATAATTTCGGCCTCATGTCGATTTAGATAATCTCGGATGACTTCCTCTGCTGCAAATTAGAAATCGTTATCTGTGTCAATGTAAATATCTGTCCCTTTGTACCCCGTAGAAATATCCTAGCATCTAGTCGCGATCTCGAATTTCGGTAATGTGGCTTAAATTTCTTTGCCTATCTGCTTGCCTATCTTCTTACAGACTCACTCCCAGAGAGTGCCATTCTGGAACATATTAATAAGTCTGCAAAGTAATGTACTTTGCACGGTTAATAAAAGGTGAAGATTGCGATTTGGATATGTGATAGGAAGTCAGTAACCGGATATGCGCCCGAAAGCTTTTTTAGCTTCAATTATAATCCAATCGGTTGTGAATGGCATAGCCTTTCCCAATTAATCTACGTCCCAAGAATACTCGAAAAAGCAAATATTTGAAAATATTGCTGGGGCGCTGACTCTCATCTCCTGCGGCACCCTGCAGATTGAGACCCCATTGCTTTCCAGCCTGGTCAGCGAACAAATGAACAGCGAACGAGGTCCAATTCGTTTATTCGCTTCTTCTAGATCGTTCGTTAGTTCTGTCCGCCTTATAAGGGTGTTCGGTTTTTTTTTTTTTTTTGCTTGTTCGTAACTGCCTTATTGAATATCTACTACTGTTCACGCATTGGTAGCTCTGTTTCTCGCAGCACTTCCGCAGCGCTCTCATTATCCACTAGACCCTGCTAATACCAGTCTTCAAGGACTAAAAGGCCAGCATTCGTCGTTCAGGAAATGGCCTGCCTTGCCGAAGATCCATTCGTCAGTAGCGCAGTTGGCGGTATTGCGTGAAGGAAAGCAAGTTGTCTACGTACGCCAGTTTCGGGTGGCTTGGAGCACTAATTATTGGCTGGATCATTGCTGCGGAGAGCAGCGGAAGCGCGGACAGCGCCGGTCCCGCAGGTTTCTGATTCGCTGACTTGTTGCGGTTGGGGTTGGGGTAAATCCGGAGTAAATAGTAACAGCGATATATTCGTTATGACGACAATATTCGCGAACAGACGAGCAGACATGGAAAATTGTGCTTTTTTTCACGATGTATAGCCTATCTGTTCGTTCTTTCGTTTGTTCACCGGCAAAGGACAAGAACACGTTCATATGTTCGTTCGTTGACCAGTTTGGTCCCTTCTTGGAGAGGAATATCGGCAGAATGCATTGATGCAAGTCACCACAGGAAGTATTTCACGGCAACTTGCAAGGCTTGCAAGATCGTAATGTACGACTTCGGGCATATGGAGATTGCCAGGCGCGCTTTTCGACATAAATTAGAAAAAAGCAGGCAAGGCGACCATGGGGTCTGAATGAAACCTTCAGCGGAGTTCTAATATATTCATGCTTGTGAATTGAAGGTTGAAGATCGACCTAGATTCCTTCTAAGCCGGTTGGAGACGACAAACTAGAAAATGGACTCAAGTTGATCCACCTTAATTGCTTCAATGCTGTACACAGCTGTAAATGCTTGTGGGCATTGAGATGACAACCCTCCGAGTTCTGTCACACTTTAATTTCGTCATTTCCGCAATGGAGGACCAGCAGCTTGATCATCAATTAAGGTGAAAAGGGGCAGCTAGTTTTGCCACTACTTTGTTCAGTTATTGCGGCGTATCAGGAGCCGAGAACAATCAGCCTAGTATAATTCCGTAGAAAACTTTTTTACTGAAGGTACTGGCATCAATTGGCTCCCATGAAAAATTGCACGTAGCTTTGTAAAACACCCGCATCTCCTTATGCAATGCAGATGCAGAAACTTGTTCCCAACAGCCAACGCCGGAAGCACATGACCAATAGTTGAACGCCCAACGTAGCCGATAAAAAAAAGTGAAACCATTATCATCGCTGCTTTTCGTCTCTCCGTCGCTCTATCGTGGGCATCTCATGCACATCAGACCCTTGCATCTCATATATTAGCTGCTCGCTTCCGTGCATTTCATGTGCCTGGTCCTTGCCCGGTCCGAAGTACTCTCCAGATTCCATCTCACTGTAACCATGTTTATTCGGGTCCATAATATATGAACTCTCCATTTCCTGCGCGTACGGTTTGTGTGGGGCGGTTAATTCATGAATATCACCTCCGCCCAACTCACCTCCGATAGGTCCGGAGATGAATGGCTTGTTTTCATTGTTGATATCCGACGAGTCTTCAGCAGCACCGCCAGATTCTTTAGCCTCTAGCTCAGCAAGACGTTTCTTCTCACTACGGCGGCGGCGGCGGAAGAGAAAGAGGATTACCCCTAATATAGCCACGACGACCACGATGCCAATGACGACTCCCGCTAAAGCGCCGCTCGATATACCCACGCCACTTGTGTGACTTTCTGGGGCAGTTTCGTTGGGACTGAGAATGGGTGTGATGTTCGAGGTTGTCACTTGGCTTTGAACCCAAGCGCAAGGAGCCACTGTAAAATTTGATCGTTGATAGTCGGCAATGAGGTAGGCTTCCTGCAGGAAAGTCCGACCAAGTGTGTACTGCGTACTATTCGCCGCTCTCTGAAGCGGGAAGTAGTAGCTCGAGTTTGGGTTCTCCACAATTGGGAAGTCCACCTGCTTATCAAACGCGCCGTATGGAAGCGTGATGTCCACCGTGTCTCCTCCATTGGTTTGCGGCCCAATTGTGAATGTGACGGAAGGATTGGCAGCCTTCAATGTGGCCCGCTGTGAATTATTGAGCAGATAGAGATTATATGTGGAGTCATACGTCAAATTAAAAGCGTCCTCAAATTTCCGACAAGCATCTAGTGGAAGATAGATCATTGGAATTGTAGAATCGATAAATATGGGGATGCTACCACCAGGAAGCAAATCAGTATTGCCATTGTCGGTTGTAATGGCCTGCAGGTTCACGAGGAGGTCTCGACTAATATCCTCATAGAACCCAAAAGTGACGTTGGTAGGCGTGAAGCGGTTCTGATCGTAACCGCCCAGTACCAGAGAGCCGAAGACTGCATCAAAGCGGTACTGTGCACCGGCTGTGTATCCGTACGAGATCGACGGAATGCTGTTATTGTTGTAGAGCGCTTGCATGTAAGAAGTCTGCGGATCAGCGAACGTCGTGAAGTTGGTCGGTCGTGGATTGAGGCCAAACTCCCCAAGCCAGTATTTGCTGTCTGCAATGTTGAATACAATTGCGTGAGTGACGGTGGGACCGCCGGCGCCTTGCCAGCCTAACGTGACAGTGTCGAAACCGGCATCTCCGCTCGTGTCTAATCCCAGGTTGTTTTCCAATTCGAAATTAAAGATGCTATTCGGCACCCACGTCAGCGATTCATTGGGCAGGAAGAGGCCACCCCTGCTCTGCGCGCAGTTCGCAACATAGTCTACAGGACAGCCAGCTGCCCCTATTGTCCAAGTGAATGTCGACGCAGTTGAAATCATGACTCGCACGTCTTGCGCAGCTGTGCCCACTTGGATTGCGAACGATGACCATGGCCCGTCTATACCCAATCGTCAGCGAGCCCCTATGTTTGATACTCCTTCTTCCGCGAGGATTCTCTTACCATTGCCTTCCCAATATTGACTTGGAGCGACTTGTACAGGCGCAGGTATGGTTGTCGCATTCCCACTGCTACTCCTCCTGCTCAAACTTTGTGACCCCGGACTTTTCCAAAACGAAGGGAAAGAGAGCGCATCGCTGACTTGTGCGGCAAGGAGGAAGGTCGTGGTGAGGCCGGGCCCTGGGAAGAACAATGCAAGACGCTTCATCTTGCACGAGAGTGTACTGCGAACGAATGACGACGGGCAGAAGAGCTTCCGGTGTCTACTCCATTTCGAACTGATGAAGATGTGAAGCCAGTACAGCCTCACCTGCGGCCGTGCCGCAATGGATCCTGAGTACGTGAAATGCAACAGCGCCAAGCGCCAGAGGAGCGCTGCCCATGCTGGGACTGGATGTGTCAGCACGCCGCCAAATGACATAGCCCCAAACTCCTTGTGATTGGATGAATCCGTGCCTGGTCCTGGTTCGCTTGATGCTTTGCACATCTGCAGGCACTACAGCCTGTTTCGCAAGGCGCTGTCTGATGCTATTTCCAGGTCGGACACTGCATACATCAGGGCTTGTGGACTTGCTCGTTTTCGGCCTCTGCATTTAATAGAATTCATTGTGTACTCGACACTACACAATCCCCACGCGGGCACGAGGACTTACAAGATTGCTTTGCTGTAGGAGTAATCCACAACGAACAGAGTTCGGATTCATGCTAATGCGGCGGCCATCTAATATTCATAGAGCGCTCTACTTCAACTTCTATTTGAACCTCGCGAAGAGCATCTCAGATTCATAGCGCGCGATATAGGCCCTGCTAACTGTCTTTGCGGTTGAAAATAAACAAGGAAGAGCAGTGCTGATGACGTTGTCGGAACTGGGAAAGAGGCGCATCTGCAGTTTCAGAACGCTCTGGACCCAGTAAACCCGCAAGGCGACATCAGATCTTACGTTGAACGCTCCAGGGCATTTGCGACGCCCGCTCAGTCCTCTTCCTCCTCGCCTTCTTCTCCTACCACGTTGAAGAATTTCAAGCTATATTCTCCCTTGCTAGTGCTGACTACCCGCAGCCAGTCACGCAGTTGCTGCTTTTTCAAGAACTTCTTGGTCAGGTACTTGAGATACCGGCCAGAGAACTCTTGGTGGCTGACCACCTCAATGCGCCCGTCACCCAAGTTCGTCACGGAGATTGTGTCGCCAAGGTTGCCAGTCCGGCCTTCGACCTTGATGCGTTGCTGAAGGAAGGTGGTGAAGGCAGATGGATCGAAGATACGGTCTGTAGTGGGCTGGGTGGCGTTGATGATGTACTGCAGTCGTCCTCTGTTAGCATAAAAGCTTGTGGCGAAAAATTACAAGCAGGTTGGCATGATGAGCTTGCCTTCTTGGTAACCTTCTGGCCCTTCTTTGGCCCGCCTTTAAGGCCACTGCCGCCGGCAGTCGGGTGCTTCTATATCGCAAATTCTCATCTCAGTGAATGTTCACACCTCCCAACCTACTGCACAATGCCGAACGAGCCAGTCAAGCCGTTGGCGGGCAGCAAAGCGGGATACGTACTGGTCCAGCAACCATCTTGGCGATTGTATCGCGAGTGGCTATTTGTGTTCAAGAAAAAAAAAAAGGACGCAAAGATGTGGTTGTCCTACGCCTTTTCACAGATGTACAAATAAAATCCTTGCTCCAAGCAGTCTCAAAAAGTTCAGTGGGTGTTCGGCTTTGAAGCTTGGCACCAAAATCAAGATTGGCCAATAAACGCCATTGGCGCTAATGGATGAACCGTCTTGGCAATAAGATATAATTGGTTTTAAAAGTTCGTAACTCTTCAGAGTTCGATGGAAGCTTGAACACTAATCAGGTGTGGAGTGTGTTCTAGGAACCAACTGTGATGGATTGATTGATTGATTAATGAAGAGGAAGCTAGCTAGAGACAGGATAGCATAAGTTGTCTTGCCAAGACAACAAGTGCATGCCTCAGTAATCTTCCCACTGTCCTGAACTGCCAATCCCATCCCTTTAAAGATAGGCCCTCCAGGTTTAAAGCTTCCGCAAATAGGTCTGGAAAATTTGAAAATGGCCATGATTGCGGCGATATCCTTGCGATAGCTCTACAGAATCCACATATCTGGTCAAAAACGAGCACTCAAGAATATATTGGCACGGTGGAAAAACTGATGAAGGCGTTTGTCACGCCGTCATATGGTATGTAAAGAACACAAACTGAAAGGCTTTCTTTCCTGTAAGCGCAGAATCATATGTGGAAATGTCACGAGTATCGAAATTTCGTCCAAAGTTCTCCTTGCTTCAGAATCTTCACTTTACCTCACTCCCTGTTTGGAGATGACAAATTCATCGAACCAGTAGCCATGGCCAGTCGCATCAGCACTTGACGACAGTCGCCAACAGTGTTCAGATCTTATTTGCGCTTGATCATAGGAGTATGTATCGGCACTCAAGCCACCCCTTTTGACAATGAAGGCCATATCATTAGTAGTAACACACACTGCAAAGCGGTGGGAAGTATCCATCAGGAAACAGAAGACAGCCGTTGAATCTCGGCTATCGGAACATCGTGGATGACAAGCATTTCCTATGTATGAGCACCCTCACCCGCTGCACGAATGGCAATTCTACCGCAAGTCTCCCTCTGGACTCATCCTGGCTGCCATTCTAACCAGAGATTGAGACCTTTTTGAAGACAGCAAGGGCTCATGAATAAGAGATCTGCCGGAGGAGCTATACCTCCCTTGATCCTATACATCGGTTTCAGCATCCCAATTATCATGGCACAGAATACCGTGCATGATGATTTCCTGTCTCAACTCTTACGCCCAAAGGCTTATGCGTCTAACAAATTCGTGTCCAACCTATTACTGGGCAGAAATTTTAAATTCACTGATTCAACATACCACATAACCAAGGACGACAATCCACTGTGCAAGGCAGCGCAATACTGCGAACACGTTATGGACTTGGCACATCTCAAGGACTGCTAAAACAATAGACATTGTTCCGGCAAGACGAAAGGGAGAAAAGACTTGCCACGCAATGTGATAAACGATTCATTTAGTCCCAAAACCACGATTAGAACCATATAGTCGAGAATTTTGGGTCACCTAGATCAGTACTCTGACTGATTAGTTGAAAGAGTGCAGAGAATTACTTCATATGAAACGCTCTAGGTATTTCGGAGGGCGATCGCTCTGCCCCATTTGTTCTAGAAACAGACATAAGATGCTCGGCGCTAAGAAACATCATTTTATCATCATTTGCCGTCGACTTCATCGTGGGAGCGACACTTAGCCAAGAGCTGCTGAACATGTTGGATCTTGATGAATTAAGAGTTTCGAATTAATCAATTCAGAATGAAACTTTCGGCCTGTTGAACGAAAGCCGTGGCCTTGGAATGGCAGTCTTCCAATGTCTTCTCCGGTCCAATGAGATTGGTCGCTGTTCTGGCCTGATTGCTTGGTCTGATATTTGTGAAACCGAGGTCTGAAATTGTTCTTAGCATGCCCAGAAGAATGCGCTGCTCTTAGATGACTTTGTTGCAACTTTTGTCTGAACATAGCTGTATAGCATTCCGTTTTCAACCATCTTCGTGAAGGTATCACTGGCCCTGTGCGGTTGACCATTGCCCTTGATTAACTTTCTAAGTTGTGACATTTACTTTCTTATCAGCCCGGCTATTCCTCACGTATGCGCAGTCCAAGCATTCTGTTCCCGCGGCGCAGAACATATGGGACCGATTGTGAGCCGGACTCTACATTCGAATCCGAACCTTATCATGCATGTGTGCAATCAACACCATTTGTTTTTCCAGTAATGGACCTGACTGCCTGAAAAGGCAGGCGATTTCTCAAAAGTCTGGAATCTTTGATAGACCCCGCGTTGTACAGTTACGATCATGCCCAGTGTCCCCCAAACAGCCGTGATAGGCGGCATGCTACTGATATGCGCCACCGCATGTCCAACTTGACCCTTGCATCAATGCAATTGATAATGATAACCGAAAGTACAGCTCTAGGACTACATGAAACTCGGTTTGCGTGGAATAGAAGACTTGGGAATAGGTTTATATAGACTTCGACGCTATCTTCTTACTTAACGTCTGGCAGAGTAAGCGCAGACAAACTCAGCAGTTGTTTCTGGAGTTCTAGAAGCGAGGATGGCAACACGAAAGGCGTCTGTAACTTCTGTCGAAGGTGGCAGAAGACGGACGGTAGATGAGAGCAAGTTGCATGTTACTTCGGTGTTCCAGCAAACCCACGAACATGCGGTAGTTGATCACGATATGGATGCTGACGAGCAAGTTCTCGTTGCACTCGGATACAAGCAGGAATTCAAACGTGAGTTTCATCATTTGATTATCATGTTCCAGGCACTGACGGCAGATGGCTGAGATCAGGCGACTTCAGCATCTGGTCTTGTTTCTCAGTCTCATTTTCCATTTTGGGCATATTGCCCTCGATTGCTTCAACTCTTAGCTACAATCTCGCATACTCGGGCCAAGCAGGCTCAGTATGGGGGTGGATTATTGCTAGCACGCTCATTCAATTTGTAGCCCTGAGTATGGCCGAGCTATGTTCCAGTATGCCCACTGCTGGCGGTCTATACTATGCAAGTGCCGTGCTCGCTCCTAAGGGTTGGGGTCCTTTTGCAGCTTGGGTCACTGGATGGTCGAACTTCCTCGGACAACTCACTGGGCCTTGCTCAGTAGGCTATGCTTTGGCGTACATGATTCTCACTGCGGCAGCTATTGCGAATCCAAGTTACCAGATTCAGACGTGGCACATTTATTTGATACTTATTCTGATCTTGATCATTTCTGGTTTGATTACTATGCAGTCGACAAAGGTCATAGGGCGCATCAACGTTGTCGGTAAGCCAATAGAATATCATGGTCTATGCGCTTGTTTCTAACCCTGCCGTTCGCTTTCTGATAGGAACATGGATCAACCTCATCGCCCTCATTATTTTTGTCATCTGGCTTCCTGCTGGTTCGATCAATCGGCCAAAGTTCCAGTCAAACGAAGTTGTCTGGACCAGCAAAGGATTCATAAATGGCACAGAATGGCCGATAGGTTTTGCAACATTGATGGGGTTCTTGAGTGTTATATGGACAATGTCTGGTTTGCAAACCCTTTGATGTTTCCTAGTCCAAAAGCGTACGTTAATATCAGCTTAGGTTATGATGCACCATTTCATCTAAGTATGACAGCTCATTGGATCGTTCATACAATTGCTGACTGAGTCAAGGTGAGGAATGCTCAAACGCCAACATAGCTGCGCCACGTGCTATTGTGATGACTGCTCAGCTTGGCTTTTACCTTGGATTTCCTGTGATATTAGTCATTGCGTATTGTGTATTCAATATCGATGATGTCGTAGCCAGCTCACTCGGCCAGCCCATGGGTGCCTTGTGCTTGGAAATATTGGGGCCGAGAGCCGGATTAGTTCGTCTTTCGTTGTAATGTGTACTATGACTATCGCATTTGCTGATAGAAATTAGGCTATGTTTTGCATCAATATTGTAGCTCAATATTGCGTTGAGTTGGGCTGCATAATAGCCGGGTATAATTTTGTCATTATCTGTTGCCTACACGGACCATGCTTACTTTTTTTTCAGAAGCAGGGTGATCTATGCATACAGCCGAGACGGAGCACTCCCTGGCAGTCGGTGGTGGAAGAAAGTGAACAAACATACTCTCACGCCGGTTAATGCTTTATGGTTCGGTAACTCATCCCTTAAAATTCCCAGAATGGAGATTGTTCTAGGTGTTGACCATCTGACTCAGACCTTTCAATAAATGCCCTCTTGGGTTTGCTCATGTTCGCAAGTCCAGTTGCGATTGGAGCAGTCTTCAGCATTGGAGCCATTGCACAATATATTGCATTCACAATTCCGATTTTCCTACGTCTTACTGCCGCAGCAAATACTTTTAGGCCAGGTATTTCGAAAACTCCGGATCCTAGCATAAGTTCATCTGCTTAACTTTATTCAGGTCCTTGGAATCTTGGACGTTTCTCAAAGCCGTGTGGCTACGTCGCTTGCGCTTGGGTGTCTGTATTGTCCTCGCTCGAAGGAGAGAAGAAATATAATTTCTCACCAAAATCTCAGATGCCTAATCATTCCGATTCTCTGCTTTCCTGCATATAAAGCAGGCAAGGGTCTTAATGACTTCACTATGAATTATACATGTCTCATTTACGGCGGGGTGATGTCATTCGCCATATTTTGGTATGCTATCGATGCTCGCAAATGGTTCAAAGGTTTGCCAACAAATTTTCACCTCTTCCAAATTCAGCTAATATTCTGGCCAGGACCAAGAATCAATGTTGAACATATCATCCATGGAACAGATATTGAAGACCAAGAGCCCCCTGCGGTTGAGTGTCTACCTTCGAAGGAGAAGCAGCTCCTATAAACGTGAAGCGAATTCTCGAGCATCCAATTAATGCGTAATGTTGGGCTCTGAGAAAAGTCGACGGTTGCTCCAGTGAGAAAATGGCAAATAATCGAATAATAGTCCGATGTTCTCACTACCGCTCTGTTAAAGAAGTACTTGTAGGATTGGGTTTCAGTGATACAGCGAGCGATTCATTTAGAACAGTTATGTCCTTGCGAGCTTTGACTGCTGATTCTGACATGTGAAGATCTGTTGTTGATATCCCGATACGTCGCCAGATTTCAATTTAATCTCTGCATGAAGATAAGTGAGACCACACATCAAATCTGACCAGTCAAAAACTGAACTATCCATGACGAGAAGATTCTGAGCTGATAATCACGAAAATGTGTTGACGGATAAAGAGCATAATGCTGTATTCAATCATATCTCGTTGAAGATACGTTGAGGCAGGATGTTTTGCGGCTCATCGGGAAGAATGCGGAACTTGAGCTAAGACAGTTTGAGCGCAAGAGATATCTCGGACATCTCTCGGTTCAACTTGTTCTTGTTCAAATCGGTAAACGAATCTTTAACAACTCTGCACCATTCCGGTGTTCAGCGGCGATTATGCGGATCTGACTCCGAAGATGCCCTGTCTGTATATATACATAGAGAAAAGATGCGTAAGTTGTGAGGTCACTCTCCTCAATCCACTGCATGCTGTTCACTCTTTCGTGCAAGTACCAAAAAGACAACCTTTGATACTCTGCTCTACAAAAGAAACAGCCATAATATGGCCACCGAAGGCATTCTGATCCCGGCCGCCCTTGTTAACAATGCTCCTTCGACGGAAGATAGCAGCATCTTGTCCACGAGTGAAGAGAAGGTGGAGGATGGCGAGCGACCAGAAAATGATCCCGTTTGTGAGCCCGATGGAATTCAGGAGGACGAGGTCGACATGGTCAATCTCCCTTACCGGACGCTTACAGCTCAAGCACGTATGGGAGAATATACTACTGAGACCGCAAGTGGGCTTCATCCAGTAACATCAACGAAGACTGGCCGAAGCGAACAATACAAGCTTGTCACCTTCACCACTGGGGACAAGGAGAACCCGAAGAACTTTTCCAAGCCATACAAGTGGTGGTGCACGATGACAGTTGCGGTCACTTGCTTTTCTGTTGCATTTAACAGTGCCGTCATTACAGCCGATTTCGACGCTCCCTCCCGCGCATTCGGCGTTTCGCAAGAGGTCTCGCTTCTCTGCATAACACTGTTCGTTGTTGGATTCGGTGTTGGACCAATGATCTTTGCTCCTCTGAGTGAACTGGTGGGAAGACGTCTAATATATGCAAGCACACTTCTTGTCGCGGTCATATTCATCATCCCGTGTGCATTGTCAAAAAATATCCAGACTTTGCTCGTCTGCCGAGCTATAGATGGCATTGCATTCTCGGCCCCTATGACTCTCGTAGGAGGCACTCTAGCAGATTTATGGCGAAACGAAGAGCGTGGCGTCCCCATGGCAGCCTTCTCCGCAGCTCCATTCATAGGACCGGCGATCGGGCCTCTGGTTGGGGGTTTTCTATCTGATGCCTTGGGCTGGAGGTGGTTATATTGGATACAGCTTATCCTATCGGGCTTTTGTTATTGTTTGATAACCTTCACCGTACCAGAGACATATGCGCCAGCAATTCTTGCTCGTCGGGCCAAGAAATTGCGCAAAGAGACCGGGAATGACAGATATGTCACTGAACAAGATCTCGATATGCGGCCGCTCGGCGACAGACTACGCATCTTCCTCGTCCGTCCTTTCCAATTGTTGTTCTTGGAACCAATCGTTCTCTTTATATCTCTCTATATGAGTGTGCTCTACGGTCTGCTGGTACGTATTTTCAAATCAAATGACACTGAATTGGCTAGGGACTTGAGGCTTTATGGTATCATCCCTACTCCTGTTCTATTCTCTCAGGATAGAGAAGGGGTGCAGATACTCTTCCCTAACCGAGTCGCATAGTGTTTGCTCCTCTATCCGATGCAGATATTAGCGTGCTAACTTATGTTTCACAGTACATGTTTTTCATTGCGTACCCAATTATATATATGGAAGGCAAGGGATACTCAGCGGGTATCACGGGATTGATGTTCATCCCTTTGGCTGTCGGTGTCCTCATGTCCGCAGCTTGCGCTCCTTTCGTCAACAAGCACTACTTGAAGTTGACAAGAAAGCATAATGGCAAACCTCCCGCAGAAATTCGCTTAATTCCAATGATGTTCTCCTGTTGGTTTATTCCCGTTGGACTCTTCATCTTCGCTTGGACCAGGTAAGTTGCACCATCATGGTGTTATTCGATGAAACCTACCAACTGACTTGAAATTACAGCTACCCAAATGTATCATGGGCGGGTCCTATGATGGGTGGATGGTGCGTCGGCTTCGGCTTTATCTTCCTGTATAACTCTGCCAACAACTACCTTGTCGACTCCTACCAGCATATGGGGGCCTCTGCCTTGGCCGCGAAGACCTTCATTCGATCATTTTGGGGTGCTTCGGTCGTCCTCTTCACGATTCAGATGTACCACAGACTTGGCTACCAGTGGGCCGGGTCGCTCTTGGCGTTCATAGCATTGGCTTGCTGCATGATCCCATATGTCTTCTGGTTCAAGGGTGCCACAATTCGAAGACGCTCACGCTATGCCTACGCAGGGGATGAAGAAAGCAATACAACGGGGCCGCAGTAATTGCCGGATGTGCAAGGCGGGTTGGAGTCTCATGGTTGATTTGGAACAGGCGAACACCGTCTCAACAGCAAAGGTGGCGTTTGTCAATGTTCAGCGAGGTGTCTGGCGTTTTCATCCACATGGTGTTTGATTGCAACATAATATGTAGTTAGCAGCCGCTCCTGGCATCTACCTCCAATTCATATTCTATATTTACAGCATCGCCAACGTCTTTGCCCATTTTCGTCCAAGCATTTGAATGCCATCCTGCCGACGATGCTCGCAAGTCCTTCCTCAACGCGGCCGCAACGCTTTGTCAATACTGAAGTGTTGTCATCCTGGTTCAGGTCGGGACCCTGAGCGTCTCGACAAGCTTGGCCATTGCATGTTTCAGTCTGATGTCACAGATGAAATTCAAGAGTTCTGCTCAGGCAAATGCGGAGAGATGACTTCAAGAATCATTCATTCACACGATACGCGCGTCTACAACATAGATCTCGCGTCATTACCAATTCATCGAGAAAAAGAACCGCTTCACGTTGTTGTACAGTCAGCTTTCATTGCATTTCCTTTTCGATCACATTTGCGTGGATTTTCCAATTTCATCGAAGAGGCTTGCGGCAGTGATCGAAATTCTTTGCTTGGCACTGTGGTTGGTAAAAAACACAGAAAGCGATGTTGATCACTCGTCCACAAACCCGTTGCGCGGATGGTACTCCAAGATGGATGGGAGCTTTGGTATGCGCTTTCGGGCTAGGAACTGGTCCGATCTGTGAGCTAGCCGAACAACCCCAAAACAGTGCTGACCATCGAGGAAGTTGGAATGCATTCCGGCATCCATCTGCGGGTTGAGAGCCTTTCTCACACTCAAACTCTCCCGCAGGAGTATACATAAGCCACCAAGATCAGCACTAGAGTTCCCGAGAATACAAGCTGCGCGACAGAAAGCACAGGTTGTGCTTCGATCTTCAAAACACGTGTATCAAGGACTACACCCGGCCGATGCAAAGACATGGTCATGACAGCATCGCGACTGTGTAGAACGAGTTGGGAGATATCGGCGCGTCCAGTGGCAACGAGCTTGACATACGCCCTGCTGCTGCAGTGGAAAAAAGGACGCGCTGCACCTGTCATTCGCTGTGCGGCTCTCACCTCGCAGCACACTTTTAGTCGCACATTTACGTCCAAACGAATCCCCAATGACGAGGTGGAAAGACTTGGCTACCAGCCTTTTCCCCTTTAAACCTGCCACCGCTGCGGCTGGCGCAAATTTTTCGATGACGTGGCCGGACTGTTACGAACCGAGCTTGTTTCCGCGCAGTGCGCTCATGCACGACCGATCACACTCAGCAATTACCCGCTGATCTTCCTGCCAACCACGGACAGAGTTATCCCTGCTTATCTATGCAGAGAGCTCGCGCATCACGGCGCTACTTGGCGATGTGCAGGGTTTCACTCATGCGCTGGCGAGTCAAGATCGCTAGAAAGGTTGGCAGCAACTCCACTCCCCGCTCTCCTGTTTTTCCATATCATGCCGTCGCCCTCCTCAACCTTTTAGTCGGACTTTTGCAACTTTGATTCCTCGAGTTTACACTTCAGCCCAAAGTCTCAACAACCCCTTTGCCAAAACAGCCCTGGATTTTCCGCCGGACTTTATGCAGTGTTTCCATTTTGTGTCTGATCTGAAATTTGTTTCCTATTCTTCAGGCCATTGGAGAGCTTCTTCCTGAAGCTGGACAGTACCCAGGGATATTCCAGGATGCCACTTTGCAGCCGCGAGGCAGAGTTGGGCGCCAGGTATTACTTTCTGAGATTGCGTATTCTCTTTCATTTGCATGCGATGCTCATTGTCATGAGTCAAAATTTGTATTGTTTTTTTTGTTGTTTATGTTGCTGTTGGTCTTTTCACCAGCCCGCCCAGGATGTTCTGCTATTCGGGGACTGGAGTCCTCAACTTTGCCGAAGACGGAAAATGATAGCCCTAGGACACGATCCGATTTCCATAGGATCTGGAGAACTGGCCTTCCAGGCGCCACTTTAGAAAGCGAGTGCCGCAGAGTCGCAAGCACTGTTTTAAGACAGTTGTCTATATGCAGACACTATCGTAGCAAGTGCTGACTCCTCGCTGTGAGATGGCAGCCCATGCCATAACATCCGGCTCTTTTCGGGGAAGAAAGGGCCAATGTTTCGAGGTTGCTTCCGTTGCTGGCATTCCCACGGCTATAGTCTTGGCAAATGTATTGGATACGCCGCTCCATTTGGTCTTTCCACACCCGGATCCTATGATTCTTCTGAATGCAATTAACTACTGGTATGAGTGAATCACGCGATTCATGGACCGTTATAACGGTGTCGTAACAAGGATTCCGGTCCCGGAAACTTGATACCTGAAGTACAACCGATTTCGAAAGACTACTGGTTCATGTGTTATCCATGACGGCGACGCCCTGTGGCCCATCCGACAGGTCTGAACGGGCGGGCTACTGGAATGACACGTTTCTGCATCGTATTGGCGTGTATTTTTTGTTATGCGTTGCTTGTGTTTTGTCTCACACTGACTGTTATTTCATCCAGCGCGGAACATCTAGATTATTATCCTTCTGGATCCCCATTGTTCTCTCAGCCCGGAGAAGTGGACTTGTGGTGCCAGTCCGTTGATTTTGGAGGGTTCCCGCCCACCCCCCCGGAAACCGTGTACGACTGTGCTGTGTCAGACTGCGCAGATACCATGAATAAACCCTTCTGCCAGGATATCCCACCAGAGGAGTCATGGACAACAGGACCTGCACTGGCCAACACACGTGTGCAGTCCTCTGGTAGCGGCTGGCACTGCGAACAGATGACACAGAATATCCAAGATGTGCGGGCGGTCGATCCGTCTACCTGGCTAAATATGTCCCATGGTTCTGTAGGCACAGGGTCGTCGCCTGCGCTCAGCTATGAGAGCTTGAGCTCGCACACCCTCTATTCACTCTCTGAGCCGGATGTTGCCATTTTGCCAGCAGGATTGGATTTAAGTTTTGCCACTGACCCTTGCTGGACTCCAGATGTTCCTTCGGTATGCCAGGGTTCCCATGCTCTCCAGTTTACCGTACCGGATGGAAATTTTGGACTTGCCCAGTCCCAGGCGCAATTCGGAATGCCAATGGCGATCCACGCTTCCTTTGCTGCTCCGCAGCCCGGCACTGCACAAGTGCAGCACTCGGTCTACCTTGACCATGGTCAATTTACTTCATCCAGGTATGCCCCAGTCATCTCCAGAAGGCCATTGCTTCCCCGGACAGAAGGGTCGGCTGTTCCCAGTCAGCCGGCCTGTGGCCCTCAGCGGGTGCTGCGACCTCAGATGCCAGTGTCGCAGAGTTCACAGTCGTCCTTGTCCACCGTAAGTAGCATGCCTGGCCAGTCGTATGGACCGGTAATGCGCCAACAAAGTTCCGTCACCAGTCCGGACCCTGCTTCTGTGTCTTCCAGCGTTGATAGGATCCTCCCGACCGCTGAAGGCTTCCCTGCCCTATCCAGGACGGATTTTAAGGCGCATAGTAGGTCCACCGATCGTGCCGGACAACCGGATCCAGCCGAGGAGTGGAATTCCTTCGTCCATCTGGAACAAGAGGCCTCAAACACTCCAGCGGGATCGTTCAGGTCAGGAAATAAATTGTCACGTACGTATGAGTTGTACTGATCAAGCGCACAGCTACGCTACTGGGCAAGTTCCGACGCAGGGTAATAATAATATGGTATCTACAATGGATGTCAAGCCTATTGTTGCCAGACGCGAACCAGACGGCCAAACATACCAGGGTACTACCACTGGCACCACTTCTCTTCCCGGAGATGAAGAAGGCCGTCATAGGACCCATCCGTTGTACAATGAGGGACCAAAGGCCGATGGACTATACCACTGCCCATACGAGGATAAGCCGGACTGTCAACACAAGCCGACGAAACTAAAATGCAATTATGAGTACGAGACTACTTGCAGCCCCGTTTCGAAACATTCATGTAACACTCTGACCAATTCTACTATCGCAGCAAGTTCATTGACTCCCATATCAAGCCTTTCCGCTGTAAGGTGGAGGCTTGCGCCAAGCAAGAGTTTTCCTCTACGGCATGTCTGCTCCGTCACGAAAGAGAGGCTCACGGGATGCATGGCCACGGGGACCGACCCCACCTTTGTTTTTATCGTGGGTGTGAACGAGGTATCGCCGGCAACGGATTTCCGAGGAGGTACAATTTGTTCGATCACATGAAACGTGTGCATGATCACAATGAGGCCCAAACCTCATTGACTGGCAGCCCTTTCCTGGATGGTAAGTTGCAGACTAGACGGGCCGGGCGCAAGCGCAAGGTGCAAGACTCGCCGGACTTGGAACCCGATGCTCAGCGGCCGAAGACGATCCCCGGACAAGACCAACAACAGCCACGATGCTCTTTGCCACTATATGCCGGTTTCGTGCCTGGATCTACTCCTCAATACTTAGTCATTAAGCAGGATCAACAAAGATGCCAGAGTATCCACCAGAGGCAACAGTTCGTTTCTCAATGGCAGACCCAACGGGATGCCATTGCGAAGCAGATGGAACGTGTACAAAGCCCGGATGATGAGGCCAATTTGCAGGAACTCAGCCAAAGCGTGCAAAAGTTGCGGAGATTGTCACAAGAAGCCCGACGCGGCTGAAAATGGCAGCGTTCGAAAACGTGACAAGTTTGTGGTAGGTTGGATGAACCCTCCCGGAACAAGCCATTGAGGTTGGACATTGTACTTACATTGGTAACGCTTGTCATAGACTTTGCTGGACCCTGCCCGGATCTATTGAGCGAATTGTTCCATTGGATTCACAACCTCTCCCGAACGGACAATGGCCTCACTTTAAGTGATCCGTTCAATGATAAGCCTGATTGGTATCCCGTATCATCGCTACGGTACAAGAAGTTACGATCCAACCATGGATAATATCCTTTTGTCGAAGCTTCCGTCAGGGTCATACCTGCCAATGTTCCATATTGCCCCAATTTTGGAATCAGTGCCTACTACAATGACTCCGTCAGTCAAAGCGCCCCATATATCCATGTGGGGGCTGTGACTGATCCGCGCGGTCTGGCCATCATCCCTTCCGGCATTTGGTTTGGCTGCATGGGTTGGATAACAACGAAGAGCGGAGGTCCCAATGTGGAAACGGTAACCCCAGAATCGGTCGTGATCGAGGGCCAACCTAGAGACTGCTAGCGGAGCGGATACAGCCCTATCGTACACACCCCGGTTACCGCGTTTATGTTGTTGCCTTGGACTGTCTTTTGTATTTCCCAGAACCTTGGCCACAGTGTTTGTACAGATATCGGACTGGTTATAGATGGAAATTGCATATTGCATAGGATTGACAACTCCACCTCTTGAACTCGTCGAAGTTTCGGTTCTCATGGATTGCGGAAGTAGATAGTCGGAATTCACAATTAACTTTATTTTTTTTTTTCCCCACACCATGGACTGCATCAGTCCATGGTGCATATTACGATATTTCAAAAATTTAGAGGGTTCTGTGAAATTCACTTTGGTCAAGGTTCCCCTGTTCGAATTGTCCCTCTTTCTTTGTCCTAAGTGTATATCCTCGCACGCTAGAACGATTGATATGCTCATGCAAAACAGTACATCCCGCATCATCGTCAGCTCCTCGGTGTCTAAAAGTGATTGACCTGTCACGATCTATATATCATCTTGAACACAGCAAACCAAAGGTATACTAATGGCGTGAATAACTTCGTCAAAATCCAATCCATTTCAAATCCAACAGGCCGAATGATATATCGTTCGATGCAAGTTCGCGGTGCGCCTGAAACGAGAAACATGAGTTCCATCATGTCGAATGTCAACTGTTGTCTTGTGAGATTAAAACCTATGGCTGTCGTGCCGCCCATAAACTGCAAATTAAGTGTTATTTCATTCTGCTCGACCCGAAGAACCTTCTTCTTAAATTGAACAATGCTCTCAGGCAAACTGTCGTAGAGCACCTGTCGCAGGACCGGGCGGTCAATCTCCGGCCCTCCGGTAGTACTCCTTTTCGCAGCGCCGTTCATCTTCACATAACAGGGAAGATTCTTGCCAGCCAGTTTCATGACTTCACCATCATAACGGGGATGTTTCTTGAATTCGTCGAAGAGGCCGGCTGCCGTGAGAGCGGCCTGGCCAGTCTTCGTAAGGAGATCCAATGTACCTCCCTGTGAGCGGACAATCAGTCGTGATTCGGCCTCAAATACGACGATATTGACTTCCTCGTTGGATTGAGATAGTAGACGGACACTAAAAAGGCGATTCAGATTGGGCCACAACTCATATTTGCTCTTATCGGGGCGGAATTCCTACAGCGCGTACCCCGCTGGACCAGCGCCAACGATGACAATTTTCAACACCATATTCAGCTCCAGCTAGATGAGAGCGTTGATGGATTGAACTTGGTTCTTGATTTTTAATTTTTTAGATGAATCCAGAAATACCTACCTATATATGCCGACGTGTGACGAAGAGTGGCTGAAAACTCACCGAGCTTGGCCACCTGGGAGATTATGCATAATCCTTCGATTCTGCTGAGGTTGATTGGAGTTATGAGCCAGGAAGCCCCATATTTGGTGAACGCCATTAATCAAGTTCATGCTACTCAATTGGATGCAGACTCGCATATACCTCAAGAAACATCGGCCGACGTAAGTTAGAATGTGCCGATCGGTGTTACACCTTCCTATAGGCAGAAACGAAATTCCATCATGGAAGACCGTCAAGCGGTGCCAGCCCGGGTCTAAAGTGAATGCTTCCAGCCGAAAGGAGGACTCATGTCGTCCTTTGAGTATGAGAGAAGCCGGGTCTGAGCTGCCGCTGCCAAAGCTCGTTACATATCCTTCCTGTTTCTCCCGGTATTGAGGCTTTGTAGCTTAATAATGAAACATTTTCAACGAAAAAATATATGTTTGACATGGTCCATGTATGCGAGGATCAATCTGTTGGCAATCTTTGCCCAAACCGAGGCAGGTTTCGGCTATCGTCTTCGCTCCGAGCCGAACATTTTGAAAATTGGTGACGTATGATAATCAGTTTCACATGCTCTGCGGGATCCGGAAGTTTTGAATACGATATTGTAATCGTCCACTGCGGGGCTGTCAGCACATCGAATGCAACCACTTCCTAACAGCTTCTTGTGTTGCCTAGTCACTTCGTCGAAAAGCGTGATACTCACTTCTCGTGTCAGAGGACCTATTAGCTTTCATTCAACCCGCCTAATCCCTGGAGGAACACGATTCTTTGCGATTATGGCTTCGGCGACGACCTTTTACGACTTCAAGCCAAATGATAAGAAAGGCAACCCGTATCCCCTTGAGGAGCTGAAAGGAAAGGTGGTTTTGGTTGTCAACACGGCCAGCAAATGCGGCTTCACGCCTCAATTTGCCGGACTTGAGAAGCTATACAAAGGTATACATCCTGGTGGAGGCCTTCTGTTATTACAGTTTTCCAATCTAATTCCCTGCCAGAACTCAAACCAAATCACCCAGACTTTGAAATTCTCGGCTTTGTAAAGTCTCCCCCCACCCCCCAAACTCCCCACTCCTGTCCCCTTCGCTAACCTCTCTCCACCCAGCCCTGCAATCAATTTGGCGGCCAAGATCCGGGCAGCAACGATGAGATTCAGTCCTTCTGTCAAGTGAATTACGGTGTTACGTTTAAAATGTTAGGCAAGACTGACGTCAACGGAGACAAAGCAGAGCCGGTATGGGAGTGGATGAAGAAAAGTAAGCCAGGTATCATGGGTCTGCAGCGTGTCAAGTGGAACTTCGAGAAATTCTTGATTTCGAGAGATGGTCAAGTCGTGGGCAGGTGGGCAAGTACCACCAAGCCGGAGAGCTTGAAGCAGATCATCGAAGACGAGTTGAAGAAGGGCACAAAACCGACGCCGGCGAGCAAAGAGGCTACGGCCACGAGCACATAAGTGATGGCATGGAGGACATGAACGACAGGCCGAAATGGTATTTCGAAGAATTTTGGGGAAGAGCCAATGTGGTTGTCATTGTGGATGTTTTTTTTTTGTTAACATGCGTACTCCTGTGCAATGATACCCTCCTCCGGTCAGACTGGCCAGGAAGGCTTCTATAACACTCGTCAGTGCTGAGATCATCTGCTGTGACTGGATATTTTTGGTATCAATAATGCTGGACACGGACTGGTGGCATTCAGATTCGTTATGTTGCTAATTCAAGCGTGTAGAATGCCTGCACGACAATCTTTCACGTTCATGAAAGGAAGGAAGAATCAACTCACGGAATATATCAGTTCAAGCTCCCACCTACGTCAAAAACCTTCATTATGCAGCCAATCATACGTTTCTGTCCAGTAACGCTAAAATCTGGCGACGCGCAAATGCGCAGGTTATATCTGAAAGAATTGGCCATACCCCGCCACAGTATATAATTCGGGAAAGTATTTGGAATGTAAACAAAATTTTTTGTGTATGAGGATGCGCATACGCTCTGGAATAGACGAGCAATCAATCTTTTCCTGAGCTGCAGACTTTCAACAAGTTCACAAGCCTTGCGTAAATCGTCGAATTCGCCGCAAACGCCACGGCTGTCGACTTGTGCAGGTGTACAAGCGAGACGCCACACGTGTCACCTCTCCACAACGTCCCTTATTGACGTCTCTTGATTTAATTGGAGGCTCGTCAGATCTTAATTAATTGGACTATGTGTATCATCTGGAAATTGCCATTTTTGATAAAAATTTTACAGCGGTGTGAAGGTTAGCATTGACATTGTTCAACCCGGCGACCTGGTAAAGCTTCCCCAGTTTTGGTAAATGGTCATTCAGATAGAAAGGGAAAATTGAGTACATATGGTTCAAAATGCAACACGAAAAATTTGATAAAGCTCAATTTCTGATGGATGTGGAACAAGCGAGTTTTAGATGATGGTGGATGAGCTGGCATCTTTTTGGGTATAACATCCACTTTTGAGTTCCAGCGAGATCCCGTTCCGTTTGCATCACCGATCAGTAACACTCATACCTTCGGGGTTATCATCGGCAAGGCACGTTGCGTTTCTCCCCTTCGAATAGACCTATCAGTTCAATCGCCGCACACTAAATTCCATCATTTTACCTCCCACGTCCTCGGGACTGGCGTGCGAACGAAGACGCCCTTCAACCTCCTTCAATTTCCCATCTACCTCAAACTTGAACCCACTCTCTTCGCCCACCTCATTCCAAAGTTTGCGCCAACTCGACAGGTCATGCCGCCACCTGGTCCCTTTCCCATCGCGCCGAGGATACTCCCCAGGCTTCGTGTTGCCGACTTGACGGCCTACTACCAGACTGTCTTTCTGCGGCTTCATGAGCTTGACAACAGTCCGAGCAATCTGCATTTGTTCTGCCCAGGTGAACAAATGAAAAAAAGAGCTCGCGTCGATAATATCGACTTTCCCATACAATTCTTGAAGAGGGCTGTTTGGGTCGAAGATGTCCGCAGCGATGAATTTTGTCTTCAGTGTGTCTTTGTCGTTGAACAATTTGTAACCAAGCTCCAGAAAGTCGAGACGGAGGTCGGACCCGTAGCATTTGCTGCTGTCCACACCATCTGCGACCAATCGTCGAATGTCCTGCCCGAAAGCACAGCCCAGGTCAAGATATATTTGCTCGCCGGTAAGCATGCGTGGCAGGATCTCGGATTGGTAGAGCTCGTGTTGGCCAATGCCAAGATCGAGGAAGCGCCACATGCCTATACAGGGGTAAGGGTGGATGGCGTAGGCTGCGTCTCTCTACAGATCTGCTGAGTGTTTGGCCTCATTCAATCCACGGCCCACCGAACTTACAATGTTTCGAACATGCGTTTCAACCTGTTCGGCGGGAATTCTACTATAGTTTTCGAGCACGAAACGAGTACTCGGTTTCAAATTCAATTCCGCCATCCACCTTTGATCTCGCGAGGGATCAACGACACCGTCCTTAGCCACATCACTGTTTGTTGACTGTTGATCCGCCATACTTGCTGCACTTGAACTTGTGAGAGAGAGAATCAGAATTCTGATCCGCCGGTCAGGTGCTTTTCAATGCTTTGTGGAAAGCGATGTCGCAATAGCAGGCATCTCTCATTGCGTCGTACGACAGTCGTGCGAGCTCGGCATATGGAGATAAGGGAGTTATCAAGTGCTTTCGTCAACGGCAACAGGATATGCCGATATTCCGACTCGACTAGTCGATACTGCTATATGTGTTCTAGCACAACATTCACACGCGTGGGGTGTTATGACGGAAAGGTGCGCGGAAGAGGTGAGGTGTCGACCTTCAAGGGACTGAAGCTTGGACCCGGTGCTGGCTCGTGCCAACATCCCACCTTTTTCATGAACAAAAAATTTGGGATGCTGTGAGTGAATTTTCGCGTGGACCTGCAGCTTTGACTGCATGCGGTTGTTGGCGGCTCGGCGTGTGACAAGTACAGGAATTTTCTCTCTTTCCCTCCTCCATTCTCATCCTCCTTTGTCAGCCACCACATCCCTGTTCGGTCGATATTCAAGCACAATGGCAGAGATCACACATCCCACCATCAAGGACGGCTGGTTCCGCGAGATCAGTGACATGTGGCCCGGGCAGGCCATGACCCTTAAAGTCAATCAGATCGTGCACCATGAGAAGAGCAAGTATCAAGATGTGCTCATCTTCGAATCCAGCGATTACGGAATGGTGCTCGTGCTGGACAATGTCATTCAGTGCACGGAGAGGGACGAGTTCAGCTATCAAGAGATGATCACACATCTGGGCATGTTCTCACACCCCAACCCCAAGAAAGTGCTGGTCATCGGGGGCGGTGACGGTGGTGTGTTGCGGGAGGTCGTCAAGCATGACTGTGTTGAGGAAGCGACGCTCTGCGACATCGACGAGGCGGTGATCCGGCTCAGCAAGAAGTATCTGCCCGGCATGAGCATAGGTTTCCAACACCCCAAGGTTAAGGTGCACGTCGGCGATGGGTTCAAATTCTTGCAGGACTACAAAGACAGCTTCGACGTCATTATCACCGACTCGTCCGACCCCGAGGGTCCCGCGGAGAGTCTTTTCCAAAAGCCCTACTTCGAGCTTCTCTACGGCGCGCTTAAAGAAGGCGGCGTGATCACTACTCAAGGTTGTAAGCCCGCTTCCCTGGCCCATTGTCCATGAATGCATAGGGCCATCCAATTGACCTGCTGACTTGGTACTTGTAGCTGAAAACCCATGGCTGCACCTCAAACTGATTGCCGACCTCAAGAAGTCATGCAAGCAAGTTTTTCCGGTGGCTGAGTACGGCTGGACCACGATTCCGACCTACCCCTCCGGCCAGATCGGCTTCATGGTTTGCTGCAAAGATCCCAGCAGAGACGTCAAAACGCCGTTGCGCACCGTCAGCCCCGAAGAGGAAGACAAATTGTTCAAGTATTACAGCGCGAAGGTGCATGCGGCCGCCTTTGTGTTGCCCAAATTCGCGGAGAAGGCATTGCAATAAGGGCATAAATGAAAGATGTGTATGCTTCGGATCGGGGATGAATTTTACTCCAGATGTACCGGCGTCATAAATGGGTTGGTAAGTTGACATAATGCGAGCCAGCTAGCTAGAGGAATGCCCCCAGAACACGCGGTGAAATGACGCAGGCACGTGGCGGTTTTAATTCCTTTTGACACATCATGGGAAAGGCCAGGGTTTGATGGCTGTTTCTGATGAATACAGTTACGTACATTGCGCTTCGAAAGGAAGAGACATCGTGTCCTCAGAAATTACTTCACTCTCAGGAGTGAACACGCTCAAATCTGCCATATCCGCCTAATGCATATGCACGTCTTCGGCCCGCCGGATGAAGTAAAGAAAAGCTGCACAGATCGGTCGCCGTCATGGGCGAGGAGTAGGAGTCGGGTATCTTATCATCGTCATTTGCGTCACGCTTCGCCCAGATCATTCTAGTACTTTAGAATGATGTACCTACGATCGATCCGTAAGCTTAGAACCATCTCATGTATTCAGCAGAGCGTTGCTAGGATGTGACGTACAAAGCGTATATAATGCCGGGGATGTATCCCAGACATGTCAGCACGATGCTGATGAGCAGATCGGCGCCGCAGCCCCGCTCGAGGAAGACACCCAGCGGGGGCAGGATGATGGCGAAGAGGATCTTGATGATATCGCTGCTCGTTCGGCAGTGTCAGCCTTACGATTCGGTCTTGGAACTCGCATGCAGATATGCATGCGTGGGGAGGAACGTATGCGGCTCACGCGTTGCTTACCTTCCGGTGAAAGGCATGGCGAATTGTGACGAGGTTTCAGCTGAATGAATTCTCACTTGATGATAAGAGGTTTTCTGATTATATTTCTTTTCGGATCTTTTGGAGACGATTAAGGTGGTAGTTCTTCCGTATGTCGCGAGGAAGCAATGTGTGGAATGAGAGATCGCGGCTACTTAAGGAACGTGAGTCCGCGCGGATTACAGCGGCATCATACGTCATCAGGCCATAACTGAAAATGTTGGCGTCCGAAGCAGCTGGCAAACAACCTACTTGGCAAGTTGGCAAGTACCACGTGCTTACGAGAGGATTGCGTGTGACAGCAGGATCCGAATCCAATTGGTTTGGCGACCTATGCTTGAGTCATGGCATATTCAATGCGAAACGAGAAATGAGCTCGTGAAGATCGACTTAAAAGGATAAATACCAACGGGAGGACGAAGAGGGAATAACTCTGGAGGACGCCTCCTGCGCCACTCTGCAACTCGCCATGAGTTGCCTTTATGACGTCATAATAAAATTGCGCCACATTGCACAGCCGCACGATTGTAGATCTCCTGAGAAAAACCAGCCATTGCGTGCCGAGGTTCGGCCGCGAATCTTGCCTGTCCATGCTTGGCTGATAATCGACACGTCGGAAGGGAGAATGAAGGGGCAAATCTGGTACAGAACGCCGTCACATGTTCATTTCATCAGTATCTGTCCGTTCCTACATAAGCCTCGTTGCTCTGCCAAGCGGCATTCATCCAAACGCGCGTGACTACCATTCGCTACATAACTCAGAAACTGAACAATCCAGATCTCCTCTTTCCCAATGGATAAACCACCACAGCACTTAAAAACAATCCCACCGTGATGCCAATCGCAACCTGAATCACCGAGTAACCAACGGTGAAAGCGACGCTGTTCAGATTCGCCGCATCATAGATGGTGGTACTGTTGACCACGGTCGTCCCGTTGGTGGCATTTCCGGTGATTTGATTAGCCGACGCTATGCCGCTGATCAGAGATCCGGAAACGGCGAGGCCGCTTGGAACCTGCACGAAGATGGCAGGCAACATGGCCGCCGCTGCGAGACCATAGCCGACACGGCGCGTCTGCCGGACATAAAGCGACTCGCTATCATGGGCGGCGCCTTCTTCCAAGGTCTTAGGTGACCTTATCTTCGCTTTGCTCTGAATGCGCAGGAATTGCCTCTTGAAATCTTTCCAGTAATGACGCAACCGATCTTCCCACAAATCCAGCACGAAGTTTTCAACCCGCCCGCCCACTCGGGAATACATATTAGCCATCACTCCGATAACCAGTGCGCCGAGCGTACTGCTAACTTGTGTATTGCCCGCGAAACGCCGGCTTGAATAGAAAGAGACCAAGTATCCAACGAATGCAATGACGAGCATCACGGGCGCCTGCTTCCATTTGGCTTGGTTGATAACGATCAAGCACATCGCGAACGCCGGGACGAACGGAAAGAAATATGGGGCACCCATTGGATTAACGCAAGTGGTTGCCGATGTGGCGTTGACGTCCATGATCCCGTACATGGCGGACCCAATGGTGATGCCAAACCCCAGGAATAACGAGTAGATGATGGCGTAGACCATTCGAACACTTCCGGCCACAATCGTTTTGCTCTGCAGTTCCAGCGACGCGCAGAGGACGATATAGCCGGGTAAAATGAGCGCGATCGACGATTGAGCTAAAGCCGAAAAACAGAACAGTCGGCCCCCTTTGCCGTCCGGGATGCTGCCAAAAGCACGCGCGAGAAACGAGGTGATGACGGTGGCCGCGATTTCAAAAACATTGGCGTATAAATCAGAGGCTGGCGCGACCACCAGTTGCAATATGCCCAAGATGCATCCGAGAACGAACGCAATCGGAAGGTCGATCAGCCTTGCGCTGAACGCGAATGGCCCGACGCATACAGCCGCGAGACCATACACTGGGATGCGGAGCCATCGGCTGTGCTTGGGTGGCTTCTTGTTAACTTCGTCCAGCCGCTGAGTCGCCTCTTCCACGCCTATCCGGTCATGAACGACGTCCTTGTAGACCTCGTGGACGTCGCGCAATCGGCCCAGATCCAACCCTTGCGTTACCCTGACGAGTTTGACTTCCGTCGTATGTGTGGATGGATCGTCAAACGACATGATCATAGACCCTGGAATGTAGAGAAACTGTGCTTGTATCTCCAGCACACGGGCGCTCATATTCATGTATTCTTCCAGACGGTGAGTTGGTGCGCCGTAAAGCATCAGAGATTTACAGAGCTTCATCAGGTACCGTTGACGCGCTATCGTCTCCGCAATGTGGACAGTGATCTTAATTTCGTCTTCCAATCGGGATTTGTTCCTGCGATTAAATGCGGCTAAAGCAGTGCTGCTGTGTTTTCGTTTGTTCTTTTTCTGTTCTTTGAGTCGTTGACTCACTTGCTCACCCAACCCAGATACCACTGGGGAGCTCAGACTAGCAGAGGTCCCAATTAGCTGCGCCAGCGATGATGAAGACTGATTTTTGTGTGACTTCGAAAACCATGAAGTCGGTGTTGTGGTGCCCGAGTCGGGAGGCGACGTTGTCGGGGTGGTGGTGGTGCTGAAGTCCCCGCTTAAGTGTCTGTCATGCGATGATCTGCCGCTGTGATTCTGTTGTCCGTACAGCTTGAGGATGGCACCCAAAATGCCTCCTCGATACTCTTTCGGCTGAGGGCGGTAATCTTCGAAGAATTGGTGCTCCTCAGTCGGTGTTACAGCACCTGAACGTATTCCTGACGGAGGGCTTTCATCGGGAGGGTGGTTGCGAGCGACGGTGTGCTTGCGAACAAGTTTGTGGGCTTCCGCGGTGGAGTATTTCCTGGACCTACCATTCTTACTCATGTCGTTTTCACCACCTGAGTCCGAATCAACTCCATCAACCTTAGAACTGAGATCTTCAAGAGGGATATCGTTCATGCGGAACCTAGGCCGTCGAGAGGCTGGTGGTCTTTCGGGAGAGGCGTATCTTGAATTGGGCTCGGATTGTTCCCGTTCGTCAGTTTCCAAACGTTTACCTCGCTCGTAAGCTTCCCGTGCACGTGCTTGCCGATGAGCTCGCTGACCCGTCTCGTCAGGTCCTTCGATCTCCGCCTCATCCAACTGCGGACCGCTATTACCAGAGGATATCCGTCTGATTGCCGGCCTGGGTCGACGGGGGGATAGTGACGAAGTCAATGATCTATTCAGAGCCGCGTGAAGCTCCTGGGTTTGCTGTGGTGACAGTTCTGGCAGGTGGGACCGGCTGTCGTCCTGAGGCAACATCATGTCCCTACTACCGCGCCGCGAATGGTTGGGTGTGGTGTCTCCGCTCACTCCGGGAGAGCCATGGAGCGGACTGAACCCGGTGTGTGATGGGGGGTGGCCTCGCTCGTAAGGTTCATCTTCGACGTAGCTGACCCTCCGGCTTCCCTCGGCGGAATTCAGATCACCCGTTGTGAAGCCTACTCTTTTCTTCTCTCGCCTCCGCCCTCCAGCACTTCCGGGCCTGCTCGCCTCGGCGCTTGACACCACATCACTGGTATCGTGCGATCCGTCCGGTACACGCGCTGGGGATGGCTGTGGCGAGCCCGCCATGTTTGCCACATCCTCGAAAGGATTGACGAGCTCTTTCACCGGCGAACCCATCTCGTGAGACAGACAGGAAGATATTCGAGGGCCGTTCACAGCGCGCCGACTGCTTCACCCATAGATACTTCGTTCAAAGACCGAATATGAAGGGAAAAGGTACCAGCGGTGCTGGTGGTCGACTCGAGATAGTGTGGACAAAGAATGCCTTCGTGGTAGCGACCGATTAGAAATCTACAGGCGACCAGAAACTCTCCAACCGACAAAATTCACGGTGTTTTACGGCCGAAGGAGGTCGAGCGAAGGCTGGCAGGCGAGTGAGGTAGGAATGTGAAGAATCGTCGTCGTCGTCAATGCTCCGTCAGCAATTGGTGAAGGATATACTTAGGTACTGCTAATCCGCGGGGTAAGATGGAAGACACGCGAAGCCGGGAAAAACTTGCCCCTCCGCCCAAAATTTGCTGTACGACAGCGATGTCTCATAACGTGACCTGATACATGAGTTGTGTGTTGAGGATAGACGGTGTACGATGTCTCTCCTGGAACTGATGAGAGACGGTGGCCACTTGACCTGTTGAGACGGAAGGCTCACAAAGAGGGCCCGCCTTTCCGGCGAGAAGCCCATGACGATGTAGCAGCGACACACACAACCTCTCGGCGTTACGCGCAATGCTGCCGCGACTCCCTGACCCACAACACTATGTGCTCGTTTACCGTCAGCCAAGAAATATCTGGACGGACGCTGAAGCAATGTAGGTGCTGTCGATATCACACGGGCCTCCGTTCCAAGGCGGGAACCGGAGGGTGCTTTGCACCAGACTCTGGTCCGTCGTACCGTAGCTCGAAACTCGAACACGCGGCAACTTTCGCAAACTCGCACACTCGCGCACTTGGCACGACCTTGTCCTCGATACACGACCGCCGGAATGCGATCTTGAGCATGCCAGAAGCAATGAGTCGCACAGGTTGGGCAAGCGAGAGGAAAAGACCAAAGTCCTGGGAGGACTTGCAGGCGAACACTGCACCTAGAGGAACTCCACTGTTAAGGCGCTGGCGACTCATCCAGCGATCACATGCGAGTAACACCTACCCAGCGCCGCGCCCATATGAACGGTTGAGGTGTGCTTCAGTGGGTCGGACGTGATGGACAGCGAGTAAGTGATCAAAGGCTGAGATAACAGCGACTCATTCGTCTCGGCTTCGCCGCGTTGGGACCAGACTCCCAACGGCCAGTGTGGCCTGTGGATGGCCTGTGTGTGCCATGTGTTGCTATCTCACCCATGTATCCCATGTATCCCATGTATCACATGTTTGTACAGTAAAAGGGGGTACACAAGAATAGAAATCGAAAGAGAAATACCAGAAGACAAGCTTTTCGGGAAGGGCACAAGGACAGGGGGGTTCAGGAGCAGTGTCAAAAGCTTGCTTCTAGAACGTCTTTTTTTCGTTCACCGTTCCGTTCAACATCTTGATTGTTTCATCAAGGGTCTTCGCGAGCCTCAGGGCACTGCCATGTGGGCTTTTCTCGTGTCATCATTGATTCTCATTTATAGTTCGGTCTTATCTATCCTATCTTGTTCTTGGCTTTTGCGATTAGGAACCCATCCATGCCAGCCAAATTGCGCTGGTTGCAAGTTGGAACACCTTAACCGCCCCAAAACCCCAACCAGCGCTCTAGTATCGTAATACCTGTTGCTACCGATCCTTCGGTGAACGTTGTCTCGAACAGCACATAACGTCTATAATTGAAGCCGACCTTACCAACTCAGTCATCATCTACACCGCTCCGCAACCCAGACCGTCTTCGGTGACTCGTGCATCCATCTGTACCCAAGGGGGATATGGACATCTTCACCATGCTGCCATGTATCCCTTGGTGTCCAGCGGAGAATGATGGAGGGCAAACGGATACTATTCCCACCTTGCCTTTCCATGCCTTTCCGTCCCGCTGGCATCGGAACTGCTCCCTCCATAGCCGGAATCGCGGCCGTCGTCTTCGTCGTCGACAAAATCAATGTCGAATTCGGGTTCTTTGCTCGCCCCTCCTTCGCATTCAGTGTAATCCACGCCGTCGCCATCGCCGTTTCCCGCTGCGGTACCCGCCCAGTCTTTTTGCTCCGCAGCGCGAGTGTTCCAGCGCAAGGTTCGCGAGATACTATCAAACCATTCTAGTGGATGGCCCATGACGGTTGGAAATGGGTATTGAGAAGCTCGCACGACGACTTCGTCGCCGCGGCCCAGCTCAACACGCCCTTTGCCGTCAAAAGACACAAATGCTCCCCCTCGCCCTGTCGCGGGGATCGAGACTTTAAGTGCCATATCGTCATTCAGAAGCATGGGTCTGAAGGACAAGGTATGCGGGCAAATGGGCGTCAACAGGATGGCGGGAATATCTGGATGGACTAGAGACCCTCCCGCAGACAGGCTGTATGCCGTGCTCCCAGTGGGCGTAGAGAGAATAACACCGTCAGCACTGATACGAGTCAGGAGACTGTCGTTTGCGTACAGGTCCAGTGATGAGATGTAGGAAGATGGACCACGGTCAATCACCAGCTCATTTAGGACCTCATGAGTCTCCCCTTCGATTTTTGCGTCCTGAGGATCCAGATGCGCTTCGCCCTGGTTAGCCGTCATCGTATTGAGACTCGCGGAGGATTGACCTGCAGATGTCGACACCGATGCGGCAGAGCGATAGACCGTACAAGTGAAACGCATTCGCATGTTGATGCGCATTCCTTCATCTCCCATAGTCCGGTTGAGCTTGTCCTTGTACTGATCAAAGTCAAAATTGGTCAGGAATCCTAAAGAACCGAGCGAGAATGCCAAAACCGGTGGTACGATGCGTTGAAAGAGCCAGGATGTGAACAACACGGTGCCGTCGCCGCCGAGGGTAATGACGAGATCAAACATTTCCGGTTGTTCTAAGCAGAGCGCGGGCGTCCAGAAATGCAGCATATCCTTAAACCGTTCGTCTTGAGCTAGCAGTGCTTCCGTATCGAAACGCTTTGATTTGCGCAGCTTAGAGTCTACCCAAACATTGACCCCAATGTCCCTGCCATATCTTGGTGTAGCTAAGAGCCACGCCGTCAATTCTTTTGTGAGAGTGACCAGGTTGTTATCCCGAGCCTTGGTGATAATCATGATATTCTTTACCGCTCGCTTGAGCGGCCGTCGTTGAAGTTGTCGGGAAACTTCTCTCACACTAGCCGCGGTTTGCATGAGGCGACTATGGCTCAATTGGTCGTCGGCCTTGATCTCCTCCAGCACCTTCTCGATATCCACTGCGTCACCAAACCGCTTGTGGAAAAAACACGGGCTTGTCAATGCCGCTAACCGCGCAATGCTCGGAGTGTTGGAACGCAGGTTGAACTCGGATAGCGCGGCCGCCAATTCTTCCTTCGACTTGCGAGGTGTCCTGGTGCGTTTCTCTTCCATTTCCGCCTCAGCGGCCACCTGGGCCGCGAGAACTTGCGGGGCGGGCATCGGTATTGCATTTGCGCCGGTAGAAAAGCGTCTCGGTGTTGCATCTAGTGCAGGAAAGCCATCTGGTCGGTCGAACGAGTCCCGCCGGATAGGGGTCCGTGATATCGCTTCCGCCATAGCACCTCTCCCACTACCGATGCGCTCACCGATGTTGGGCGTGTTGGGCGCCGTGCGCACTCCACGCTCATCCATGATCACGTTCCAAGTTCGTTGCCCTGATTTTTCCCAACCAGTGGGTGTGATCAGCAAGCACAGCGGTCCAGTTAATGACCGGCGTTAACGTCACCGGCTCGGGGCTAGATATGCGATCGTATGCCGTTTCATAATTGCCGAACGGTATGCGCGTGGTGATACGATGAGTAGTAAATTGCGCCGGCGCTCATGTGACGCCTGGGGGAAACGATGGACGCATTGCGATGGACGGGAAAAAAGGAAGAGGAAGCGGAGTGAGGAGGCTTATTATTCAACCTGCGGTCAACAAGGGTTTGGGCGGCGGCCGTTTCGGCGAGTTTCCAGTCTTCAACACGGGCTCTCGGCAAAACTGATGTAACGTCTTTCGGCGCCCGTGGCTTTGAAACGGGAGAGGGAACGCCTTACGGCCGCGCCTGCACGACGATGCGGACTGGACAAAGTGGAAGCTGTCACATTTCTTCACCGTGCTCATTTCCTGCCACTTGCGCTGGATGGTGGCTCGCGGGGTTAGAAACGTGGCACACACGGCGTTTGAACGCATATTCCGCGACATTGGCAAGGATAAGAAGGTCCCACGTTTCGAGACAATTCAACCCGCGACGACGTAGTGTTTTGAACTTTCTATGGTCCTTTTGCAGGCACAAACAGGAGTAATAAATTAAACCAGGTTGAAAGACTAACTAGGGGACAGTGTGACAGCCCGATATGCCTCAACACCACCACCTTCTGTGCAGATACTAGAATCGCCAATCGCAGGTCGGGTATCATTGGTCGTAGACATCATTCTGTTGCCTCGTAAACTGGATAAATTAGTGAGCCCTCTGGTGTCTATGCGCCACATCCTCTTAAGAGTTCTGCTTGTTAAGATCCGACTCGACGCCACGCTGGAGCGTTTTCCCCGTATCGTGCTGAGCCTGATACTTCTTCTCCGCCTCACGATCGCCCGTAAGGCCAGCAACCGCACCACCCACGGTTCCCCGGACGCGGTCGCTGACGCCTTGGCCGAGATCGCTGAGCTGGCCCGCGGCCTCCCGCGCCTCTCCTTGAGCACGCTGATCCTGTCCCTCCTTCTTCATACCCTCTGATCCTATTAAACCGCCCACGGCTTCTTTGGCTGAGCCGATGGTCTGGTCCCAGGAGCCGGCTTGGCGATCTGGGTCATTCCTGAAACAACATGTTAGCTAGACGGACTAAGAAGAGTTTAAGTCCGGGAAGTCTGTTACATACTTCGCGACGCCACTTGGTCCGACGGAGACACCACCAACTGTGGCCCCAGCATGTGACATATCGTTCTTCATGGCCGCCTCATCTTGTTTGTTTTGGCCAGCTTGCTTGTCGGCATTGCTGCCAGTAACTGCACCAAGAGCAGATTGAGCGAGACCCGTAGCCTAAGACGGCGATGAATTAGCGATTGGACCCCATGCGTGTCGTCAGAATCGATTGCAGGAACGGCTCACCTTGTCAACGTAGCTTTGGAGAGTGCTGGTATCTTTGTCCGACATGCCTGCGAATATAGCGGTCTGATGGGTTCGGAACTAAGAAACTTTGTCGATTCGGTGCTGTTTTGTGTGATGATGGATGCGTTCTGGCAAAGGGAATGAGTAGGAAATCAAAGGCAGGCTGTACACATATATATGTCCGCCTATACGCCTCTTTGGTATCCAGTATAATTCACATGCGCGTGACGTCATAAGTTAGAGAATCGCTTTGCAGGGGTGTGCAGCTTTCGTCCCTATTACGAAAGAGGCACCAAGTGACTTGCCACTTTTGGGCCACATGGTCGGTTTAGTCGTAGGGATACTCCCAGGAACATGCACTGGAAAACTATGACGCATGGTCTACCGGACTGGAAATTATTTCGGACATGCTGGCCAGACATGCGGAATCTCTCGCTTTCGCCCAGAACTGGCACCATTAATTGTGATGGATACGCGGCCCTGGGTTTTGTCCAAACCACGCATGAGGGGATGTTGCAAGTAAACTTGTGATTTCGCCTGCTATTTTACACTTCACCACACTTAAAATGTGTGCAGAAGTTCCCAGACCGATGAATTGACATGTGACCTCGTAGTTCCAAATGTTAACCAACTTTCACCGTTCCCAAGATTTTGACTGATCAAATTTCTTCGTGTCCAACCATTCTGACGTAAAACTCGCTGAAGTGGAATATGAAATATCATGAAAGAGCAGCAGCTGTATCCCAAACACCTGCAAATGGTAATTCATCGCTCGGCACAATCTCAGCTGGCATGACGATTCCTCTATACACATCGATTGTGCCGCCCGAGCTGCTCACTGAGCCCCAATCGCCATTGACGAGGTCATCCACACTGCTCGTAGCTTCGTCCGTGGAGAACGACAGCAGGCTGTCTGGATGCCCATTACTTGCCGTCAGCCCAGACGCGTCACTAGTGTTGGTTTGAGTTTGGCAGAGAGCCCATAGATCGCTATCCCAATCCGTCGTACTTCCAATAGCTGTCGTTGAATGATTAGGATGGATGCCCATAGCTGGGGAGTCAAGCAGAGCATCGATTGCAGGTCCGCCGTAACAGGCATCGTAAATATTTGTCGTGCCGTTGTCCAAACTACCCAACAATTTCTCCCAATCCGTAGGCTGCGGCTCTGGTTTCACAGGTTGCGAGATGTGGTTGTGAGACCCCGTGAAAGTCTCGTTATCAAAAGAAAGGTAGTCTAGATTCGGGAAATTTGGCGTCTGCATCTGTGGGCGAGATGCTGGCTTCAATGACGCCTGTTGTCTGGCAGGGGGCTGAGGTGGTGGCGGTTGTGGCGGGGCCGAAGGCCTGGAAACGACGGAAGGAGTCCTGCTACACATGCTTATTGGGCTTCGAGCAGGTTCCGAGCGTGAGATCGAAGCGGGGTTGTATCTAGGTTGCGGCTGAAGAGACGGTTGGCTTTGGCTGGCTACACCATTGGGATGTAGACTTATCGCGTGGATGGTCGCTCTGCGATGATCAGGCGAAAGCTCCGATCTTGGAGTTTTGGACGAAACTCCATTGGTGATGCGTGACGCGATAGCTTTTAACTGCTTGCGAGTGGATGAGGAATTGGGGGCTGAAGGTGCAGAAATGGACGGGTCCGAGTTGTGACGAGATACTGTATGATGAGGGTTTACAACAGGAGGAGTCGTAATTCTGGGTATCTGTGCCGTGGATTGGGGAAGAAAAGATCGAGCTACGCGAGCAAAATCGGCCGTGCATCGAGCCTTGGATTTGCTGAGAATGCCGATGACGGCGGTGATCATCTTCTGGTTATCCTTTAGGATTTTTGAGCTAGGATCCAGATCAAGCCCCTGGAACAGAAGTCCGAAGCCGGTGAAAACGAGCAACTCGTCCTGGTTCAAACAGAACGAGAAGCTCATTCCACGCTCTTCAAGGAGTTGCAAGATTTGAATCATATGTTTGCAAGAGCTGGCGAGCTTCATCATGGCAGGCGACGAGTTGCTGGTTAGTGAAGCACAGGTGACAGGTCGATAGATCAGAGCGCGAATGTAATGATACGTGAGGGACAAGAGTGGGGATCTGCTGCTGATGGTGCCGGTGCTTGGCTTATCTTGGGCGAAGTGTAATCGAAGATGTGGTGCCAGGGAATTGCACCAGGCATCAAGGTCGTCCGAAAGATCTGCCAGCTTCTTCATGGACAGTTCATAAGAAGTCTTCGCTGGATACACTTCTTCCAAAACTCTCGTCAAAATGCGGGCAGCGCGGAAAAGTGCGAGC
Source organism: Acidomyces sp. 'richmondensis' (assembly GCA_003545705.1). Classification (NCBI taxonomy): domain Eukaryota; kingdom Fungi; phylum Ascomycota; class Dothideomycetes; order Mycosphaerellales; family Teratosphaeriaceae; genus Acidomyces; species Acidomyces sp. 'richmondensis'. The sequence goes on along the minus strand of QVLQ01000015.1, from coordinate 609,761 downwards.
GCACTCGACAATTTGGTGGATTCGCCAGGCAGCGTGGGCTGAAAGCCACGCTCGGTGACGTATTCATCGTCGGCATCCACCGGGTATTCGCAGTGTACATCCTCATCCTTGAGATGCTTGGGCAAGCCGAGCAATACAGCAGTAAAGCTGTCGACGGTATACAACGTCCAGAAGACTTTCTTGCGCGTCTCCGACGTCAGCGTGCCAAGAGCAAAGCGCTTCTGCGATTGGTGCAACCCCAACCGAGCCGACAGCGTCGTCGAGAGGGCCTTGTAGGTGAGCAATCGCGTAAAGTCACCTTGCTGAACGCAAAAAATTTGGGCCAGGATAAGAGCCTGCAGCGTGGCCAGGGAATTCTCTGTGAGGATTGCATCGATGGCGGCTCTCCACTGAGCCTCAAAGCTCTCCAGATCTGCAGAAGCCTTTGGACCATAAGACAAAGCCGCGATTCCAAATACTAGGTTCAGCTGAGCGATCGCAGTCTTGTCGGTAACTGCGTCGGCATCGGCAACGTACTTCTCGTAAAGGCTCAAGAAGGTCGGGCGATGAAGCACCGGGAATAACGGGGCCCATTCCTGGAAAAAGATATTCACCAGCTGATCGGATACTAATCGCGGCGGCGCCTTGAATACCACTGGCGAAGCGGGGCCCGATGGCGTGTTAGATAGTCTTCGCAGACTGCTCGAGAGGAGGTGGTCCGTCTTAATATCGATGGTAGATCGCCCGCCTTCTTGCACTCGGTGTTTGAAGGCTTCGATAAAAGTTCGCACGCTCGAGGTGCCCGAGAAGTAGGAGTCGGCGCCGTCTCCAGCGCCGGAGAGGAGGCAAGGGGACTGTTGCACCTTGAATACCTCGTCCTTTTCCGGCGTTTCCGGCTTGGTGGCGCCCGACTCCAGCGAGGCTGTGGACGGCCGACGCGGCGAAGGCAGTTGGATCGCCTGAGAGGATTGCGAGTGTATACGCGAAAGCATGTCGATTTTCTCGTCCTTTTCGTCCAAAAGCTCCTTTAACTCTCGAACTTCCGCCTCCAGTCCCCGCACTCGCTCCTCGAGCGATTCCGTGTATCCCCGCGGAAACGCTCGCCTGCTCAGCTTGTCGCTAGTCTTACATTCAAAACCCACGTTCGCACACTGCGAACAGCATGGTCGCATGCCGTCGCACCGTATCTTCTTGCTCCGACACCTATCAGTGCGTTAGCGCATTTCCGCCCTATCGTCCGGAAGACCGAACGGCCACCCACCTGTCACACGCTTGCGCGATCCTCGCCTGCGCGCTTGCGCCCACCTTGATCACCTTCATCGGTAGAATGCCTGGCATGATGGCCGGAAGCAGCCAGACCGCGTTGGACCGTCCGTTCAGTCTGTCCGGTCGCGCGCTCTTGCGGAGGGAAACCGCCGACCGTGAGGGGCGACTTCACGCTGGCGACGATCCGACCGTTCATGCGCTGTATCCGTTGTCGAGATCAACCAAAGCGTAACAGCCGCGCGCGAAGGCAATATCTAGGCGCTGAAACCGAAGGTCGAACAGGCGAAGAGTCGAAGGGGCTGTGGAGCATTTCTTTTGCCTGGCCCGGCCGGAGTGGAAGAATCCGGGGCAGCCACGCACCCTTGCCCAGACGAAATGCGCGCTAGGAATTGCTTTGGGGGAGAGGTGCTTCACCCGATCATGGACGGAGGGCCCGGGTTTTTCCCGTGGACTTGCGATTGGTTCTGGAAAGGAGGGGTGTGGAGAGTGACGCGAGCCCCAGCTTCATCATCCCCGGTGGCTCGTCTCGCGAGCGAATGAGAGGAAACGAGCTTCCAGTTCCCCGACGTCCTCATGATCCCGAAAAAAAGTGTGGCTTCAGTTGTACGCGAGAGAAGAGAGAGAACAAAGGGGGTGGTGGTGTTGCGCGCTGACAAGCTGTGGAACGCAAGTGACGACTGAGCCGATTCCGAGGCCAAAGAGAGGCGTGCCGTTAACGTGACGTAGTGGCAGACAAGGCGGCATCATGGCAAGAGAGCTAGCGACATAATAATGGAACCTCGCGCCGACTCGATCAGTCGATCAGCAACGCCCTGGATAAGCGTTCTCGAACAAACGAACGAACTATGCGGGCGCTCAATCTTACCGAGAATGCGGGGTGGACTGGCCGGGAAATAGGGCAGATTGGTGAAGCTCGACGTGCTATTTGTCAAATGGGAAGAGATGGTGAAGTACCCCATGGGCAAGTGTAATTCTATTGACCGGATTTCGCTACGGCAGTCGATCCCTGCAGATTATCTCACGATAGATATGAGGTGAGGTATCACACACTGCGCGCTCAATGAACCAAACGCAAGGCAAGGCGGGGTACAGCGTGCAGTCGCCATGCTTTCCAATTCAAACCTTCCACGCACTCGGGAAAGGCCGTCTTGGTGGAGTTGATCATCCCTGGCCTTGGGCTGACCTCCAGTTTCAGACATCGGCTAGGGCTTAACCTGGCACGGTCGTTGATGAAGAGGCGATCAGTCGTTCCGGCATGCTCGTCGTTGTATCACTGCGGTATTGCATGATGCTGAAGAGGGAAAAGCGAGGCGAGACAGTCAGGATCGTGCATCGTTCTGCATCCCGATTCATCTTCGTCAACGTATGCAGCCTGGCTTTCGCTATGAAAAGTCCTCTTGATCCTATTTGTTTGACGAACTAGTCATTTCTGCCAGATATTGTTGTACGACGGAACTTTCGGCGAGCTCCAATTTCTGGTTTGGAATGTCCATTATCAGCATTCGGGTCTTGAAGTGTACTGAACGCGAACCAAAGGGTTGTTTCATCAATTCTTCGGATCACGCGAACAGTATGCGCTCCGTCCCAGGCGCTCTACCCTCTTTTCAGATGCCTCCACATTTCTCAAGGGCCAACGCCTCATCTAATGCACACATGCTTCGTCAAATGCAAAGGCCGATGAAATTTACATCACTCACCTGCCTTTCAAAATCTTCGTATGCCAGCTCCAGGAGTTCGAATTCAAGTCTGCGAAGCTGCTTAGCTTGTTCAAAGATTCGATCTCTTATCGCAGTGTTGCCTCCGTGCTCCGTATTCTCAACATCGTCTTGTGAGTCATGCAAAATTTTCAATTGATCGAAGATGCGCCGTTGGAGTATGGCGACGGCGCGTAGACGGTACACGTCCCACAATCCGCTTGTGCCGAGGACGCTGTGTAACTGTGCCGCACCACCCGTGAGCTTCTGGTCTTGGAAAAAGGCATGAACCTCCTCCGCTCCATCAACAGTACGTGCTAGTTCAAATCGGAGGCCATCATCAGCATTTACGCATAAGAGCCAGATAAAATCCCCTTTCCAATCTATCTGGCCATCTCCTGTATCGATCAATTTGAATCCTGGCGCGCAGTCCGCCATTTTCATCTTCATATGCCGCAACGGATCACTGTCCGGAACGATGAGGCTTAAGAATAGGGTTTCTGCCGACATTCGATCTGGCTCAAGAAATCCATATGAGAAGAGCATCTCACAGGCTCCCTTCTCATCTCCATACGTAATTGTAACTTCATTGCCGGCAGTTAAGTGCACACCACGTCTGAGTTGCAACACCGCATTTCCGGCCGTGTCTTTTTCATAAATAGCGGTCGTAGAGTCACCTGCAGCATGGTTTGCAAGGTCTACGCATGGAACCATGCAATGGCCAATGCCTGGGAAATCCAGTGCTCGGGAGCGATACATTGCATCCACTTGAAGCCAGTCATCAAAATCTAAGAACGGGCACACGGCTTGAAACCAACGTGTCCGAGCGATAGAATCACACACGTGGTCGTACTCCCGCCGGAGGCTTCTTAGCTTGCTGGATACTGCGGGTGCAAGGGTCGTCCCAACGAGCAATTTCAGCTCATCCTGAGTCCAGAAGGTTGGCAGAAGTTCGGACGGAAGAAATTTAACATAGCTGTATTTATTTAGCTTACGTGTCCATGTCGAGACCTTCCCTGTATCAAATAGAAAACCTCATTCGGAGCAGGGCAGCGAGTGCTTACTCGGTAAAGGCAGTATGAACGCTCACTCGTTCCAACAATTGCGGACAAGAGACGGATGCCTGGACAAGAAGGAAAAGAAGGATAGCACCTCTTGGGGCCTGGCCGGCCGTCAGCAACTACGCTGGCGCGACAAAACGCCCCCAGACACATGGGGAACGCAAACATTACGGCGAGACGATCAACAAGGCTGATTGTGCACAGCAGCAGAAATCAATCACATACCCTGCCAACGTCTCCAATGCTCTCAAGCGCTTCTCTAAAGTCCTTGTCAATTTTAGCGTGCTCGTACACGCGCTCAGCGCTGAGAATAAGATCACGCGGAACCGTCATTAGCGTCTGCAAGCCCTCTTCGTGCCCAGCGGTTGGAATTAAATCAGTTGCCAGTAAGGCCGCACCTTTTCCAGCCGCGGTACCGGGGGTGACGCCCTGGAATACGACGTCGTTGGCCTTCGCCCAGGCCAGAAAGACCTCTGGTGGCAGCTGAAGCCATCCTGACGCTTTGCCGTCTCGTATCATTCGAGAAACTAGAGCTAGGAGGTCTTAGAAGCAAGCTTCTTCTCCGCAACAGCACACACAAGTTGGCGTGCTGCACTTGTGGAGCTATTGAATGTTGGTGGATGAAAGGGAGCACGAAAATGTTTCGGGATGCTGGCGGACAGAAGCTTGCGTTTTGGTAGGAGCTTTAAGCCCTGAAGTGAGAGCGGGTGGATCCGCGTTTAGCGACATGAAACTCTCTGTATATGTGCTGTTGCTAAGCAACCAGTCCACCAAAACAACGCCGCGTCGCTTTCGTTTCGTCTTCCGAATGAAGAATCAAAACAACATCTCTATCCTGCACCGCAATCTCCATCTCAACCCGCATTGCGAATCGCCAACTTCCGCCTTGCCACAAGGCATCATTACTAAAATCCCATTGCCTTGCTGACGAGACGCCCGGATCGAAGACAGTGGACTGATCACCTGAGCGCTGCTGCACTCCGCTATTTACACTCCACCTCACCAAAAGATTTCCAAGCAGAGTGACCACCATCGCAACAGCACGGGAAAGCACGACGGGGCTGCAATGCCTCATCACTCCCGCTCCGTGACGGCAGACGATGTGCCGTCGTCCATCACAAGTTATGGCCAAGTGATTGAGTACATCCAGGGTACGCTACACCTTAATCCCTCCGGCACGACCCGATGCATGAGAAGCTGCTCCCCAGCTTTTATCGCTAATATGCATAACTCTTAATACATAGACCGACTGTATCTGGCCTCATACACCCATCCGCCGGATGAAAATACGCCGTTTCCGTATCCTGTGGCAAAGCCGACAAGATCGCCGAACAAGCGATCTGCAAGAGCGCAGACAGGGCCGCAGACTGTGCCGAACAATGAGAAGAGAGCCGCACCATTCTATTTTTCCATTGATAGAAATCTGCTCTACAATGCCTTCCATGCAGATTTCGGGCCTCTGCATATCGGCCATCTATACAGATTTGCCGTACAGCTGCACGATGTCCTTGGAGATCCTGAAAATGAGAACAGAGCGGTAGTTTTTTGGAGCAATGCTGATTCAAGAAGTGAGTGTTTTATGTCTCTAATTTCCTGTTTCTACCACGAACCTGCCGCTGACAACTTCATAGGTCGAGCCAATGCAGCGTGTATCCTCGCCACTTACATGGTTTTGATACAGTCCTGGCCTCCCCACCTGGCTCTTGCGCCAATTTCGCAGATGGACCCACCATGCATGCCTTTTAGAGACGCCGGTTACAGCCAAGCGGATTACGCTCTTACCATACAGGACGTTGTGTATGGTGTTTGGAAAGCGAAGGAAGAAGGTCTCGTCGGACTCAAGGATTTCAACCTCGAGGAGTACGAGAGGTATGAAAGAGTCGACCAAGGAGATTTCAACTGGATAACTCCTAGCTTCCTAGCCTTTGCAAGCCCCCAACATCAACCCACGCACATCATCCAGCCTTCTGATCCGCTGTACAACCAGCTACCGCGGTCGCTCTCTGCGCTTCATCGGGACAAGACTCTACCAGTGCCCTTCAAAAATGTGCTGATGCACTTCACCGAGCGAGGCATTGGGCTTGTAGTGAGACTCAATTCAGAACTATACTCTCCCAGTTACTTTAATGCTTTGGGTATCAAGCATTTGGACATGATCTTCGATGATGGTACCTGCCCGCCACTGAGTCTTGTACGCAAGTTCATCAATTTGGCCCACACCACGATTAACGACAAGCGGAAGGGCATCGCTGTTCACTGCAAGGCCGGGCTCGGCCGAACAGGATGTCTCATCGGCGCATACCTCATATACCGACACGGATTTACCGCAAACGAGATAATCGCTTTCATGCGCTTCATGCGACCAGGAATGGTCGTCGGCCCACAACAGCATTGGCTGCATCTTAATCAAGGAACATTCAGGGAGTGGTGGTATGAAGATACGCTCAAAGAGAAGATCATGGCTTCAATCCAGCCCGCCACGCCGACTCGGCTCCAGTCCGGAAACAGAAGATTAGCAAGCAATGGTCAAACTTTCACTCCCCCAAATGGCGACCGCCATGCCGCAAGCCCGCGTCGTTCAGCATTAGGCGAGATCACAAACAACGAGCAGGCTCCATCCTCCCAGCCGGCACACACTTCAGACATGGACATGAAGAGTGGCTTAGGGGTAGCTGATGAGAATCTGCCAGCGCCTACACCAGGACAGCCTCGTAAAACAAATAAGATATACGGAGGTCGAAGAATAATGACCGAAAATCAGCCATTTAACGTCCGGCCCGACACCGAGGTCGTAAGCATGCAGCGATCTACTCACTCCATCAACCCGGATGACAGTGAGGACGAGCGTGCGGTCCGCATGCTGGGCCGTAAGGCTTCTCAGTCCCCTGTGAGCAGGTCGGGCAAGCGACGTGCGGTTTCCTGCACGACGACAACCACGACAACAACCAAGTGGGACATGCCAACTGACAGCGGGAGCGATGTTGAAATCCGTCCTTCATATGCGGAGGAATTAGATATGCATATGGTTGACGGTATGGCCAGCCCGAGCAGACCGAAGACACCGAGTGGTAAGAGTGGCAGTGGCATCGGCAGCTTGAGCATTGGCAAACGCTCTTCACCGAATCGCCGCAGCACCGAAGGCAAAACCAGTGTCCGGAAGACCAGTGGGAGGGTTGGCAGTGTCGGCGCTCAGGGGGTGAGAGCTAACAAGACCTCGTGAGGGACTCCTCTGTTTCGTACAGTTGACGTGGTTGTGACAAATCTCGTAACACGGGCATGTGTAAGGTGTTAAGGCGTTCTTTCTCCTAACTTTTTTTGGCGGCATGGACTTTGAAGGAGCTGAATGAAGACACGGCATCTTGCATTGCGCTGAGAGAAGGCGCGTGTTATTTTTCTTCGGAGAGTCCGTGGGTCGAATGTTGGCTGCATAGCATCCTCGGCGTCGGCTTTTGCATGTCCGGCTCATGTCATGACAAAGAATAGCATGATCGTTCAAATAACAGCATGGTTTCTTTCCAAGGTCACTCTCCAGGTACCTCTCCATGTCCCAGCGAAGATGAGAGCGCATGGCAACAAATTCTGCACCACCCCCAAATGTTACAGATCAGACTGCTTATCGCATACCCATGATCATATACGTATGAGATTGGCATTCTGAATTAAAAGACAATATTTCTTGCACGTGGAAACTGACCTATCATCTTTCGGCCCTCGCTCTGCTACCGCGCTTTTAAAATATTCCATGCAGTACTATCTCCGCGTCAAGCCCCTTACATCTCCATAATATCTGTAATGGGCACGAAGATCACTTTCCAAACTGTGTCTCCCAGCACGTCAGCGTTCTGAAACGCTCTCACATAATCACCGGATCCAAATTTCAAAGGAGTGTAGTCATACCGCTGCTGTAGTCTTCCTCGTCCTTTCTTCCTCCCGTTCCCACGCCATCGACAATGGTAACGGTGAGCTACTAATCAATGCTAGCCTTCGTATCTTGACTATAAGTTCCAAGTGTGCACCCGCGATACCCACATATCTCTAAGCGACGGTATATGCTCAAGGCTCATGAGCTAAGCGAGTGTAGACGTCTACTGCGCTGGATTCTGTATGTTGATAATTCTTGCGGATATAGAACGCGCCCAGTACCGTTATACGTGGGTTTTATATCTGCACTGCATATAATGAAATGTCTAGCTGTATGGCGCGTGCTATTTTCCTCGAATGACACCACCGTCATGAATCTGCCTGGTTCACTCTTCTTGAGAGGCGAATGGATGCTCCATTTGCAAAACTTCATAATTGAGAGTACGATATGGCAAGGCAAGTTGTGGGAACGGATGATGAGATCGGTTCAGCATCTAATATGATCAATGTAAATATAGTGTGGGAGGGAACACGGACAGCTCGTCTCTAAATCAAACACAGACCTGAGGCCGAATTGCTGGATATGTATGCATCGGCTCGTGCGCAAGAGGCCAAAATCATGTGAAGCTCTGTTTCCAGTTCACTTGAAACCCCCCTTTGATCTCACGTGTGGTTTTCGGCTTCCCTCCGAGTTCGCAATGCCTTGAGGTGCAAGTTTCATTGCCCTCGATAGCATGATTGTACATATTACCAATGCGTCCACCACTTCTCATGAGACTTCCGTAGTTTCTGCCATCGACGTCAAGACATAAACTACTCCCTTCAGGCTGAACGCACTGACAGAAGAAAATCACCACACGCCAGACTCGCCATAGAGCAGGTTGCACCAAACTGAACATCGATCGCCCGCGAGATGAGAAACACAATATGCGAAACCCTCTCGACCTGACTGGGGTGCAATTATCGTCAAAGAAGCGGCCCGCCGGAGTCGCTGCTCAGGCTGATTCAAGCGTGCCGCCAGGTGAGAAGCAAGAGCCAGTTTTTTCTTAAGAATGTCGATTAGACTCTATCACTAACTTCGATATCGGTACTCTATTCCAGCCGTAGAGAGTCCGCCTGCTTTTTCAATGTGTCGGCAGCGGTTGATGTATGTCAAGGTCCTACTATGACAGACCCAAGACGACCCCGCAAGAGCATTAAGTCGCGGGATACAACACCGTGAGGTATGCGGCCAGATCGTGAAGACCAATGCGAGCACGTTGCGACACGAAGTCGTGAATGATTGAACCGCACACAATCATCCCGAAACCTCGACGAGCAACCGAAGTGATTCCGTAATTTTACCATCCCGGTCTTCGCTTCTACTTTGTGTGTGGATGTTCGCCATACTCGGAAGGAGTCGAACGCATACCGAACATCTTAAGAATACAAATGCGAGAGACTAACTCCAGTGAGGTCTTTAAGTGCTTGAGCGAAGAAATTTCATCAGAAATAGAAATTGTGAGTCCTCGCTAGGGCATGTGCGGCACATGTTATACGCGCAGAGGTGACACATTGAGAGCAAAGTGGTCATAATGGATCAGCAGAATGGCAAGAGTCGAAGGAAAGATGCAGTAAAGATGAAATCATCCCGCCGAGGTCTTTATTTAATGTTACATGATCAAGACGCCGCGGTACACACGTCGATTGCCAATGGTTCATATTGTGAATTTGGTGGAATAAAGGGAAACAGAATGGACCGAGCGCTGGGCAGAGCGGACCAAGCAACGCGTAAATGGGCCACTGAAAGGATGCGTATTATTTCACCAGGTAGACGCGAGGAATGGAATAAGCAGGTGTACCGTATTTGAAATCCGCTTTACCAGGAACCCGCCGATGTCCTTTAGCCAGTGGTCCGATC